>CAMZMU010000040.1:23710950-23962479 GCA_947311845.1 Poa pratensis
TGGGCATCCTCCTCGTCCCACTCCCTAGCCCACTCAGCCGGCCGCCGCCGCCGGTCCCTCTCGCGGCTCTCCTCCTCCTCCCGCGCCGCCTCGATGCCTTCTCACTCCGTTCCTTCTGCAGCTTCGGCGGGGGCCGCGCCGTCGAGCAGTTCTCCGACGACGAGTACGACCACGAGTATGAGGACCACCGGGTACTCCCACTGCGCTACACAGCTATCTTTGTTGCTCGCAGCTAAATTCTTCGTTCCCCTTCTTCGTCTCGTCCGCTTCCTCACACGAAATGCTAACCGCAGCCGTCGTCGTCGGTGGCGAACATCGACGAGTGGAGGTGGAAGCTGAGCATGCTGCAGCGCAACGCGGAGGAGCAGGAGATCATCTCCAGGGACCGGAGGGACCGCCGGGACTACGACCAGATCGCCAACCTCGCCAAGAGGATGGGGCTCTACAGGTTCTGTACTGTTATTTCACCTGCTCCCGGTTCTTAGTTTCCTACGCAACCACTGAATCTTTGTGGGATAACAGTGAGCTGTATGGGAGGGTTATTGTTGCGAGCAAGGTCCCGCTGCCGAACTACAGGCCAGACCTGGATGACAAGCGTCCGCAGAGAGAGGTGAGCCCACGCAATCCATTGGCAAGATAAAACATCTTTCTCTGATTGCAAATGCATGGCATTTGAATGGTGTGTATGTGTTGCTGTGCATGGAATCAAACAGGTGGTGATCCCGCTAAGCTTGCAGAGGAGGGTTGAAGGGCTTGTACAGGAGCACCTTGACCGTGCGCTCTTGCCATTTGATAAAGATGGTGGCAAGACAGAAAGTGGTTCCGAGAAAGCTGAGCCTGTGAACTTGGATGAGAGGCAGGATCCTCTGCTCGACCGATCGGTCATGGAGAAGATCCTCCAGAGGAAGAGTATTCGGATGCGCAATTTTCAAAGAAGTTGGCAGGTATGATAAACTGTAGAGAGTATCTGAATGCCGCATAGCGTTATTCATGCTAGAGGAAAGAAACAAAAGATGATTTACAAAGAAACTTGTGCAGCATTTCTTATATGTTCATTCATATTTCTTTATGTGAGCTGATGATTCATGGACATATTGGATGAAGCTTTTATCTGCTTTTAATAACAGGAATCGCCTGATGGTGTTAAGATGGTAGAATTTCGGAAATCACTCCCAGCATACAAGGAAAAGGAAAGGCTTCTAGCAGCCATTGCACGTAATCAGGTACACATTGTCTGGGAGGAATTTATGAGATTTGTGCACTCAGTGGAACACTTGTCACAATTCCTGTCTGTCCTTCTATTTATCTGAATATTCGCGTGCAATGCCAGGTTATAGTTATTTCTGGAGAGACAGGGTGTGGCAAGACAACACAGTTGCCTCAGTTTGTTATGGAGTCAGAGATAGAATCTGGTCGAGGGGCCTTTTGTAACATAATCTGTACACAACCACGGAGAATATCTGCAATGGCCGTTGCAGAAAGAGTATCCACTGAAAGAGGAGAAAACCTTGGTGAATCGGTAAGATGGGACTTTTGATTTGCTACCTTTTGTTATTGTAGCCCATCTCCATTGTAATTTTTGGCATACAACACTAGTTTTTTTAATAGGTTGGCTACAAAGTTCGATTGGAGGGAATGAAAGGAAAAGATACACATTTGCTTTTCTGCACCAGTGGTATTTTACTGAGACGATTGCTGAGTGACCGCAACTTGAATGGAGTCTCTCATGTATTTGTTGATGAAATACATGAAAGAGGCATGAATGAAGGTTGGGTCTCAAGATCTTATCATTTCCTTTGCCCTTACTAGATTACATTTTTCTTTCAACTCATGACAATAGTTAAGTTATTATCTCTTTGGTCTGTCAGATTTCTTATTGATTGTTCTAAAGGACCTATTGTCACGGCGCCCCGATTTAAGGTTGATATTGATGAGTGCTACGTTAAATGCGGAACTGTTCTCAAGTTATTTTGGTGGAGCACCAACTATCCACATTCCTGTGAGTTGTTATTTTGTTAAATGTGAATTTATGTCACACTGTATATGCACAATGCTCGTCTGCTAGCTTGTGTACCTCTGGTACAAATGTATGTGATCTTACATCCATTGTATTCTTCCCTTGAATGGTAATTCAGGGATTCACACATCCAGTGAGGGCGCATTTTCTGGAAGATATATTAGAGAGGACAGGCTATAAGATGACGCCAAGTAATCAACTTGACGATTACGGCCAAGATAAAGTCTGGAAAACTCAGAGACAGCTATTGCCTAGAAAAAGGAAAAATCAAATTACTACACTTGTCGAGGTACTTGTTCTATATAGAGATTAATGATTGCAATTATTTCTCAACATTCTTCAGACATTGTTATTGTACTATGCAGGATGCTCTTCAAAATTCGAACTTTGAAACCTATGGCTCAAGGACACGTGATTCTTTGTCAAACTGGAATCCTGATTGCATAGGGTTTAATCTCATAGAGGCTGTTCTGTGCCACATATGTCGCAAAGAGCGACCTGGTGCAGTTTTAGTTTTCATGACCGGATGGGATGACATTAGTTCTTTGAAAGATCAACTAAAAGCGCATCCATTGCTAGGTGACCCAAATAGAGTGTTACTACTTGCATGCCACGGTTCCATGGCTACCGCTGAGCAGGTAATTGATCCTATTTTTGTATTTTTTATTGAGACGAGTTTGCTCTGTGATGCCAATTGTGTCATTGGATCTGGGATACCTCTTCTATTGCCTAATTGCATCTTATATACACAGATTCACCTTGTTTACTAGTTAATTGATGTGCATATAGAATTATATCTGTCGCATCCTGTGTGCATCATATACTCTGTTGCCATTACATCTAAATTTGTTATTATGTTTTTTCGCAGAGGCTAATATTTGATAAGGCACCTCCTAATGTTCGAAAGGTAGTACTTGCCACTAACATGGCAGAAGCAAGTATTACAATAAATGACATTGTTTTTGTCATGGATTGTGGAAAAGCAAAGGAAACTACATACGATGCTTTAAACAACACTCCCTGCTTACTCCCCTCGTGGATTTCAAAGGCTTCTGCCCGCCAGGTGTGCTTACCAGCGATTTTTTTGGTCTCTTCTTTGGTCAACAGCACTTCTCTTCAACTTAATCTTTGTTAAATGTCACGTACTTGGATCCACGAGCACAAGCCTTTTCCTTAACTCAAAGCATTGCTTACCTTCTGTATGTTATGTATAGGCCAGTGAACTCTTGTCTTAGCTGAGTTATGTATCATTGTGGTTATGTCTTTACCATCTATTTGTCAGCTATTTACCATTTTCTGTATGACTTGTCTGCACGAGGCCATGAAGACATGCCTTAATATTGGGTTTCTGGCCATATGACATCATATCATGAAGATATTTAGCCCATTAATTTGTGTCAAGCCCAAAGGTTTTTTTTAGCAAAGCTCCATGATTTCCTTTTTCTCGTTTAATAATGGTATTCTTCGACAAGCACGTTCATGTTTCAATTCCTCTCATGAAGTTGTTTTCGTCAAGACATCTTTTTATTCTGCTTCGCTGGTCGATTTTTCTTAACAATGAATATGATTATTTTTGTATAGATAACAGTGAACGTACCTTGACCCGAACCTCTTGATTGTGATATGATCACACTCAATACTTTTGTTTACAAAACATCGTTCTTTGCTGCAATTCTCATGTTTCCCCCCAATATCTTCATGCAGAGGAGGGGCAGAGCTGGTCGTGTCCAACCTGGAGAATGTTATCATCTCTACCCTAGATGTGTCTATGATGCATTTGCAGAGTACCAGCTTCCGGAGCTTCTTAGAACTCCTTTGAATTCGCTATGTTTGCAGATAAAAAGTTTGCAGGTTGACAGCATTGGGGAGTTTCTATCAGCTGCTTTGCAGCCTCCAGAACCACGAGCTGTATGTGTTGAAATCATAGTTCAGCATTTAAATTCCTTTTCTGTCTTTGCCTTTGCGTCTACATGATTTTGTTCTATCTTGTAACTTTTGATATTTCTTGGGATCTTACATAGCTTAGTACTCTACGGGTTATTCTTTTAAGTAGGTAGTAAAGGGTTCAGTTTTACTTTTATCCTTTCCATTTTTGTGTTCTGACCACATGATAAACATGTAGGTCCAAAATGCCGTGGAATTCCTGAAGATGATTGGATCATTAGATGAAAATGAAAATCTTACTGATCTAGGTATGTCTTATTTTCTGAGAAGACTTTGTTTGGCAAATTCTACAGAAACATTGTTACTCAAACATATTCAACTTTGTAGGAAGATTTCTCTCCATGCTTCCAGTTGATCCAAAGTTGGGGAAGATGCTTATAATGGGTGCAGTTTTTCGTTGCATTGACCCTGTACTTACTGTGGTTGCTGGATTGAGTGCCCGGGATCCTTTCCTGTTGCCTCAAGACAAGAAGGATGTATGACTTCAACTTCTACTTTCTGACTATATCTTAATTACTAGCTTTAGTTGTGATATGATTCTCTTCCATAAGAAATTTGTGAAAAAGTTGGGAAGATCTAAATACCACCTTTACGTGCAAGCGGTGGCCATTAGTTGTGCCTTGACTATGTTTCGTTCATTCCCAAGCCTTTTGTCTTCATTCAACTTAGAAGGCTTAGTTTGATGTTTTGTCGTTATTATTAGTTGGCAGGAACTGCAAAATCAAGATTCTCAGCGAAAGATTATAGTGATCATATGGCCCTTGTCCGAGCTTATGAAGGATGGAAGGATGCTGAGAGAGAAGGATCTGGTTATGAGTACTGCTGGAGGAATTTTCTTTCTGCTCAAACACTACAAGCCATTCATTCTCTTAGAAAGCAATTCAGTTATATCTTAAAGGAAGCTGGCTTGATAGACTCTGATGCAAATACAAATAATAGTTTGAGCCATAATCAATCATTAGTCCGTGGTGTCATTTGTTCTGGGCTTTTCCCGGGATATCATCTGTTGTGGTAAACAGCCGCAATCAATTTCCATTTCAATTGGTAGTATTAAACAGAAGGCAGCTCAATTAATTTTTTAGCATTCCTTTGCAGCATAGAGAAAACTCCATGTCCTTCAAGACCATGGATGATGGCCAGGTTCTTGTTTATGCTGTAAGTGCATGCAGGAGCTTCCTGAAATGCTCATCTACAACACCCGTTTAATACATAATCTTTCAGACATGTTGATATCTGAGTACCCTGACATTACGGTTTGTTCAGAATTCCGTGAACGCCAAGTACCAGACAATTCCTTATCCATGGCTGGTCTTTGGTGAGAAGGTGAAGGTAAATGCTGTTTTCATCCGTGATTCAACAGGAGTATCAGATTCCATACTGATCTTATTTGGTGGTGCTGTTACAAAAGGAAGCGTGGTATGTTGCATATTCTGTCAAATGTTTTGTCTTTGTATTTTGCACTTTTTTTGGTGCACTGACGTATGCCTTCTAACTTGTGTCTTATAGGCTGGGCACTTGAAGATGCTTGATGGTTACATTGATCTATTTATGGATCCCAGCCTGTCAGAGTGCTACTTGCAACTTAAAGAAGAACTTGATAAACTTGTACACAAAAAGGTTAGTTATGCAGCCAATTAATTTTGAAAGGTGTTCTATAGATTTCATTTCACGAGATGTTTTATCTGAGCCAACAAATTATAAGTAATAAATACAGAGAAACTTTTAGGCACCAAAACTACATTCATCTGCCATTTCTAGTTGCTAGGAAGAAAAAAAGGATTATACTGTTCTGTTACTCTGAATGTAAAGCATGTGTTACTTTATAATATATATGCTCACCAATAAGAAATAAAATAAAAACTTGTCAAGCATTGGTTTTGCTTTTTTTTATTTACCATGTCCAGTATATATTAATTGTGAGTGTAATTGGCAATGTTTCTAAATACAGCTTGAAGACCCAACCTTCGACATTCACAAGGAAGGCAAGTACATCTTATTTGCTGCACAAGAGCTTGCTGCAGGCGACCTATGTGAAGGAAGGTTTGTGTTCGGCCGAGAAACGAGGCGAGCGAGGCTCGGGGACAGCGAAGACGGCAAAAGCAACATCATAAAGGACGGAATGAACCCAAAGAGCCTGCTGCAGACGTTGCTTATGAGGGCAGGCCACACGCCTCCAAAGTACAAGACGAAGCACCTCAAGACGAATGAGTTCAGGGCCATGGTGGAGTTCAAAGGGATGCAGTTTGTCGGGAAACCGAAGAGGAACAAGCAGGTCGCGGAGAGGGACGCCGCGATCGAGGCGCTGGGATGGCTGACGCAAACGTCCGGCACGAAGCTCCAAGACGAGGGCGACGACTCCCCGCTTGACCTGACCGATAACATGCTTAAGCTGCTTTCCAGGCCGAGGAAGCGGACGAGAAATAATAATTCGAGAAAATGATTTTCGCAAGGTTAGGTTTCATAGACCCCTGACAGTTAACTGATGCCACTGTATGTTCTACGGTATTGAGCACTGTGCCCCCCACTTAGAACAAAAGGTCCACCGAACTTATGCAAGTGGGTCGACTTTCAGCTGATCTCCCAATGGACAGGATGATGGATCATGAATGATAGCTTCATGAGCGTCCACTTTTTGGTAGGATTTTGTTTAGCTCCATGCGTGCGACACTCAAAATAAGTCTGATTTACTATCATCGGGGCCAAATTTTAATTTTGTATCGTTTTATAAATTCGAAGAAGATTTTGTATAGTGTATCATGTGTATACAGCAACTCGATAGGAAGTGAAAATTTGTTCGGGATAGAAAAGAAGACCTCTGGATTTTGTTCGACCGTGTTGGTCCTTCAGTTGAGGCAGTTACCATCTTAGTGGCTCGAGTGGTTTTTCCTTCAATAAAAGCCTGGATCGAGTGTTCTTGTTTGTAAGAAACCTGGGTTGAGTCCATATCTTCATGAGATACCAAGGTTGAGGCTGTTTGTTAGCTTAAACTATTTTCTTGCTTATTTTATCACTTTGTGAACCATTTTGTCTCTCTTTTCGTGGTACTTTTCCATCATATTGTACACTTCAATCTAGGTCTCCAGCTTGAGTCACCAGTTGCTTACTTGCTTTCGCTCTCCAAGTCTTGGCGGCAGTATGCCTTGGGTGCTCGTTTTTTTTTAAGTCTTGGCGGCAGCCGTGTTCTCTACTTGCAACGTCGTATGACCACATCAACAGCAACCCAAGAGTAGTTTAAAGTTTTTTTTCTAGAGAAATAAAAAGTTGTTTACGCTAGTGAGGAATCGAATTCCATCTTTCCCAGTTAGACGAGGACCCATCAATGAAAAGCCCAAGCCCACTAGCCAATAGGCGGCGACCCGCTCCATGAAAGCAGGAGGCCGGAGAGAAGAGGAGAAGCAGAGCAGGAATTGAATGCCCCTCGGCGGGGGAATTGATGATAACCCCCCAGGTGCGATTATGTTTGCCCACAGGCCCCTTTTCGAAGAGAAATCCTCCTCCCTCCCTCCCAGAAGCTCCCGGCGGGATCGGTCGGTCGCCGGCGATGTCGTCCAGCAGGTTCTCTCCGGCGCTTAGCGCGTCGGATCTCAACGACTTCATCGCCCCCTCGCAGGACTGCGTCATCTCCCTCAACAAGAACTCCGCCGCCAGCCGCCTCCCGGTACCGCCCCGTCACCCAAATTGTTTCGATGTTTTCCTTCTTTTGCCCTAGTATTTGGCTCTGGGGCTGGGGCAGCTTCGCCTGCCCTCCTCTTCGTTGCTGCCCCATGCCGCCCACCTGCAGCGGCAGAGCATGGGGTTTGGAGTTCGCGCAGTATGTAGTATTTTTTGTCCATGCTTTCGAATGGTGGTGTGCGCTATTAATCTTCGCAGTATGATAAGAGTAGAGAGGATGAGGAAAGGTGAGCGGGATTGAGTTCTCCCTTCTGTTCTTTGGTTATCTTCGGAAGCGACCAAGGGGAATTAGGGGTAGTTTAGCTTAGGGTTTGCTTGGATATGTTCCGACCCGAATCAATTGTATACAACGGGAATCCATATTAGAATCCCTTCCAGGATTAAAGCCGGAAGGGATGGAGTCTGATTGGAGGGGGTATCCAAAACAAGCCCGCGTTCTTCATTTCTTCCCAAACCCAAATATAGCATATGCCACGCCAATCAGAGTATCCTTCCATGGAAACTGGACTAGTTAGGTCTTAGAGTTTCACAGCAAAGAGCCATGATATTTTATTTTTACTTCATAGGAGCTAAAAGTTCAGTATCAGCTTTTAGGCGCAAACAAAAAGGCAAAATTACATCCTCAAGAAACCAATTAGATCACCTGTTTCTCCCAACTTGTTGCATTGCATAATTATTTCCGATAGCACCACTTTCATAATTAACGGCTAGGTAAATGAACTATCTTTGTGATGGTGGACATTGCAAACAGGCACTCGCTTGATGAATCATGGTGCTTAGCGGTTTCCATTTTTTTTTACTTTCCCTGATCTTAGTAACAGGTGCCACACTTGTGTTTACTGTAACATGTCCTTGAAGAAAAGGCTAATCCTTATGTCACAACCAGAACGATCTGTCTGCTATGTTCTACTTTGCCAAACCACTTTGAAAGTCGTAACTCCATTTCAGCACGATTAAACTAATACAATTGCTTCACATTAGCACAAATAGAACTTTACAAATTCATATATTTCCCATATATTCCTGACACTTCTGTTTTACAGATTAAGAAAAAGGAAGTTGTGGTGAGTAAACCTCCAGAAGAATCAGTGAAGATTTCACTGAAGGACTGTTTGGCTTGCAGGTTGTTGCCAATTTCTTAATCCCCACCGCAACTATAAAATCAGTAACCTGTCAAATGTGAATAATGCTGACGGCTTCATTTGATCTCATAGTGGTTGCATAACATCAGCAGAGACAGTTATGCTTGAGAAGCAAAGCTTGGATGACTTCATTGCTCGTATCAACTCTGGCAAAGCCGTGATCGTATCTGTGTCACCTCAGTCAAGAGCATCACTAGCTGCATTCTTTGGTCTTTCTCAGTCACAGGTAAATATGTTATTCACTTGTCCACTACCAGTAAAAAATTAGCACCCTATGAGGTGTTCTGTAACGTTTTCCACAAATTAGTGTGTTACCACTAGCTGAACAAAAATTACAATATTGGCATGCTAGTGGAAACATAATGTTTTTTTTATCTTCAGGTTTTCAGAAAACTAACTGCACTGTTCAAGTCAATGGGTGTAAAGGCAGTATACGACACAAGCAGCAGTCGCGATCTGGCCCTAATTGAAGCATGCAATGAATTTGTTTCACGCTACCAGCTAAATCAATTATCTGGTAGCAAAGAAGCTGGAACCAGTCTTCCTATGCTTTCATCTGCATGCCCAGGTAAGTGTTTGCAGGAAATATTTGCTACTTCTTCCACTATGTAATTTACTGTATAAATTAGTTGCATATCATCTGTAAATATGTTAATCTCATGCTCTTTACAGGTTGGATATGTTATGCTGAAAAGACTCTTGGTTCGTACATCTTGCCCTACATCTCATCTGTAAAGAGTCCCCAACAAGTGATTGGTGCAGCTATCAAGCATCATATGGTTGAAAAACTTTGTCTCAAGTGAGTAATTTGCCCTAGTTTTAGGTATAAAGGCGTTATTTGTGCTATTTTTCAGACTCGTCCAAAATTAGTCTCCTCGTGTACTTCCCGAAGTTTTATTAGTCTCGTGTACTTCCCATTTTTTTGTGATACAATTTCGAAAGTTAATTTTACTACCACATATTTGCAAAAACTGTAGAAGATAAGATCTTGCAAGTATATTTCATGAAAAATCTGGACTTTTCTGGTGGACAGTCCAAATATCTAAAAGACACTTCCTTTTGACTGTAGGTGTGTTTGTGAGATTATATATTTTCTGGATAATTGTTTCAAATGAACACCAGCCTAATTGTGAACTGTCACTTGTAATATTTGTATTCATAAGTATCTTCAATGTGTTGTGTAGGCCGTATGATGTTTATCATGTCACTGTGATGCCATGTTATGACAAAAAACTTGAAGCTGTCCGGAACGATTTTGTTTTCTCAGTAGAAGACAAAGAAATTACAGAGGTGGACTCGGTATTGACAACCGGTGAAGTGTTGGACTTGATACAGGTTACTAAGTTATTTCCTGCTGTTCCCTTTATTTGAAAAACTCCTAGACACTTATATCACCTTCATGGTTGTGCAGTCAAAATCTATTGATTTCAAGACAATGGAGGAATTGCCTTTGGACAGATTGTAAGTTTCTTGTGTGCTTGATGGTCTGTACCTCTGAATGAATGATGGTCTGTACCTCTGAATGGAATTCAAAGTTCAAATAAAAAACGAAGTGAAAGAAAAAACATTATGTTCTGTTCAACTGGTGCTTTAGCAAACTTGAATTTAATCACTTGTTGATAAAAGAAGAATAGAATATCTTTTATGTAGTTATGTACTCCCTCCATTTCAAATTATAATACGTATTTTAGTTTCGTTAAGACATGGGCTTGACCAAGAGTTACTATATTAGTCTGCAATTATGCGACATAAAAGTGATATTATTATATTTGTATTCAAAAGTACGTACGAACATGGTTTGTTATGTTCTTATCATAGAAACCATGTATTAATTGAGTAATTATTAGTCAAACATACAAGAAACAACTTATTCTTTATGTTCTGGAGATTCACAATTACTTTCATTGCAACACCAGATTAACAAATGTTGATGAGGATGGTCATCTATATGGTGTTTCTGGTGGCTCAGGTGGTTACGCAGAAACCATCTTCCGTTATGCAGCACGTACACTATTCAACAGAGAAATAGAAGGTCCGCTTGATTTCAAAATATTGCGGAATTCAGATTTCCGTGAAGTTACACTGGAGGTAATTCTTACCTTATCCCTTGTTGTCCTGCTAAAAGCCACTCCCGCTGTGGTCTCTGGATCTTTGTGTATAACTCCTGCTTATGCTAACAGGTGGAGGGCAGACCTGTTCTGAAGTTTGCCATTTGTTATGGTTCAGAAACCTACAGAACTTTGTTAGGAAGATTAAGATGGGAAAATGTGAATACCACTTCATTGAAGTTATGGCTTGCCCTTCAGGTACTTCATTTATGGCACTGTGTTTCATGGTCGCTTTTAATAACCTGTTTCTGGGCCGTAGGATCTAGATACCCTACTATACACTGATTATCGCCCTGCAGGCTGTCTAAATGGGGGAGGTCAAATAAAACCTGTTAAAGGCCAATCTCCCAAGGATCTCATCCAACAACTAGAGCGTGTATACATGCAAGATGTAAGTTCTGGCGTGCTCACTGTGTTTCATGTTGTTTGTAAGGGCCTTGCTTCTGTTTGTGATTTCAATTCTACATCCGTAATGGGTAATGACACATTCAAAATTTACATCCATCTTGATATCTTATAGTATAGATCCAAGTTGTTATTCTGTTACGACGTGTTATTCTGTTCTATTCTCTGCTAAACTGTTGCATCTTAGGTTGTGTCTGTTTAGGCCCAGCATTCTACTGGTACAGTACTGCTACCCATTTAGGAAAAAAGAGAAAGAAGCTCTGTTGAACTGTTAGTGCCTATTACACCATCTCATGAACTGGCAGTGATATTCTCCCTAATAAGTCGAAAACAATAACTCGAATCGGTTCTTATTTGTCACTTTTCCTATATTTGCACATAGAAAGTGTTGCTATGATACTTCTAAGACCTTGCTGCCATAACGCAAGAATGCTTTTACCTATGTGCTAACCCTAACTTTAAACCTTATGTACTAGGTATCAATATCTAGCCCCTTTGACAACCCCATCGCGAAAATGTTATACGACGATTGGCTCGTGCAACCTGGTTCAGAGAATGCAAAGAGGTATTTACATACGCAGTATCACCCCGTGGTGAAGAGTGTCACCTCGCAGTTGCAGAACTGGTGATACCAGGGCGTTGCATCCAGGATTCATATGGTCTTCCAAGAAACTAAGAGGCACACAGTCCACACTGAACGAAGCCTTCGCAACACAGAAGATGCAAGCATTATCAGCGGTCTTTGACACGACGGCAAATGAGTTTTGTTAGACTTGTAGGTTTTTTTCACCTGCTTTTCTTAGTGATGTTGTATACTATACTACCTCACACGAGAGAAAAACAATAACAGTTGAACTGTAACATGTAAAGATGAACAAAATAGTTGTTGATCTTCTCAGCTGATAATTTCGTGCCACTGTTGTGTGATACCTTTCTCCTTGAATGCTGTTCCATTTCATATGAAATGAAACAGGACAGAAACGCCTTCGCTCTTAAAAAAACGTTTCTCCTTGTGCACATTGTCCTGTATGCATCACTGAAGTTTTTTTCAACGCCTTGCAAGTATGTTGCAGGATCATTTGTTTCTGAAGGACAGCGAGCTGGAATACCAATCATTTTTCTCTTTGTTATAATACTTGGATACAGTTGTAGTTGACATTTTTTGAAGGTGAAGACACCAAATTGGGCTTCGCGCTTTACAATAATTGGATACAGTTTGTCGACACCAAATTGGGCTTATCAAAAGCGGATTAAGAATTACAAAAAGATGAGAAGACGAATTCCCCATTGTGTTGCAATAAATTAAACAAGCCTTACTAAATTACAAAAAATGAGAACAGTTTCTTTTTACCAAATGACAAAAACATTGGTAGCAGTACGTGAGAATCTTTTTATTACAAGGATTCGGGAGTGGAGGCGTGCTGGATCATGTCGGGGATCGTCTCGAGCAAGTAGGTGAAGAGTCCGCCGAACAGGAATATGAACAAGAACGCGAGGCCGATCTTGCCGAGGTACACGGAGGTGGCCTTCTTCATCAGGGCCTCCCTGTCCCTGTCGCGATCCCCCTTCCCCTCGTCGCCTCCCTTCTTCTGCGATCCACACAAGAATCAGTTATGTTCATGCAGGGCCGGTCTTGAGATTTTTGGTGCCCGGGCGAAACTAAAATTTAGGGCCCCTGATATAGACAAGTAAACAAATTTTTACGCGGAAAACTCTTAAGGGAAAAAACCACGACGTACGAAGGCCCAATTTGCCGGGTCATAAATATCCACGTGAACTGGTTCTTCATAAACACTAGCAGATTCTGTAGGCGAAAAATTAAATACGTGTTCATGATCACTCACATTGGTATCTTCCGCGTTGATCTCAACATTGTCTTCTTTATGGGTCTTATCTTCCAAATTTACATTACTTTGTTCCCCCACAAAAACAAGTAGCGCCAACTTGTCTGGATTTCTTAGAGTGTCCGTGTTACTCTTCAAAAATTTGTGAATATATCCTCTCCGTGAATCTACCAATTTGTGTTCATCTTTTCTCCTTTTCTGTTTTGCAGCACCAGATAATTGCTTCATACTGACGCTGAAAATAAAAAAAGAATAAACAGTCAAGATTAGGGCATAAACAGCTTATACTCGAATTATAGAAAATTAGAGAAGACAACTTAATCAATCAATATACCTGATTCCGCCGGGCGGCGGCGCGGCGCTTGGGGCTTGGGCGATCACCGGACAAGCAGTCAGGCCTCTGTGCGGCGGCCGGCGGCGAGACGTCGCGAGTCCGCGACAGGAGATCAGAGATGCTGTTTGTTTTTTGAGAGCACAGCCGAGAAAAAAGGCTGGCCCATTCGCCCAATCGCTAGCAGGCAGCAGCCTAGCAGGGAGCCACGGACACGGAACTTTCCTTTTATTTTTTTCTACGTGCTAGTATGCCTATGCCTAGTATACTGTATACATATACTGGGCCCCCAAAATTCTGGGCCCGGGGCGGCCGCCCCTCCAGACCCCCTCCAGGGCCGGCCCTGTGTTCATGGCCATCTGAACTTAACTTGTATAATTCCGAGAGGGCAGGGAACCATACCGTGTCGTCGGGCGGCGGCGCGTCGTGGTTTCCCGGCGCGTCCTGCTCGGTGACGGTCTGGAGCCTCCAGCCGCGGCCGTAGTCGGCGAGGGGCGCGGTGGGGCCGAAGCAGACGGGCTCCTCGCCGTCCTTGGCCGCCTCCACGTGCAGCGCAGCCGGGGAGCCCGGGGCGAGCTTGCGGTTGACCGCGTGCAGCGCGTAGCGGGCGGTCGTCCCGGCCGCGAACCGACGGACCTCGCCGGAGCTCCTGCAGGTCACCTCCAGGAACTGCAGAACAGAATTTACTTGTTCAGACTTCAGAGTCAGAGTCTCAGAGAGAGAATCTTGCAGTAGAGAATAGAGATGGGAGCTGGATGCTTGCGCGGAGACAAATTGGATTTACCGGAGGGGGAGGAGCGTTGCCGGAGCCGTCCTTGTGCGCCGCCTCGTCCGGTCGCGGCGGTTTGATTGCCTCCGGATTCGCCATGTTCGCGGGGAGGAGCCGAGCAGAGGAAAAGAAGATTCCTGGTTGACTTTGTTTTTTCGGTAGGCTTATAGCTGAGACTTGACACAAGTCTATATTCCCCCTTAAACTTTTTTCAAGTTTAGATTAAGTCTAAACCTGGCCAAAAAGAAATTCCGAATCTTAATATTCCCTCTGATTCGAAAAAAAATGTCACCAGCTATACTAGACTTGTAATTCTTCCACGTATGCTAGGTGCTAACGTGAAGAAAAGATAACGATGATAGAAGATAAAACTAACTCAGGCTAGATCCGGTTCTCCCTTCATTTCAAAAATTAAAATCATACTCACAACTTTTTAAAAATCTGAAAAAACTATTGCATGCTGTTAATGACGTATGCTATAAACGTGCAAAATTTCATTTTGACATACTTTATATTCTAAGCTACATGAAAAGACAAATGTGTGATCTAAGTACACACTTTCAAATCTCTAAAATATACAAGATTTTATCTTTTTTTTTTGCACCCATAATATAAAGAATTTTGCATTGCGATTTTACATGCTAGTAGGATCTTTGACTACATCCGGGATTTTTTTCCAGATTCTTTTAGACTTGTAAATATATTTTTTGAATTTTTTAAAATATAGGGAGCACTGAAGCTCGGGAGACAAAGTTACTTTCCGTAAGAGTCTACTTTGTTATCTTTGCATGTCGCCACATCGTTAAGGCCTTGTTTACTTTCAGGTATTGGAAGTGTATTTTAGAAGAATGGAGGGGACTATTTCGGACCCCGAAAAATTCCGAGTAGTCCGGTCAAGTGGAATGCGTAAGGCAAAGTTATAATCTTGATAAGTTTTCTATTTTATCGATCTCATGGTATGAGTGGGGAGACTGGTTATAGAACGATATCCGTATTATCAAAGGGGTTCTCGAGTGAGTAGCTTGATGGAACCATCGTAGAGAGGGCAACCTTTACATTTTTGGCATCATCTTTCTTGTTTCCTATTTGGATTTTTATCTATGTGAGGTTGATTATGTACAAATTTATAGCACTACTCATGACACTCTTTGGGAACAGAGGGAGTATGTTTTTTGGGGAAAAGAACAATAATATGTTTTTTTAGATAAAGAACAATAATATGTTTTTTTTTTTTTTGAGACTAAAGAACAATAATATGTGTTGGAGGATCTTTTTACCCTGCCTGCACCACAGGCCAGCAGATGGGCCCACCTACGGCCGCATGGGTCCACGTCCGGGATCGTTACCCGCGCGGCCGCACCGACTCGTCCGCGATCGCGCCTGCTGCTTGCGAGTGTGCGAGTGACCGGCGCCGCTCCCGGCAAGAGCGGCGATGGGCAAGGGCGGCGGCTGCCTGCCCAGCAAGAGCCAACGCGTCCCGCTCCCTCAGCCACCGCGCCGCCGCGACCGCACCTACATCCCGGCCCCCGCCGCGCCCCGGCCGCCCCGCCCGGTCCGCATCTACGTCGTCTTCTACTCCATGTACGGCCACGTGCGGCTCCTGGCGCGCGCCGTGCAGCGCGGCGTGGGCTCCGTCCCGGGCGCCCTCGGCATCCTGCTCCGCGTCCCGGAGACCCTGCCCCGCGCCGTGCTCGCCCGGATGGGCGCGCTCAAGGCCGCCGCCGAGATGGAGGAGATCCCGTGGCGGACCCCGACGGCCTGCCCGACGCCGACGGCTTCCTCTTCGGCTTCCCCGCGCGGTACGGCGCCATGGCCGCGCAGATGCAGGCCTTCTTCGACTCCACCGCGCCGCTCTGCCGCCGCCAGCGCCTCGCCGGCAAGCCCGCCGGCTTCTTCGTCAGCACCGGCACCCAGTCCGGCGGCCAAGAAACCACCGCGTAAGTCCTCCCGCCACGCCCCCACCCTTAGGCGAGATCGCGTATTTCTCCACCGGCAAACCGTGACAGACAATGTTCGTGTCTCTGAAGGTGGACGGCGATTACGCAGCTGGCGCACCACGGCATGCTGTTCGTGCCCATCGGCTACACCTTCAGAGAAGGGATGTTCGAGATGGAGGAACTCCGCGGCGGGTCGCCCTACGGCGCAGGTGTCTTCGCCGGCGACGGCTCCAGGCCGCCCAGCGAGCTCGAGCTGGCCCTCGCCGAGCACCAAGGCAAGTACATGGCCACGCTGGTCAAGAGAATGGTGCACGGAGTCGATGCCAGCTGATGCTCTGCGTAGCGTTGTGCTTTGTAGTGGTACAGACAGCATTGACATGGTTTCGAGAATTCAGTTTAATCAAGTTCATAGGTTACTCTGGGAATATATGTAGAGTTCCTTACAAAATTAGAGAGAAAGTGTTGATCTACATAGGCCGCAGCCTCCACATAAACAGGGCAAAGTACCAAAAACACAATAAAAACACCCTCCTGGACGTAACACTACCAGCAACACAATAGTAAACGCATTGAGAATTCAGTTGCACAGCGATCAGAAATTCAGCGGTGATACATGCAACTGCAATTATGCTAAACTCATAATTAAAATATCTCAGGCGTGCCCAAAGACAACCGGCAGCAACTTTCAGGTGGTTCACAGGAAAACAAGGTACAGATGGTCCGCCATCGTTTCACTCCTAAAGAAACTCAAAATTTGGAGATTCTGATTGTACAAAGAATATGTCCGGGAAAAGGGTTCGGGGCCTCTTCAACCCCAACAAATCTAATTTTGTCCGACCAACCTCATACGGAGTACAACAAATGCCTGGCCTACTCTTTTCGCCTGGTAGCTATGCTAACACGTCTCAAACCTAACAAACACTCATTTCCAACTCACGGAGCAATCTCAGCCGAATACCGAGTCTTCAAATTCAGCTTGTAAAATTGATAGCATCTCACTTCTTGGAAGGAGTAGCATTTGCCTTGCTTTGCTTCGAGCTTCCTTGGGGATCCTTCACTGTCTTGGATGAAGAAGCGCCATCTATCGCAATGTTCCCCAGCTCTGTGGCCATCGCATCTCTTTCGTCGTCATTCTCTTTCTTGTGGTTCTCTGGAGGAGCACCCTCAACCAGATTCTCAGCTGAGTCCAGCAGCAGAGCACCCTCAACCAGATTCTCGGCCGAGTCCAGCAGCACTTTGGGCTGCCGACGAAGAGGCCCGGCATCAAACCATGGATGCTGAAGCAACTGAGCAGCTGTAGGACGCTTCTCGGGAACAAAATCAAGTATTGGGACAAGAAAGTCTGACATGGCAGTGGCATCTATGTCACTGAATTCGTACTTCTCAACAAGCACCTTGCTGAGAGGCCAGAACCGCAAGCGCCGGATGTGCCTCAAGTCCCCATAACGGTTGAAGTAATCACGTGAATGTCGACCACCCAAGGCAATCTAAGAAATACAAGTTCAACTTGTCATATAACACGAACTAAGAACAATTATAGCATTTGCAAATAAAAAATACAAACACCCTTTACCCTTCGAGGCATCATTCCAAGTAGCTCCATCATCAGCGCAAGGTGATCCTGCTTCAAGAGGGAATGGATCAGAATTGACTTCACACGGAGAGTATGACCAACTCATAAAAATAAGATGTCATAGTCTATGCCCATTATCACGTTACAAACAAAGTCCCATAGTTGGCATGATACAGATATTACCAAACATACTTTTCAAGGAAGTCTTCCTACATGAGATTTCAAAGAGTTCCAATTATATATACACTGGAGCTCAGCAGTTGAGCACCGAAATTTGCCGAGGTCAATCAACTAGATCAAACAGCATAAGAGATTTGGTTTCAGCTCAACTCAAGCAATTATAGTTTTCAGCTTCTAGTTTTCCATATCATGGTAAGTCATGTTGACTTCATTCAACGTGTTGAGAATACCTAAGCAAAATATCAAGATCCAAGTTCAGCCTACGTTGTACAAAATCGTTCTTTCAAGAAATTGCGATAAAGAAATGACCTGGGAATGGTGACTGTTTCATGATTAAAATCATGGCTTCACAAGCAGATGGCTATTACATCATGATGTGATATAACTAAGGAACCAAAATTACTGAGCAAAGGACCGGGTCATGACTTGTGCACTCCCAGTAGCAACCAAACTGCATGTACATCTTTCAAGCACAGGCCCAGCTCTCATTAAAACATGATAACTAAAACCAGAAGAAATATATAATAGTATAACAATAGCAATGTGAGTTTATTTCAACTATAATTATTCAAAATTTGCAAGAAAAAAGGACCTGATGAGGGACTTCTTTCAAGTATAGTTTGGAGAAGTAAATGAAATGTATGGAAAAAAAAACTAGAGTGCTGGAACGCAGGTACCACCGAGTCAGTTGTTTATTGCAACAACTACCTTATGTTAACATGGGACAGCATTTACCATGTGATAAACAGGGTACAACTACATAATGTTGAATGTACTTAGTTGAAACCTCAAGAGTGAGAAAATAAATAGATATACCTCATCCCTGTCAAAGTTGTCTCCACTATGCGGATCAAAGAGCACATCCCCTGAGGCAAGTTCAAAGCAAATGCATGCAAAGGACCACAGGTCGGCAGATGTAGAATACTTGGAGCCCAGAAGAACCTCAGGACATCTGTACTGCCTTGTTTGGATATCATTTGTGAACTGTTTGTATGTCCAACATGCATTACCAAAGTCCACCAGCTTACAGCTTAGGTCAGCCTGCATCGCCATCCTCTTCCTAGTCCCTTTGCTACCCCGCCTACTCCCTCCTCCTCTCTTTCTGTCTCCATCCTGGCTAGGACTGCCCTCATTTGCTGTACCCAGATCTCCTCTATCATCTGACTCGTCCGTGTCAGCGGACGCCACTGTCCCATTGCCTTCTGAAGTTGAAGCAGCAGCTACACGCTTGGCTTTCTTCCGGTTCTTCTTCTTTTGGTTCTTAGTGAGGCCACTATTCACTGATGGTGCAGGTGCCTTTGGAGGTGGCTCGTCGGTCTTTGCAGCAGGCAGCACCAGTGGTACACCTGACTTCCGGGGATCCTTTGAGGGGTCAATGGTGGACACGAGCAAGATATTCTCAGGCTTAAGGTCAGTGTGGATAATGGAAAGCTCGCGGTGGAGGTAGTCCAGGCCAATGAGCACATGCCGGCATATCTCCTTAACCATTGGAAGCGGAATGCCACGATAGTCCGTGAACTTTATCAGGGTGAGCAAGTTGTCACCAAGAAACTCAAACACCATGCACACATGGCTCCCGTTAGGGCCCGAGTGCTTGAAGTGGTCAAGAAGCTTCACAACGCACCGGGAGTCGTCAGGGTCACCATCGGCAATCTGCCTCAAGATCTTGATCTCATCCAGTGCAGCCTCTGTGTAGTGCTGTGCGCTCTTCTGCACCTTGAGGGCCACATACCTCTGCACATATCAACAACAAATTCAGAAAAAACTGCACAGAGGCACCTGAACATCACGGCAACAGGGGTAAAAAAACCAAAATATCTAGTTAGGGATGATACGATTGACGGACAGGACCGTAATAATGATGAGAAACGAATTTTGCATTTCTGCCTATGCTCCAAGGCAAAAGAACAAACAGTTGGTGGGCAGGCGAACCGCTCCATCCAGATCGAAGTTTCTCGCGCATAATATCATGGCGAATCCTAGCAGCAGTAGAGCGATTCAACAGGAGATTCCGAGAAGGCGGGATTAGCAACGTACCGAGTGGGCGGTGTCCCAGGCGAGCCAGACGGTGGAGAAGTGGCCCCAGCCGAGCTTGGACTGCACGACGTAGGCGCCGTGCTTGAAGGTGTCACCGGGGCGGACGGCGTGGTACCCGCCGCGGCGGTAGTCCTCCGTGCCCTCGTCCTCCGACGTGTACTCGCTGCCGCTGCTGTCCCCGTCCCGCTCCGCCGCCGCCTCCGCCTCCAGCTCCTCCTCCGCGCGCCGCCGGCTCCCCGCCTCCTCCGCCCTGCGGCTCGCCGCCGGAGCCTCGGCCATCGCGGGGGAACGCCGGATCTGGGGGGCGGGCGGGGCTAGGGTTTCGTTTGGCGCCGCTTTTCTGGTGGGAGGCGGTGGCGCTGGTCCGTCTCTCTCCCGCTGCTGGCTTTGGCTTCCTTCCCTGCGACTCGAGCGCCGTTTTATTATTATCTGCGGGTGCGGGACGACTCGATTAATCCCTGACGTACTAAGATCTTTTTTTTGCTGATATTTTGAGAGGGCATATCTAGCATATGCTGTGAACTAGCCCCAACAGGTGTACTAATGCACAAAATATAACTCGATTCAGATTTGCTAAGTCTAAATCGATTTGTAAAATATAATTATATTGTGTAACAAAATGCAAGTTGCACAACCAAAAAATCTAGTGGCATAACAATAGCAAAATCAAATAACATCATCTGCTGAAGCTATGGCTCTGAAAGACGGATTGGCACTAGCTAATGTGGTAGGTGCAATCGCATTATGATTGAATCAGACTGTATGGAGGTGATTGAAGTGATGAAGAATGGAGTCAATTCTATCGGAGTGGCAGCAGCTATTTATGAGAACATTACTTTCCAGTGTCATAATCTATCTCATGTTTTGTTTAGCCATTGTCCTACGGAGGCCAATGCTGCGGCTCATATGCTAGCTAGTAAAGCGGAGGGTACTCAGTTCACTATGTGACACGAGGAACCTCCCGATTATTTGATTGTTGTAATCATGGATGATGTAAGTGTGTTTGCAAAGTAATAAAGTCCGAGTTTAGTTTAAAAAAAATAACATATGTCCCTGAATTATTTTATCAAATGGGACTATCCATCGATTTTTATTAACTAAACCATCACAATCCTAAAAGTGAGGCATCCTAAATTAGAATCAGTCGTACACATAAATATAAAACTAAAAAGTAAAACAAAGCACTGGAAGCAAAAGAAAATGTAGCCAAAGCAAGTACCAAGTACTCAACTCTAGTTATTGAATTCATATAGTTTTTAATCAACCAAGTTTTCTCCTGTCACTCTAAAAATTATTTTGTTCTCGCCCACCCATCAATCTTCCGGCGTATTCATCTGTTTGATCTTCTTTACACTATATTCTTAAGCTTTCTTGTCAATGGTTCATTCTACAGTATTGCCCAATGATTACATTGTGACAAGGCTATATATAAGAGCGCCAGGCTCATATGGATATTTTCGCCTAAAACGGGTTGCATTTCTTGTTTTGTATGTAGGGCATGTTTGGTTTATGACTAATTTTGAAATAACTAACGCTAGACAAACTTGTGCTGCCACAACAAGTGCCGCAATATTTGGCAAAAAAAAAGTGAGCATATAATATTTAGACATGTGGCTAAAAAAAGTGTGGCAAGCCACAGCTGTTGTAATGAACCAAACACATACCTAAATACCTAATATATTGTGGCACGACTAAGGTGAGGCGTGGCAACCTTAGGCTACAAACCAAACATGCCTATGGTCCAGCAAATAGCTTTTTTTTTAGAAATGGGGTGTCCCGGCCTCTGCATCGTGATGATGCACACAGCCTTTATATTAAACGAAAAGTAGCAAAAGAGTATTTAGTAGCTTATTACATCTCAAGATCTCAAGGATCACTCAATGTGGTCGCATGAACCAACCACAGAAAAAAGGCTAACGGAAGACTACACATCTTGGAGTCTTCTAGTATGTTGCCACCCATGCTGACAGCAGATAGCTCGGACCACCGCCATAAGACGGATACAGCTAGAATCCATAAGAGCTCGTTGCTCCGATTGAAGGAGATAAGACCACATGTGGATCCAGTACGTGGCGCGGTGAACAACCTGCAAAAAGTGAGCACCTCCAAGTTTGTTAAAAACAACATCATTTCTACAGTTCCAAATAGCCCATAAAAAAGCACAGACGCCAATGCGAATACGTGCTTTAGTTTTCTTATCTACTCCATCTAACCAATGACCAAACATATTTGCTACATTAGAAGGTGGAGATATATTAAAAGTGAAGTGAAAGAGGCGCCAAATGTTCCTAACAAAAGTGCAGTGTATAAAAAGGTGCTCCACTGTTTCATTTTCAGTGCAAAACGCACATTTTTTACACCCACTCCAATTCCTTTTAATCAAATTATCTTTAGTAAGAATGACTTTTCTGTTTAAGAACCACATGAACACCTTTATTTTTAGGGGGACCTTTAATTTCCAAAGATATTTCCGAAGGAACGGGTATGTCCATGCAAATAATCTGCATACATAGATTTAACAGTGAACTGACCCGTCGTAGTTAAGTTCCATTTGAACTTATCTTCCTCATTAGAAAGTGAGATACTCATTAGTCTCTCAACAAGTTTTTTCCATGATTCCCAATTTCGTCCAGTCAAAGCTCTTCTAAACTCAATGTTTAACGGATTGTGCCCTAACACTGCGGACACTAAGACATTTTTATGACGCACAATGTTGAACAAAGATGGATATTGATCAGCCAACAATTTATCTCCAAGCCAAACATCCTCCCAAAAGCGTGTATGGAGGCCATTACCAACCATAAACTGTCCCCGTTGAAAAAAGTCATGTTTGACAGACATAATCCCTTTCCAAAAAGGGGAATCATTTGGTTTAGGTTCAGTTTGAGCAAGAGTTTTTCCTTGAAGGTATTTATTGGATAACAATTCATGCCAAACACCTTCTTCTCTTAGTATCTTAAAAAACCATTTGCTTAATAAACATTTGTTTTTGATATCAAGCACCTGAATACCCAAACCCCCTTGATCCTTAGGACGACATACTATATTCCATTTTGCTAACCTATATTTCTTCTTAACACTATCGCTCTGCCAAAAAAACCGTGAACGAAAGTAGTCAAGCCTCTTTCTTACCCCAACAGGAATTAAGAAGAAAGAGAGGAGAAACATAGGCAGACTTGTAAGAACCGAGTTGATCAACACCAGTCGGTCCCCATATGACAACATTTTTCCTGCCCAACAACCCAGCTTTTTCTCAAATCTATCTTCGATAATTTTCCATTCCTTATTAAGAAGTTTGCGGTAATGGATAGGAATACCCAAGTATTTGAAAGGCAATGTGCCTACCTCGCAACCAAAAATACTCCGATATTCATTTTGCTTATCCTTGGCCGAACCAAAGCAATACAATTCGCTTTTGTGAAAATTAATTTTGAGACCAGAAAGTTGCTCAAATATTGATAGGATTAATTTCATACTAACCGCCTTTTCTAAATCGTGCTCAAGGAAAAGAATCGTATCATCAGCATATTGTAAGATCGAGACTCCTCCATCAACAAGATCCGGAATGAGCGATCCTACTTGGCCATCCTCTTTTGCTCTTGCAATGAGAACAGCCAACATATCCACAACAATATTGAACAATATTGGAGACAAAGGGTCTCCCTGCCTAAGACCTTTTAAAGTCTGGAAATAATGACCAATATCATCATTAACCCGAATTCCGACACTCCCCCTTGTATAAATCTAGCGACCCATTCGCACCACTTAGGATCAAAACCTTTCATACGCATAGCTTGCGGTAAAAAGGACCGATTTACCTTATCATAGGCCTTTTCAAAATCAATTTTAAAAAGAACCCCATCCCTTTTTTCCTATGCAACTCATGTATTGTTTCATGCAATACAACCACTCCTTCAAGAATGTTTCTCCCAGGAATGAAAGCTGTTTGAGAAGGTTTAATAACTTTATGTGCAATAGATGACACCCGATTTGTGCCCACCGATTTACATTGAGTAGACAAATGGGCCTATATTGTTCGATACGAGATGCATCCTCTTTTTTTGGCAATAAAGTAATTACCCCAAAATTTAATTTATAGAAAGGAAGATCTCCATTTTGAAGTTGTGCAATCATTGGCATTAAGTCTATCTTAATGACATCCCAAATTTTTTGATAGAATTCCGCAGGAAACCCATCGGGACCTGGGGCTTTATTATGTTCCATTTGAGATATAGCATCAAACACTTCCTTTTTAGTAAAGGAGGATGTTAAGATGTTATTCTCCTCAGCCGAAATTTGAGGAAGATCCTCTATAACCGATTCATCCATAGAAAATAAATTAGGTTCCGGAGGTCCAAACAGCCTCTTATAATACTCGGAGATGAATACTTTCAAATTATTCTCTCCTACAATCGTTCCCTCATCCTGCTCTAGTTGAAAAATTCTTTTCTTACGGTGCTTTCCATTTGCAATGATATGGAAGTACCTCGTATTATTTCCTCCTTCTTGGATATATTTTACTTTTGCCCGTTGTGCCCACTTTGATTCTTCATCTCTTCGAAGTTGAGCCATTTGCTCATCCACATCTTTTTTAGCTTTTTTCTCAACTGCCGACAACGGCATGTTTTCAGCCTTTATATCTAACTCATTAATCAAAAGAATGAGTTTTTCTTTAAGTTTCTTATATTCACCACTAATGTTCTTTGCCCACCCTCTCAAAAATTGCCGGATGTGCCTAATCTTATTCTGCCAAGTTTCAATTGGAGTGGTTCCACCAAGTGTAGATTGCCACTCCTTAACAATCATCTCGTAAAAACCTTCCTTTCGAAGCCAAGACAACTCAAAGGAAAAATTTATCTTATTCCCCGGATGTGCTTGCACACCCGAGTCAATTATGAGTGGTGTATGGTCCGAACCAGTGCGTGTCATTGCATGCACCGTCACTAGTGGAAACTTTTGTTCCCACTCCACACTTGCAAGGAAGCGATCCAACTTTTCAAATGTCGGTACATCTCGTCAACTTGCCCAAGTGTATTGTCTACCCGAGAGCTCAAGCTCTTTAAGGTTTAGACTCTCAATTATCGCATTAAAAATGAACGACCATCGCGCGTTGAAGTTTGAATTATTTTTTTCCTCCTGCCGTCTGATAATATTAAAATCACCCCCACCAACATGGGAAGTGTTTCATTCTCACAGATGCGGACAAGTTCTGCAAGAAAAATCTGGTTTGAGGTTATCTTGGGCAGCCCCATAAACCACTACCAGTGTCCACAAAAATCCGTCCACTTTAGATTTAAGTTGGAACTTAACACAAAAATCTCCAGTAACAACATTTTGTACTGATAGCGAGATAGAATTAAAACTAACGAGTATGCCCCCCGATCTACCATGAGGCGGTAGGCAGTACCAAGCGTAGTCCAAACCGCCAGCAAGGTGCTTTAAAAAATATGAGGTAAAATTAGACCGTCCTGTTTCAAGCAGGGCCACAAAATCTAATTTTTGCTCTCTCACGGTTTCTTGTATAGTATGATGTTTCGCCGTATCCCCTGGCCCATCACTATTCCATATCATTCTTTCATTTTACTGAATTTTTTAATTTTTCTATTCTAGCACTCCTTCTCTTTACACAGAAGGTATTTTTTTCCTTTTTATTTGCACGCTTCCGAGTAGTCTTGTTGCTCTCGGATGTAAGACCCATATGGGCAGTGGTAGTTTCCTCTTCATCATCCCCTAAATCTTCAGAAAGATTTGACGCTTTCTTAATTACCAAACTTGACAGGTTTCCATCATCTGTGCTTGTCAAGTCTTTTTTCAAAAATGTGACTGCCCTCTCTTCCTCCACACCTTTTAAACAATTCACTGATGCTAAAATTTGTGACGGAGAAGTGCCTAAAGTAACACCTAATCTAGAAGCTCTAGCAACTATTACCTCATTAGGTAAAGATAAAAACGAGAAACTAGATTTGGTGAATTTACCTGAAGCACAGCTGCCGTCACGGTCTTGGGCTCTCATCATCGCCCTCTCCAATTGTGGTGTGTCTGCATTTCTTGAGCCCGGATTCTTGCACTTGAACGGAGCCCACTTGCCTCTGGATCTTCAATACCACCATAGGCAATGATCTCCTCCAGCGTGGGTTATCTTTCACTGGGGTGTTCAAAACACCCAATGTATGAGCTTGATTCTGCATAGGAATCGGAGATGCATATATGTTAGAAGAGCAATTAGGGAAAACCGTTACATCAACATGTGTTTCGCTTTCCGGAGGTGAGACAAAATCACCCGCTTGCTCTCCTACCTGCACAAGATCATCATCCGTGCAAGCACCCCCTGTCCTTTCCGTGCTCATGTTGCCGCACTGAACATCTTGCACCTCCACCTCACGACGTGGAGAGTCTACTATCGGGGCAGAGAAGGTTCAGTTATCTCTGCCACCGCTGCAACAGCTGCAGCATGTCCAGCCGAGCTGGTATGTGGACTCTTTGAAGCAACCAAATCATCGATGCTGTACTTTTTTCACAGCATTTAGTGACCTGTATAGAAATGTTGTGAACACCAATATTTTCAGCCAAAGAAGCAGAATGAAGGGATATGCTTGAAGGATAACTAACCATCGGAGACACCACTCCTTGGTCAATACCCATAGACGAAATGTCCTTCACTGATTGCTTAGCCTCAGTAGGCTTCATAATATCCACTTTGGCATGTGACTGAAAATTCGAAACATGACCAACATCATTTTCGGCTAAATCTAACACCTGTAAAATATTATTAAAAACCGAACTGACCTTCACCATGTTGTTTGGGCGAGAAGGCCTCCTCTTAGGTGAGTCAATCTTCACCTTTTCAAGCAGAGGGAACTCCTTGTCCATGTCAACAAATTTGTGAGCTGCGAAATAATCCTTTTCAGCCTGTAAGATACTCGCAACGGCTGAAACGGCATCTCCACTTGTAGCCATAGCTTTTTCCTCAAACTCCTTCCCATTAGCCAAGTATTCACGAGCAAGAGTCATGCCTTTCCTGACTGATGGTGAGTACACAACTCCAGCTTGTCGTGTGGTGTTAGGAGCAGCATTGTGCCCAGCACCACTGCCCGAAGCAGGACTACCACCCTTATTTGCATCAGGCTGCCCAGTTGGCTGCGAAGGGTTCTTATCTACTTCTTTATCCTGCTCCTTATTCTTCTTCGGATCATCATCCAGATCATGCTCCATGTCATCCCCTCCAAGATCAAAAACAGGTTCCTCAACCTCAAACGACAGGTTATAAAACCCATCCTTTATGAACACCGGCAATTCCTTGGGATTTTTGTTTGATCAATACATCCAATTAGAATCCTCAGCACACAATGCTTCCTCGTAAAAGGCATATCTACCTTGAAGGTTTTGCCAAATAAAGTCCCAAGAGCCCAAAGTGCCAAGAAATCTCCTTTGTGCTGCTGAGGTATACCCTTCATCCGAACCCAGATTTGTGGTAATAGCAGCATAGGAATACTCTTTGTCAACCAAGTATCCACCGTTATCTCAAACGCACTATTTGGAACTTTGAAGGTACCAAAAGTCTGCAGCCTATCTAACTCAGCCTTAGATGGAAACATGACCTTGTAAACATTGTGACCCACTTGCTGAATGTCCCATTGATACTGCTCCACCGGCACAAGCCTTAGCAGCTGCCTAGTAATATGAGGGATTGTCATCTCACCCCCCGTTATAGTTAGCATAGCCAACCTTGTATTCACTATCTTTGACCTATAGGATTCTGTGATTGGCGTACCAAAAAAGGTTAAGTCGGGATGGGCAAAGCCATACACTTCGATCTGAGGTTTTGGTGCGCTCAACAGCGGACAATCATCCGACCCATGGTTGCTTCCTTCACAGTTATCACAGAGAATTGCCTTACAATCGGCAAGCACATGTCCAAGCATGCCACAAGTGTAGCATTTTGCTATCTTTTTGCCTTTTTTTTTGCAGCAGCTCCACTATCATCCGCATCAATATTCATAGGCACCCCCTGAGATCCCATCGGACCAGTACCCTTGATCAACTGTTGTGTGACGGGCATCAACGCCGTCGCGACAGCAGAAACCTGTTCTCTTTGATCCAGCAAATAGCTAGCATGAGGTCTCTTTGCTTGACTCAAAACATTGCAACTCAAGCACAAACCATGGCATCCATACCTTCTAGAGGTCTAACTACACCTAAGGCATAGTCGACTACATGCTACACATAAATAAATGCTTGATATTTTCCTTTTACACAGTAAATGGTATTGATCATTTTATCCTTGGTGGGAAAGCTATTACTTCTCTTTCTTTGCTTACAAGGTCATTGTCTTTGTTTGCAAGGCCGGCTACTTTCCAAAATCCGAGATGTCGAGAGAATTATAATAATTGATCAATAGCTCTAAAATTCTCTCAATGGTTGGGCTATGTAGAAAAAAAATATATTTAGCAGAATAATCACAGGAAAATCTCGAATTTTCTAATAGATTTGTAGTCAATCAATTTCGCAGATTTGTTCTACGGATACAAGGATCTCATATAAAAATTATTATTTTCCAATGCACCACTTCACTGGATCTTCTTCATTTTTTTAAATTACTGAATCCAAGTTTTCCTTCAATCCCCTCCATTGCTCTGATGTGTCTCTTATCAGAGTACTCCCGAGTCTGATGCATTCCCAACCTTGTTCTTTAACCTTTTGCACAATCACTTGTCTAAAGGTCATGTTGCACAACATGTGAATTGTGAAACTGTGTTACCAGATATCCCATCTAGTCATTTTTTTTTCCTCATAGAATCTCGTTACCTCCAACAAATATTTCCTCGTATCATTGAAAAAATAGGGTTTAGTCTCAAAAATATTGCCAGAAATAAGATGTCCAAGGGCTTTTCTATGCCTAAGGCAAAGTTCGATATATGTTGTGAATATGCACAATTTAAACATTGGTGTAATATTGTGTCGTGCAGATAAGGCTAAAGAACTAAAGTCTACTTTGTGAGTTCCAAATGTGACACTTCATTTCTTTTTGCGGATGACACTTCAAAAAGAATTATGAAACTAAAATTTAACTTATTTGCACGTAATTGGTCATGTGGAGAAATACTACAGAAAAGAAAGGCAATGCGTAAGTTAGAATCATGAGAGTTAATGTCCCAAGCATACTCAAGAGTGTTATCAAGCATTACAAAAGAATGAAATTATGTTCTTTCTAACTTAGCTAGTCCATGTGCGAACCGCTTAACACACACTATCTCTAGACTACTTAGGGCCTCTTTGCTTCAAAGGATTTCCAATGGAATATTCAATTATTCAAATCCTTTGGAATTTTTCCTAATTTGAAGTATTGAGAATCACATAGGAATTTTCGTAAGTACTACGTTTTATAGGAAACTTAACATTCGTTCAAAACTTTTGGTTATAATATTTTGCTTTTCCCCTTCGGTTAAATCAAATGGACTTTCACGCATATGAAATCCTAAAAGATGATATTCCTGTATTTTTCGTACTCTTACGTTTTTGTACTCCCGTGAATGAAATAGCCAAATAGGTGATTCATGGGTGATAAGCATGCCAAAGACAGCATCAGCAGTTAAAAATAGAGACAACATCAGGACTCCCAATTTTCATTTAGTGAAGTTCATTTCTTCACATTCTCTAGCGAAGTCGTGAGATGTTTGTTACTTTGTATGCGGCGAAATTGAGGAGACACTCGTCTATTTCAACATCAACTGATTCTTGTAAACATGGAGATGAAGGCGGAAACGTCCCTGTCTAATCCGTATCCGACCCCGACCTACCGCTGTGTCAGTGGCAGGTGTGCCATGGCAGGAAGGCTAGGCACTGTGGCAAAATTAGTGTCGTGGCGATCGGGGTGTTGGTGCACCTGCTGCACTTATGAACCGTCGCTGTTCTTGTTAGCGACAGATTAAAAACTGCTCACGTGAGTGTAACTCGAGCGAGAGCGGCACGCCATACGAATGCTTCCACGTGCTGATTAATAGCCGTCGAGGAAATGGTACCAGGCTGTTGTATTGTTTTTGCCAAATATGGCCAAACTAATCCCTCCTCTGTCCCTCCGTCCGGCAAACAAATCTGGCCTCTTGGGTCGGCGCCGAGTTTGTACAGTCCGGCGTCATTCGAAACCAGAGCCGAACTAAGTCGACGCCAATAGGCTCAGCGTGAACCTTCGGAGCGTCCTGGGCCCAAAATGACTTGGCTTCGACGTGCACAACTTCGGCGCCGTCCATATTGACACTGAGCCGAGGGGCCAAATATGCAAATATTTTTCTGGAGAGGAGAAAGGAGGAATTAGATTTGTCAAAAAAAAAAATACCGACTGGTAGACAAGAGTAGCTCCTGACTAGGTGTCGTGAGGGCGAGGGTGATGTTGGTGGCTTGCTCGCGGCTGCAGGATGGCATGCCTGGATGGAGATGAATGGCACTGGCTTGGTGTTGCATCCTCTCGTCCAATTGGGGAAGTGGGAGAAACGAGAGAAACGCCGGCAGTCTGTCGAGATGGCTGGAGAGGTGAGGTCGGTGGTGGAGGCAGATGCAGTGGAAAGGAGTGATGCGCGGCTGAGAATCCCTGTCCCACGCGTGGTGGTTGGCCGGTTCACGGGTTTGGGTGTGTGTAGTTGCCGGTGAAAGCCGCATTCCGGCTATGACTGGAGTTGTTGATGGTAGCGCCTTCAGGCGTCGCTTCCTTGTCGAAGGCGTCGGCAAGCACCTTTTGCCCCCTCCTGACATGTTTCAGGGGAAACCCTAGATCAGACCTCTACGCTCGGTGCCGCATTCTCTCTTGGGAGCATCGATGTTTGGGAGGTGGATCCGGCCAGAGTGACCTATGGTTCGAGGAGGTGTGAAGCAATGGTGGGCTGCAGGAGCATCATTCACATGCGAGGGGAAAGATGAGCAGATTTTGTCTTTGCTCTTAGGTCGGAGAGGCACTTGTCCTCCTCTTCCGAGAAGGTTGTTCCTATCTGGCGTCGACGAGGTTGGCGAAAGAGCTCATGATGGATCAGCTCGACGTGACGGTTATGGGTGCGCTTTTTGGTAGCAGAGGCTCGAGTGCACAGCCTTGGGTGTCGTGTATTTCGCCTCAGTGGCGTCTTGTATATTTTGTGGTGCTATGCGTGGCTTGTTGTTGTTCACATTTTTGTCCGATTTATCTCAATAAACCGAGCAGTTAGGCTCCTTGTACCTTCTTCTTCTAATCAATTGATTTGGCAGCTCTCGTGCCAACATTCCAAAAGATATTGTCGCAGAAGTGGAACATGGGGTTCCCCTGATGCTGCCAAAGTGGGTCCGCCGCTGGGGCCCGCCAAGAAGATGGATAAGGCAAGGAGTCAAGTACAGCAGATGGGTTAGCCCATCTGCTTCAAGGACACCCGACAAGTTCGACAACAGGTCTCTGCGGCTAAGGACCAGGTGACCTTCCGGGTCACCCCCTCGCCCGGAGAACCAGGCAAGACACCCGCGGGTCCGTGCTCCCGGCAGGAGGCCAGGCGCGCCCCGGGTATCCATCCGTACCATCGAGAGGATAAGATCGCCAGCTCGCCGGAAGCTGGTGGAAGACTTGGGCGCCAATATGAAGGCCACGCCCTGGTGACGTTGCCACGAGCGTAGTTGGTGGGGCGGACAGGCTTTGTCCGTCCCACCTTTTCCAAGGGCGGACGACCACGCCGCCCTCCTCAGAACGCTTGGAGGAGAGAGTGCCACGTCTCCTCCAAGGACCGCCGAGGGGTTTTTCCGCCAAGACCCCTCACACCTCTCGTGTGCCCATGTTGGATCCCTTAGCCTATAAAAGGAGGACCATGGCACCGAAAGGGACAGAACAAGACGAGACGAGATAGAAGCAAGCTAGAGCTCAGCAAGACTAGTCTAGGGTTCGGAAGGTAGAGAGAGAGGTGATCTCCCCAGGGCAGGATCTGCTCTTCGTCTACCTCGGCCGAAACTCTGCCGGGTTCACCCCAGAACACCCTTGTACACCACACCATGATGAACCTCTCAATCCAGACATGCAGGAGTAGGGCTTTTAGCCTCCGGGCGGCCTGAACCTGGGTAACTGTTTGTCCTGTTGTGTTGTTCGATCTCTCCCTCTCGACGAAGAACTTGGCGTCCTTGCTCCGGGTAAGACGTCTTCCAGCCTCCTTCGCGCCCCGTGCCGAACCTAAAAAGGGGGTATCACCTACTCCCGGTGTCCGTCACCCGAGACACGACATCTGGCGCGCCAGGTAGGGGGTGCAAGCGTTGGATTCGTCTTCTTCTTCATCAACTTCAAGTTCTTCGTCAAGCATGCCGCCGAGGAAGAAGATCGATGCCACTACCTCCAAGGCCGCGTCTCCTTCACGCACTCAGACCTCCGCCGAGTGCCGCGCTGCGGATGCGCGTCAGCCTGCTCCTCCACAGGCGCCTCCTATGGAGAAGGTGGCGTCGGAGAGGGCCAACACCAACAGGAACATCGACCCCGACGAACCGGTGGCTCCTGGACTGTCCTCCGAGCCGCCCCCACGCTCTGGGGAGAAAAGCGTCGGGAACGGCGCGGGCAAGGGTCACGACGCCAAGGAGGGACGAGATCACGTCCGCGCCAGTGGAGGTCCCTGAAGCTTCAAAAGCAAGTCCTCTACGCACTCGCCCTCGGACGCACAAGCTCGCCACGACGCTCTTGTCGCTGCCAAGGCTCTCATGCAGTTCCCTCCGAGCTCTGGCGATCCCAAGGTCTACCAAGAATGGAGAGCCCGTGTGGAGGCACTCCTCGACTTCGCCGACGGCGGCCCCGAGCCCGACGTCACTCGAGCTCCCACCGTCAACGGCACCGAGGCTGGAGGGCGCAAGGCGCATGAACCACAGGGTCAGCCCTATGGCGAGCGCCGAGGCGAGACGGAGCCTCCTCGCACCACTCCACCGATGGCGAACCGGCTGAACCGCGATCGCGGCAAGGCCATCTCCGTCGGGTCATCTACCATGCGCAACCGGGATCATCGCCACGACCTCAACAACCGTCTAACCGAGGATATGCGCACCCGCATCGAACGTCGTCGCGAGCGCCATCGCCGGGAGGATCAGGACGACGACATCGCTGAAGGGTGCCTCGCCCTTGCCCCTGAGCTCCGACGGGTCACCTGGCCCAAGAAGTTCAAGATCGACGTCCTCCGCTACGACGACACTACGAACCCCGGGACTTCTTGCAGCCAAGGCGGTCGTGAACAGAACAACCAGGAAGGCGCCTCCAACAAGGAAGCTCCGGCTCCTCAGGGAGGCGGCGGCGGAAGGTTCCAGGAAGTCACCGGAGTTGTCGGGTGCATTCACGGGGGAGCCTCTCTCTGTCCGGGAGCTTAACGCGGTTGCTTCTGCTCCGCCCAAGCCCCTGGAGTGTCTGGGCAGGTCATCTCCTTCGACCCGGAGGACCATCCTGCCAGTGTGGCCGGGGTGGGAACGCTTCCTCTGATCGTTTCGCCCGTCATCCACAACTACAAGGTCACCAAGATGCTGGTCGACGGAGGCTCCAGCCTCAACCTTCTGACGGCGAAGGTGCTGGCCATTCTGCAAATTCCTTTTTCTCGCCTGCAAGACACCGGCGTGTTCCAAGGCGTGAATGGAAGCGTCACTCGGCCGCTGGGGAAGATCACGCTCCCTGTCACCTTCGGTGACCAGGAGAACTTCCGCACCGAGGACATCGTCTTCGACATTGCGGACACGCCACTTCCGTACAACGGCATACTTGGCCGGCCGGCCCTAGCCAAGTTCATGGCCGTCTCGCACTTCGCCTACAACATGATGAAGATCCCCGCGGTCTGGGGAGTGATCACGATCAAGGCCGACGTCGACGACGCTATCTTTTGCGTTCAGAAGCTGAACCAGACGGTGGCGGCGACCTCGGACGTTCCGCAAGATGTACAGGAAGCTGATGTCGGTGCATTCTCTGGGGACGGAGGGTACCCCGGAGGCTCGACATCAACTTCCTCCAAGAAGGCGTCATTTCATGAAGACCCGCAAATGACCAAGAAGGTGGCGTTGACCAGTGACGGGAGTCGATCCATCACCATCGGCGCCCGCCTCACCGACAAATAGGAAAGCGCGCTCGTCGCCTTCCTTCGGGAAAACTCTGACGTCTTCGCATGGGAAGCGTCAGGGCTACCCGGCGTACCAAGGGAGGTGATCGAGCACAAACTGGCGGTCAGCAAAGACGCTCGCCCGATAAAACAAGTTCTACGCAGACAAAGCAAGGAAAAACTGGAGTTCATCGTGTCCGAGGTTGACAAACTGGAAGAAGCTGGCGTCATCAGGAAGGTGCCCACCCAACCTGGGTGGCCAACCCTGTGGTGGTGCCAAAGCCCATGACCTTCAAGTGGCGGCTCTGCATCGACTTCACCGACTTGAACAAGGCCTGCCCCAAGGATCCTTTCCCACTACCCCGGATTGATCTCATCGTGGATTCAACCGCCGGGTGCGAGCTCCTGTGCTTCCTGGATGCTTTCTCCGGGTACCACCAGATCATGATGGCAGTGGAGGATCAGGAGAAGACGGCCTTCATCACACCCAAGGGCTGCTACTGCTACACCCGGATGCCTTTTGGTCTCCGGAACGCCGGCGCAACCTTTCAGCGCGCCATGCAAGCATGTCTTGGGTCCCAGCTGGGCCGCAACGTGGAGGCATACATCGACGACATCGTGGTCAAGACTCGGTACAAGGACTCCCTCATTCAAGATCTGCACGAGACCTTCAACAACCTTCGTCGGGTCAACTTCAAGCTTAACCCCGACAAGTGCGTGTTTGGGGTCCCGTCCGGCAAGCTACTGGGGTTCTTAATCTCCCACCGGGGGATTGAGGCCAATCCCGACAAGATCAAGGCCATCGAGCGCATGGAGGCGCCACGGCGAGTCAAGGACGTACAACGCCTCAACGGGTGCATCACAGCACTCGGGCGTTTCATCTCAAGACTTGGAGAACGAGCCCTGCCCTTCTTCAAGTTACTCAAGAAGACGGGTCCCGTGAAATGGACCCCGGAGGCTGAAGAAGCTCTTCAGTCCCTCAAGTGCTACCTCGCCTCGCCTCCCTCCTCGTGGCACCAGCAGAAAAGGAGCCCCTACTACTGTACATCGCTGCCACCAATCAGGTGATCAGCGCGGTTCTTGTGGTAGAGCGTGACGCTCCTCCGGACAAGGTCGGCGGCAAGCGTCCCGGAAACATCCTCCCGGGGCAACCAAGCAAGAAGAAGCAGCCAGGTGGCACAGGGCCGGAAGGCCCTGAGCCTGGCATGCCCACCGACGCCGTCATCGACGTCGCAGAAGAAGCATCACTGGGGGCTGACGCGCTCCCTCTCGAAGCAGCTGAGCCCGTCAAGGACTCGGTGACCCGCAAGATACAGCACCCGGTCTACTTCATCAGTTCGGTGCTGCGCGATGCCCGGGAGCGGTACCCCATGATGCAGAAGCTGTTGCTGGCGATCCTCATCGCCTCTCGCAAGATGAGGCCCTACTTCGAAAGCCACCCTATCACCGTGGTTTCCAAGTACCCCTTGAGGAGTCCGCTGGAGAATCCCCTCGCCACCGGACGAGTCTCTTGGTGGGCCATGGAGCTTCAAGGTTTCGGCCTCAAGTTCGAGCACACGAACAACATCAAGAGTCAAGCGCTGGCTGATTTCACGGCGGAGTGGACTGAGACAGCGTTCGACGACCCGGTGGAGGAATCCAGCCTTCCCGGGAAAGAAGATCCCGACGCTTGGACCATGAACTTCGACGGCTCCTACACCAAGGGCCAAGGAGGCGCCGGAGTCGTTTTGATCTCCCCCACAGGAGATCGTCTGAAGTACGTCGTCCAGATGCAGTACAAGGAGAATATCTCGAACAACACGACGGAGTACGAGGGCCTGCTTGCGGGACTTCGTGCTGCCGTTGGCCTCGGCATCACCAAGCTCATCGTCAAGGGTGACTCTCAGCTAGTCATCAAACAAGTGAACAAGGAGTACGCTTGCCCTCAGATGGCACCGTACGTCGAGGAGGTGTGGAAGCTTCAGCGGCGCTTCAACAGCTTCCGGGCCGTGTACGTCCCTAGGGATGACAACACGACCGCGGACGAGCTGTCACAGATGGCTTCCAAGCGAGAACCAGTACCTCCCGGGATATACATTGAGGTGCTCCGGCAACCCTCTGTGTCTCCCGAGAGGCTCAAGACAAGGTCTACATCGACACTGGGGGCTGGTGACCCGTCTACTTCGACAACCCGGGAAGCCAGCCCAGAAGGCGCGCAAGACCCGGCAGGACCGAGACCAAGGGAAGCTATGCTCTCCTTGGTCAAATGGTGTTGCCGGTGGAGAGAACCCACCCACCCTGGGCCCTGGACATCGTCAAGTACATGACGGAGCATGCTCTGCCGGAGGATGATCACGAGGCCGAGCGGGTGGCTCGTCAAGCCAAGCTCTACGTCCTGATCGACGGCGAGCTCTACCGGCGACGCGACAACGGAGTCAGGCTCCGCTGCATACCACAAGAACAAGGCCAAGTACTTCTACGAGACATCCACGAGGGCACATGTTCAAGTCATGTTGCATCAAGATCATTGGCGGGGAAGGTTTTCCGCCAGGGATTCTACTGGCCAACAGTCCTGCACGACGCCGAGCAAATGGTCAAGACCTGCGAAGCTTGCCAATACTACGCGAAGAACATCAATCAGCCAGCTCAAGCACTGCAACCAATCCCAATATCCTGGCCGTTTGCAGTCTGGGGGCTAGACATCGTCGGCAAGTTGCCAAAGTCAGTTGGCGGACATGAATACCTCTTTGTGGCTGTTGACAAGTTCACGAAGTGGGTTGAAGTAATGCCAGTACCACGCCAGACGGCCCAGGCCGCCATCAAGTTCATCGAGGGGATTGTCTACCGCTTCGGAGTACCCAACAGAATCATCACGGATAATGGCACTCAGTTCACAAGTCGAGCCTTCCTCAGCTTCTGTGAAGAATTGGGCATCAAGGTGTGCTTTGCATCAGTGTCCTATCCAAGATGCAACGGTCAAGTGGAGCGAGCCAATGCGGAGGTCCTAAGAGGTCTGAAAACCAAAGCATTTGACAAGCTGGAGAACAAGGGGAGAAATTGGATTGATCACCTACCCAGTGTACTGTGGTCCATCAGAACAACTCCAAGCCGAGCCACCAAAGAAACACCTTTCTTCCTTGTCTATGGAGCTGAAGCTGTCCTGCCAACAGAGCTAAGGCACGGATCCCCCGGGTACTCGCATATGATGAAGATGCCCAAGCTGAGCAAAGGATCGATGACATTAACATCCTGGAGGAAATGCGCTGTCGGGCGTCATTGCGGTCTGCTCGATACCAGCAAGGGCTGCGCCGGTATCACAGCCGTCATGTTCGATCCCGGGAATTACAGCAGGGAGACCTGGTTCTCCGCAAGATGCAAAATCTCGAGGGCTTGAACAAGATGTCAAGCAAGTGGGAAGGACCCTACCGGGTTACTCATACACTGAGACCCGGAGCAGTCTATCTGGAAGACGAGAACGGCAGGCCGGAAGGCAACGCCTGGAACATCGAGAATCTCCGCAAGTTCTACCCCTAATTACGAACATGAATCGCCAAACGTCGAATCCGCTAAGCACGCCCAAGGGGCTAGTGTTCTGTAATAGGGTGTAAGAAGTCATCGCCAAGAAATAAAAGATAAGTGTTTCAATTCCGTGAGCCTCAATTTATGTCGAGATGTGTGTTATCCGTAACAACCCCCAAGCAGGGGGCTGACATGGTGCCGGTGGCTGACGGGTCGAGCGCGAGTGGCCTATCAGTAGGCACTGCCACCCGATCGTGCCGTACTGCCGCGGAAAGGAGTGAACGGGCAGTGCTGTGTTTTAACGAACCTAAGCACAGAAATGCACATTCAACTTTGCTTGCGGGTTGCTCCGGATGAAACACTATCTCGACATGAAAAGAGGGTCCATTCTTTCCTACTGAAAGTTTGTTGTGTGCAGCGCCTTCCCGGGACAGGAGCTGACGGTGGAAAGCGGTTAAGGAGTTGGATACCCGGGAGGGACAGGATGGATCGAGGACGCGGCAGAAAAACAGCTAAGTCCTTGCATCAGCATCCTGCACTTAGGCATAACATCTCGCTCGGAGTCAATATACCATCGACCTGCGCATGCTTGACAGTTGATGAGAGCCTTTGCGGGGGTAATGCTACCACCCCAGCGAACGGTCCGTTTCCCTCTGGCCAAGTACCTGTGGACAGTGGAGTCAGACACCCGGAAGGTATAGCGCTCTTAGGGGTACCACTGCTGTGTGCGGAACAGTCAGGGTATCTGGCACCTAAGGGACCTCCTCTGAAACTTGACAGCGCGTTAGTGCAAAGGAAGATTTGGGACATGACCCCGGGAGTTGAGGCTAGGTTGCATTCATCTGAATTTAAATTCTGAATTACAATTCCGAATTACATTCAGCTGTGCAACTTCTTGATTACATAACAAGCCTATGCTACTAAGGCCAGTCCAGGGTCACTGGCTGTGCAGACTTGTCTTCTGTTCTGTTAGACGCCCGGGATGAAGGAGGGCATTCGTGCAGGATCTTCAGGGGTCCCACGGGCCGGGGAACTTCCGGGCGAACCCGGCACATGCTGGCTGCAGAGGAGTGCACATGGTCCACGAACTTATCCATGATGTCCTCCTCATCCTGTACAAAGGACAGAGATCGAGTCAAGGCGCAGGCTCTCCCAAGGATCGTATTGCCAAAACCAAGGCAACTTTACCTTGAAGACATCGTCAAGGTCGCAGAGGAGGCGGATCAATCTCTGATTGCCTGCGGCCTCCTTCCACAGTTCCATCTTGATGGTGTCCTTCCGGGTCGCCAGCGCCACCGACGCTTCCATGGCGGCAGAACCGGCGATGTTCCCCACCGCGGGGAAAACCAAGGAGACCCGAGGGCGGGGAACGACCTCGTCCTTTCCGGTGATTCGGGCTTCCGCCCTCGTGGGCACCTTCACCGTGCCTCGGAAAGTGGATTCCGCCGTCGACACGTCGGACAAGGACATCGCCTCCTCTCCAGACATTTCTTGCGATCTATGGGGGGGAAGAGAAAGGAGCAAGGCGAGAAGATGTGTCAAGGAGTTGGAGTCTGGAGGGCCTTTTATAGGCCTCCCATGCTCCACCTACCCCTTGGCGCTACGGTTGTCGCGTTAATGGGGCGCGTTTGGCGAAAAACCGCTCCCATTCACATCAAGTATGACACGAAGGCCAAGAGACAAAAAGGAGAGCAAGTTCTTCTTCATTTCAAGATCTACAGCGGGGGCTAATTTTTACAAACAAAAAGATTGGCACCCAGCGCGCGAGGAGCACCACCGTACAATGGAAGACGCTACTTCCAGAAGTACGTCAACGAGGCGGCCAAGAAGGAGGTCAAGGACATCTTCAGGACCGCCGACTTGAAGCTCCTCGCCCTCAGGGAAGCTAGCTCTCCTCGGCCTTCACGCTAGATGAGTTTTCCTCATCTTCGTCCTCGTCGAAGGAGCCGGAGCTGCTGCTGCTCTCACTCTCGGCGCAACATTCCACGCGCCCTCCTGCAGCACGGAAGATCTTCACGGCGAGTGTGGCGTCCCGTCATACTTGCAGGCGAGGTATTGCCCCCGGGTCAGGGGGCGGGAGCGAGCGAATGACTTCCACCCCTGACCAAGGAGCATGGAGTCGTCGACGGTGTACTCCACCGAGATCCAGGAGGGGCCGTTCGGGCAGCCTTCCACCTGCAGCCACAAGCCCGGAGGCCGGTTGTTCTCCATCGCCATCGCAAAGGAGTCCGGAAGGTCAATCCGGCTGCGGATCTTGCGGTGCAAATCCAGGATGAACTCGTAGGGCGCAAAGCTCGTGTGGATTGCAGCCCGTGGGGTCGGAGAAGGAGTTCTTTCGCATCTCACGGCTCCTCTGCCTCCGCCACCTCGCTTCGCTCGCCCTCTTGAGGCGGCGCTTCCGCGGCCACCGGAGCTTCTCTCCGTCGGGGCCGAGGCTCGAGGACGTCCCACTCCTCTCTTTCCTCTCGCCATTGGAGCTGTTGGCCTGGGAAGGGAGAGATGGGTCAAGGAAGAAGAAGATGGGGACTTGCGAGGCGTTCGTCCGCTTTTATAGCGCGCGGAGTTTCTCTCTCCAACTGTCTTCACAGCTTCCCCGCAGCGGGAATCGAGGAGGCAAACTCAGTTATTCCCCTGAGCGGAATAACTCCAAGACCATCACGACGATTGACGGACCGAAGCAAGGTGCCGGGTACCCACTTTGGCCAACTCTTTGGCCATAGCCCCGGCAGCAACTGAAGCAAGAGCCGCCGGGACCATGCCCGGGGGCTACTGTCGCAGCAGTGGAACATGGGGTTCCCCTGATGCTGCCAAAGTGGGTCCGCCGCTGGGGCCCACCAAGAAGATGGACAAGGCAAGGAGTCAAGTACAGCAGATGGGTTAGCCCATCTGCCTCAAGGACACCCGACAAGTTCGACAACATGTCTCTGCGGCTAAGGACCAGGTGACCTTCCGGGTCACCCCCTCGCCCGGAGAACCAGGCAAGATACCCGCGGGTCCGTGCTCCCGGCAGGAGGCCAGGCGCGCCCCCGGGTATCCATCCGTACCATCGAGAGGATAAGATCGTCAGCTCGCCGGAAGCTGGTGGAAGACTTGGGCGCCAAGATGAAGGCCGCGCCCTGGTGACGTTGCCACGAGCGTAGTTGGTGGGACGGACAGGCTTTGTCCGTCCCACCTTTTCCAAGGGCGGACGACCACGCCGCCCTCCTCAGAACGCTTGGAGGAGAGAGTGCCACGTCTCCTCCAAGGACCGCCGAGGGGTTTTTCCCGCCAAGACCCCTCACACCTCTCGCGTGCCCATGTTGGATCCCCTTAGCCTATAAAAGGACCATGGCACCAAAAGGGACAGAACAAGACGAGACGAGATAGAAGCAAGCTAGAGCTCAACAAGACTAGTCTAGGGTTCGGAAGGTAGAGAGAGAGGTGATCTCCCCAGGGCAGGATCTGCTCTTCGTCTACCTCCGGCCGAAACTCTGCCGGGTTCACCCCAGAACACCCTTGTACACCACAACATGATGAACCTCTCAATCCAGACATGCAGGGGTAGGGCTTTTAGCCTCCGGGCGGCCTGAACCTGGGTAACTCTGTGTGTCCTGCTGTGTTGTTCGATCTCTCCCTCTCGACGAAGAACTTGGCGTCTTTGCTCCCGGGTAAGACGTCTTCCAGCCTCCTTCGCGCCCCATGCCGAACCTAAAAAGGGGGTATCACCTACTCCCGGTGTCCGTCACCCGAGACACGACATATATGTAACTCGAGTCATTTTATGATTTTTTGTGTAGATCAGAAATGATTTAAGTTTTAAAATTTACACGCACATTGCATTCTCAACGTGCATGATTGTTTTCGTGATTTTCTTCTCCCTCTATATTAGCCCTAGCTTTGGGTTCAGATGATGCACCCCGTCCCGAATATTCCCCCTTAAAATGCAGTGGTTCTGAAAAATAGATGAAATGGCCAGAAGACTGTATAATGTGTCCAGCAGAGGATATTTCCTGCAGTTTTGTTTTCTAAAACATAAAAATGATCCCCAAAACTGAAGAGCTCCCGGAAAATATCTCAAAGTCGAAGACAGAGAGAAGTTGCAGTTCAGAATTCAGATAAGGCAACCGCGCGCGGTGCCACTCGTCAGAGCCGGCCATGGCTTTCGGAGCTCCAGCTGCCGCCGCTCCCCATGGCCACGCCACTCCAGCTCCTCTCACGAGCTCATCATGGAAGCACGGCACCCCCTTCTTCAGCTCCTCTAAGCTAACCGGCGGCGGCCAGAAGGCACGGCTCGTGACTGCAGTGCACGCACTGGCACCGGCGACGGCAGCGGCGGCGCCGTTCCCTCCTCCCAACGCGGAGTACCTGGCCGCCGAGTTCTCCGGCCACGGCGTCACCTTCGAGGCCGTGGGCGACAGCTGCGCCGTGAAGATGACGGTGCGCAACGGCAGCGGGGCGCACCTGCTGCTGCCGAGCGGGCTCGTCACGTCCTACAAGCCAGCCATGTGGCATGGCGCCGCCATGGAGGTGCTCCACACAACCGTCGGCGAGGGCGCGGGCGGGCGTCCCGTCATCCGCGGCGGCGTCTCCATGGACGTCCGGTGCGTGCGCGGCGTCGCCGGCGACGCCCCGTCGTCGTGGTCGCCGGGCGGGGCGTGGTCGCTCCGGGACGTGAGGGGAGGCCCCACGGGCTCCATCGAGGTGGAACTCGTGTCGGTCGAGCCGCCGGGGACAGGGAACGGAGCGGAGGCGAGGTGCGTCGTCACGCTGAGCCCGGAGGCGCTGGCCTCGGAGCTCACGGTGACGAACGCCGCGTCGTCCTCGTCGCCGCTGGCGCTGTCGGGCGCCGTGTCGAACCACCTCCGCGTGAGCACGCCGGACGCCACCTACGCCGTGGGGCTGCAGGGCTCGGACTACCGCAGCAGGGAGCCCCTGCTGTCGGAGTTCAGCATCCGGCTCCCGGACAGCGCGCGGTCCCAGCCGCTGCACTGGGCCAAAGGGCTCGACATGTTCCTCTCCGGCGGAGGCGCGGCGCCGGTGGCGCAGGAGCCGGACGGCGAGGAGGACGACGACTACAAGCACCTGACGGCGGAGCTGTGCCGGATTTACAGCCACGCGCCCAGAGAATTCACCGTCATCGACAGGGTACGTAATAAGACCAAAAATCAACAATGGCAAATCGGATGATGCATCGCAGGCAAGAACCATGGTGGATTCAAACTGAATTCTTGTGGAAAATTTTGTATATGCAGGGCAGGAGGAACTCGGTGTGCTTGAGCAGGAGAGGGTTCGAGGAGCTGTACGTCTTCAGCCCAGGATCCAAGCACGAGTGGTATGGGAAGTACGCGTACGTGTGCATCGGGCCTGCGATGCTCAAGCCCGTGGTGCTAGCGTCTGGAGCTACATGGCAAGGGGCTCAGTGCATCCGCAACCCAAACCTGTAGACAGAGTGACAGACATAGGCTGCTGCTGGAAGAAGATGATGATGACCCTGCCTGGACATGTCACACACACCGTTTGTACATATTTTGCCCATGAGCAAGAAAATACATGTGAAACAGGGACATAAGTAGGTTTTGCAATTCACAGATTCATACGAGCAAGATTGCGATGACGCTTAATAGCCATCACGATCAAAGTAAATGGATACCAGGTTACCAACATCCGAAACTATGAGATTGTTTGCAGCGACAAGATACAACAACAGAATATGTCACAACTAAATGTGTTTCCATCCTCTCCAGGACAGTTTTCCCTTCTATCCAGCATATACATTACCAAAATAAGACATACACACACCCGATGAGCAATTTCAGATGAAGGATGGAGCCACAGTGTGGTTAAGTCATTCTTTAAGTAACACCTCCTTACAAATAGGGAAATGTAACCATTTGGTGTCCTATCCCTACAAACTTCTGAGAACCTCGCGTTGAAGAGTCCTGCATGTTGGCGAACGTCTAGGCCAACTGGTGGAACCGTTTGCCACTTTGCCTCCTCAACACTGTCGAGCAAACATTAATCAATTAGGAGAGGATGACACTTATCACATTAACGTAATGAGAAAAATCCAGACATGAGCATACGATGATTGATACTAATTTACCGAATTCCAGTTGTAAGCTGCTATATTGATAGGCATGGTGAAAATATGACATGTGCCTTATGAACATTTCTCAATAGCTTGCATTGGGTAATTGTAGGGCTTTATGTGGGATTGTGGCGAGTGTAACATGTACCTGAGTAGTTGATATGTCTCTACATATGTTTAATTCTAGTTGTACACTGGGTGGCTTGGTCTGCTCTATGACCTTTTTCCTTTGCTTATTTATTGCTGCAGAAGGCAGCATCACCTTCTGGCGCTCCTACACTACCCATGTGCTATATGTACGGTCTAAAGTCTGAAATTTGCAATTGTTATTTTGAGGGATTGAGTAAATGGCTTTCTAATGAGGAAAGTTTGCACTGAAAGTAATATATTGATTTGTGGAATTACTACTTGCTTAGAACATGGCTATACATATTTACATTTATATATGAAGATGAGCTGAATGTAGCATTTTGTTTAGTAAGGTAAACTAAGAATTCTACAGATCGAAATGGTTAGTCTTACCAATTTAGGAGATCCCCTCATTGAAGATTCCTGCAAGTTGGGCAAAACCATTTCCCTTTGAATCTTGTTTCTGGTGTCAGACCAACACACGAGTAGTGGAACCATTCGCCTCCTTCACACTGGTGGGTAAACATTAAATGTTAGCACTCGGCAGAGATGGACGACGTTAATGTAAAAAAGCCAAAATGTATCATCATAACATAAAAGGCATCGGTACCATAGATCGGACATGATAGTGCGAGAAACTACTGCATAAGGTTCCAATTATGCCCCTTTATCTAATGTTTTTCTTCCCTAATTGTAGTTTCTAGCACAGAGCATTGCACCTGATCACGAGGAATGATGCACCAGTTCTCATCTACGACCATGAATTGTTAAAAGAATGTTTCTCTAAGTTCAATCTTGGATGGTTGTGTAGGTTCCCTTGTCTGTTTCACGAAGAATCATTCAGTATTCCATTTCTTTCCATGGGAGGGAGTATCCAGTGCATCATTACCATTAAGAGTGCCAAGCTAATGTAACATGTAAACAGTCATAGAATTTAATGAGGATGTACCGGATAGGTTTCAGCAAGAAAACTAATATAATAGGACGCAAAAAATATTAAAGATTTGGAAACCATAACACTATGCATATTTAATTAATAAATTAAGCAATTTGGTTATATATACTATCCAAAGGACTGATTTGACGCCTACGGTATGACCGTAAATCCTACGAAGGACTACCCTCAAACTGCACCTGTGAAATTCAATGAAAAATTCTAACGATTGACCACTAATTCCATTCGACCGTTAGTTTATACTTAATAAAATACAAGATCAACTTCTAATTGACATGTTATACAACATCTGGAAATTGCAAACCCTGCTAGAGTACACAAGCAAGCATATAAATAGTATAACCTGATGTTATATCCTAGTAACAATAGTAAAGCAGTGAGTACATGATCCTCATTCTGGATAACAACAGGTAGAATAAACTACCAAGCATAGGATGACCAACCACACCAGTCAAGTCACAACATCATGTTCAAAAAAGCAACATAATAAAGTTTGGAAATCTCTAAAGCTTTTCTTAGGCCTGACAGGGTAAAAAATAGTACTCCCTCTGTTCCTTTTAATTGACGCGGAGATTTAACTGAGCAAGTACAAATCTATAGCACAAACCGCGTCATTAAAATGGAACGGAGGTAGTAATTCAGAACACACAAGCTAAACTCGTCCAAAATTCAGAGGATAAGTATAATTACTTAGCACCATAATGACTTACATTTCGTTGTCACAAGCAATCATATCACCATATGAAACCTGAAATATAAACAGAAAATAAGAAAATCTTTTCAGCAAAAAATTGAGAAGATATGTTCAATGGAATTATTAATGAAAATACCATTTCCAGGAATATTAACAAATATAAGCTTCCAGCCTACCTGGTGGCATATACAGTATGTCGGTTCATTTGGATCAATCATTTGCTCCATATCCATAGATGCAGCTGTTTTCTTGGTGCTGCCTGGAGGGGGCATTAAGTCGAAGTCCATACCCCTTTCCCTCTCCCATTCCCTCTCTCTGAACTTCTTTGATGATGCTTGGGGAGTATTGAAACCATGCCTCCGTTTTTCTTCTCTGCCACCCATTGCCATTGGAGGAAGGATATGCGGTTCATCTGGAGGTATTTTTCCTTCTGCAAGCGAGAGAGAATTAGGGAATAAACATTACATCAATATTCTGTTTGACGAAAGATTGAGGATGGCTGACAATATTTGTTTGATGACGAGATTCCTAAATAGTAAGTAAAATCTGCCACGAATTGCTTATACCTTGCTTTAAATCTTCAGCAAACTGGCCTAGGTCTTCATCCAGCCGCTTGACATGGCTCTCTATCTGTACAATAATATAGCGATCAAACATGAAATAAAATGTACGTATAAACTACTTCAGTCGCTTCGTACTAGGAAAAGGAGGTCATATTCCATAATTCCTCAAGCTACAGGACTATTTAGAAGGAAAACAGTAAGGAAGCAGAACCAGGTCATAAGCTTGGCGTGCGAGCAAAACTTTCTCGGTGCAGAGACTAAGCGCATTGTCCTGGCTATTTTCGATATCCTTCTTCATCCTATCCGAGGCAGCGTCATCATCATCCACCATGTTCGGCCTCTCGCTCCCATGGGATGACACTCCCAGGACGTACCTAATCTGCCGTTTAGTCTGACCCAGAATGCCTGCATCAAAAGAACATAAGATACATAATTACAAAACAAACCTGAGATACAACATTCACCAAATCACCATCATATAAAACAGTTATCACAAATAGAACAGCTAATCCTCCCAGTGGGGTAGTCTCCTACCACTTTTATGCATTACATATCAGTGTCGACGATTAAAATTGACTACACGATAGGGAAACTGAATGGAATGGGAAATCCATTCATTCTCGCAATGAATACTTTAGCAGATTTTCAAAATGGAGTTTTCCAAAGTAAAAGGAGTAGCAAAATCATCACCATCAGCCCTCTCGTCGAGCTCGTGCATGGTGGAGAGAATCCTCTGTAGGTCGCCGGCTAGGGTGCTCGAATCTGCGGGACGAAACGAAGCCAGTAAGATCAAAAGGTCCACGGGCACCCTCGAACGAAAAGAAAGGAAAATCGAATCCAGCAAATCTCACACTCCAAGTAGTCATCCACGTACACGCCGGTGCGAGCGATCGCCATTCCGAACGATGGAGTGAGGGATTCAGCGGGGAGGGGCTGGATTCGATTCTGTGATTGGGGATTAGGGTTTCGGAGTAAGATGTGGGGAATCTGGCTAAAATCTGGAAACGTTTCGTCATATGGGTGATTATGACGTCATTAATCTGGCTGGGAGGGCCGCTGGGCTTGTCTTGCCATGTGGGCCTTAGGATACATCACTTGTATGTAATCTGTCCTTTTTTTCGAATGGAATCTGCTTGTTATAATTTCCCTCCAAAACGTGTCTATTCTGAATTTCTTCCTCTAAAAATGTCTATTCTGAATTTGTGGGTGTTGACTCTTCCATTGGACCAATACTGGCACAATATTTGCTTGCTCTTCGTTCGGATGATTTTACTCAAAACAATGCGAATTTTCTCCTTAATAATCACGGGAGCGGATGTGAAGTGCGAAGTTGTTTTCTTTTCCCGTGGCTCTGATATCTACTTATCTCTCATCCATACACACATGTTGGTGTGTCTCGAGGATAATTTTTGCACTATATGTTTACCTTTTCCTCCAAAGACATTATGTACTTTTTTTTACTCTGATCGTAAATCCTGTTTTTTTTTAAACAAAATTTTGTTGTTTTCACTCAAGAGAAGAGAAAACTGATGAAAATAATCATGTGAGCAGCTACGGAATTCACCCAAATTACTTTATCCGGCTTTTACGTTACCAATGTGACAAGGACGATCTCTCCCCCTCTTCCTATAAGAGAAACTTGCTAGTATGGGAACCCTCATTTTTACCTTGGCGCTCAAACCCTACTAGCCCCTAATTCTCCTCATGTTATTTCACCAACTTTTTTTCCTATATATGTTCTGCAGAAATTGTAATTAGGTAATTTCGAAATGTTTGAAAGTTATAATTCAACTTTAGAATTTAATTGGTGTCAATCAAACATAATTCCGGCAAGCCAAGATAGTTTAAACGCAGTTCAAAGAGAACTACTCCCTTTGTTCCTAATTATAAGATGTTTTAGATATTAAAATGTGGACTACATATGAGTAAAATAAGTGAATATGCATACTAAAATATGTCTAGATGCATGCGAATCTGAGAAAACTGAGAAAAGGTTAAAATATCTTATATTTAGAAATGAAGGGAGTCCATTAGAGCATATCAATGTTGACAAATTCGGCGATGCATCTCAAGAAATGCCTTGAGTCGATTTGAAACACGATATAGTATGACACTCTTACCAACACCATCAGCGGCAAGTCTACATCTTGACCACGCTCATTTTCTGTGTTCCTTATTCATGATCATGAAAAGTCATCATGAATCTCCCAAAAGGTTTCTTACTTCGGAAATTTCGTCGGCTCGTGAAAAATTGAAAAGCCACCTTGGAGCATTCTAGATGCTCGCTCCACATCCTTCCTCGCATATTCATGTGCAGTGGCAAGGGAAGATGTTATGCTACAATGTGTGTCTGTGAATGTCTTCACAAATGTCAACCCTTGAGGATATATATCATTGGCAAGATAGTATCACATTGACATAAAATTCATCCGTGGAGCACGTCTTTCAGCTATTCTTGCTCAGAGTAGAGATCTCTGAAGCACAATAATATAATTGTGAGATCCATGCATGTCCAAGAAATCGTGCCAAATCCATGGATCATGTGATGATCCAAGGATAATGGTCGGGTCGTGGACATGTCTTGTTGAGGGCATTTCGTAGGGCAGTTCTTCGCTTCCAGTGCATTCAATCTATGCATCCGAGTATTCTCGGAAACTCCCGTTCCTCTCCGATGGACGGCGGTCTAGCTATTTCTTGATTTGGTTCCCTCAAGTAATTTCGTTTAAATACTTCAAATATTGCATTCACCATTTTCTTCGAAGCATATCTCTTTTGTATGAAGTACGGGTCGAGCGCGGTCAGTTGGTCACACCATCCACATTACCCATGAAGAGCTTCATGGGACAGCCACAGTCGACTCTGAATGTAGTTGCTTGGTAGGTTAGGACCATATGCAAAGTAGTCCTTGAAGAGCTGACGATGGTCCGCTTGTATGCTCCGATCAGTTATACTTGATGCCTTGAAACTGAACCATGGCCAGGTTGCACTAGCATACGAGTGCATGGCCATAACGGAACAACCACCAAAGTACCAGCATCCATGTGCAACAAAACGAAAGAGAACCACACAAAACCACGAAAGGGCATAAACGGAGAAGAAAATGGCGATCCCGCATGTCCAACGGTAACTGTTGACAGCAATCAGAGTTCAGAACATACGAAGTTCACACGGAGAAAGAACCACAAGGATGATCCTTGGTTACATTACATCCAATCCAACTATCAGATAAACAAGTACTGCTAAGATCCAAGAAAGCACCAGTGATGAATGAACTACAGTAATTAATTAGCAGTTGCTTCCTGAAAACGAGCGTGGCTGCTCAAGGTCATCAGATGGTGCCGCCGTTGCAGCGCAGGACCTGGGCGTTGACCCAGCCGCCGGCGTCGCTGGCGAGGAAGCCGACGAGCGGCGCGATGTCCTCGGGCAAGCCGAGCCGCCCCAGCGGCGCCTCCGCGATGTACCGCTCCGCCTCCTCCTCCGTCTTGCCGTCGTAGAACATGGGCGTGGCCGTGGACCCCGGCGCCACCGCGTTAGCCGTGATCCCGGTCCCCCGCAGCTCCTTCGCCAGGATCCTCGTCATCGTCTCCACCGCCGCCTTGCTCGCCGCGTACGCCGCGTACCCGGGCCGGAGGGACCCGACCCCGGACGACGAGAACGTCACGATGCGGCCGCGCCCGTCGCGCGCCAGCCGGTTCGCCGCCTCGCGGAGGCACAGGAAGGTGCCCGCGCGTTGGCGCCGAACGTGGCGTCGTAGGAGGCATCGCTCGTCTCCGCCAGCGGCGGGTACGCGGTGTCCAGCACGGCTGCCGTCGTCACCAGGATGTGGAGCTCCCCGCCGAACGCGGCCGCCGCCGCGTCGAACAGGGCGCGAACCTGCGCCGCTTCCGACACGTCGGCCTCCACCGCGATGGCGCGCGGAGGACCGTCAGTGGCGTGGGCGGCGTTGATGCCGGCCACGAGCTTCTGCGCCGGCGCCGGGTCACCGAGGTATGCGACGGCGACGCGCGCTCCGAGTGAGGCCAGGTGCTTGGACACCGCCGAGCCAATGCCGCCGGCGCCGCCCGTCACGATCGCCACGCGCCCGTGGAGCATCAGCGACGCGGTCACGCTCGCGGCGGCGCTGTTACCGTTTGTCTCGGCCATGTCTGCTGGCTGCTCTTGTCTTGACAACCTGCAGAATAAATATAGTGACTACCTCGATAATAATTTGCTACTCCAGCAAATTATTAGCACAATAAATATATTATGAAGCAAGATTTATCAGCACAAGATCTAGTAATTAATGAAATATGTTTTTGTTGATAATGCACTTGATGACTTGATCCATCACGATCGCGTGCTGTTTTCGTCGGAACAAAAGAGAAAAAAGAAACAGGCGTACGTACACTGGATCGGCGCCGGAGGCAGAGAGAAGAAGAAAGGATCGAATGGGGCTCCGTCCGTGGAGTTTGAAAGAGCTTATGGAGCACTTGAGCTAGCCGATGGTAGGCATATGAAATGGGCGGAAGAGAGAAAAGGACCAGTGAAGCTGAAGCACACAGTTTTTTTTTGGGACAGTGGTGGAGGGGACCGAGGGGTAGTTATTTGAGTCAATAACACTGTTGGTACACAAACTTTACCTACATGTGCACATTCATACAACATCTTTTAAATTGAGCTAAACCGGTACAACAACTCTGTTGCGGATGCGAGACTGGTCCAGACGAGTAAAAAGGCGACACGTGGAACTGACAGGTCGGATGGGGCACAGGCCTGAGCATCACACGTTTGCAGAAAACCCCCGTATTCTGTAGAAAACGCGGATAGGCATGGTCCACGAATTAGGACAGAAATTCCCCACCGGATAGGATAGGTCGTCAGTTCGTCACTGCTGCTGCTGCTTCTGCAGGGAAGGCTGACGAGAAGGTCGACGGAGCGGCGGTCTCCGCGCCGTCGCGGTCTTACGCGCCGGTTAAGAGGGAGCGGCGGTCGCGGTCGTCGCGGCACGGCCCAGCTGCCGCGGCACGGTCTGGCTTCCGCGGCGCACGGGGAGCAGGTCGCCGCCGAGTGGCCCGCCTGGCTCTCCGCCGTCGCCGGCGAGGCCATCAACGACTTGCAGCCGTGCTGGCGTCGGTGCCGCCGTCTGACGACGGTGAATCGCCCGCGCCGCCGCCTCCGTCGACTTGCAGCCGTGCTGTCGGCGCCGCCGCCGTCGCCGACGGCTAATCGCCTGCACCGCTGCGCGCGCCTCCGTCGCTGACGGAATTATCTGGCGCTTCCACGGTTCCACCCCTGCTCTGCATCTCCTCTGCTAGTCCGTGGAATTAGGTAACTATGATCCCAATCCAAGCAAAACTCTATACTGTGAAGACTTACAGTTAGTTTAGAAATCAATTTGAATGGAATTGCTTCGCGATTAGTTTGGCAATACCGAATGAACAAAAAATGCAAAAGAATCAGACTAGTTCAGCTGCCTACTAACATAGTAGCAAATACTCAGTACATTCTTCTGAATCTTATTCAACATGCACATCAATGAGTGATGCTGAAATGCTATCAAATGTGCTGACTGGTTGTGCTAACTTCCAACTAACCCATCTGTCCCATCTTGCAATTTATTTGCTTGCGTAAATAGTTGGTGTTTAGGTTTTACTTTGCAGTTTCTGGCCTTGTACACCCTTTTTCCATTTTGTTCTAGCTAGTTGCACAGCACAGCAGCAGATCAACTGATAGGATATATGAAAACATTATCTAGCATGTCTTATCCATGAAGCACTAGCTAAAATCGTAATTGTGAAGTGATCAAGTGTAAAACATCATGAGTTAGAAAGATTGTGATAGTTTAATTTGCCACATATGCTAAACGAAATGCTGGGACTGGTTCTGAATTAGATAGCCCTTTTTTATATTATCATGTCCGATACATGCCTGAGTCTTACATTAGTTACCTCATTTCCTTATTTTCTAGCTGTGGTCACTTATGTTCTCTTACTTAAGCCATCCTGTTACACATTCTTTTAATATATTCAATATACATATTTGCTAAAATTGTTTATTTGACATGTTCCTGTAGACATTTTGAGGAGCATAGTAATGGAACCAGGAGTAAAAGAGGCTGAAAGGCTAGTGGACCTGTGGAACGAATGGGGGATACAAATCCTGGTCCTTGTAAGCTTTGCGTTGCAAGTATTCCTCCTCATTGATACATATTGAGTTAACAAACGAGTGCACAATGGATTAGACACTGTACTGCAAGTGATGATGGAGCTGCACATCAGTACTGAACCTGACTACAGTACTGTAAAATACATTACATGGTGTTGGACAAATCACTGAAGCAACGCATCAAAGGAAAACTTGGTACTGATTTCATTCTTAACTAGCATCTACCTACGATATGCAAAGCCAATTCCTCCATACAACAATCAAAATTCGGCTTAATTTTGATTCTGCATGACACATACGGTGCGCCGAAACAGGGCCAAATTAATTTTTGTCTAACCTTGATTTCGTCCTACCAACTGTTGCTACACCGTTCTAATGTATAGATGAATCGATTTCAGCAAGAATTTGGAACTTAAATCGGTCCTATCAACCTAGCCGCTGTAGCCACGCCCGCCAAGAGAAAACGGAGGAGGGAGAAGAAGAACGAAGGCACAGGATCGCCTACCATAATCGGGATCATCATCAAACCATGGCCGGAGGTGAGGATCAGGCGCCATTGAGACGAACCCAGCGGCGGCGCGGCGTCGGCGCAGCCCTTGGCGTCGCGAGGAACTGGAAACAACTGCTGCAGGTCCGATGCAGCGTGATTTCTGGAGATGATCGTGCACACAGTAGGCCTATTTGTGAGATAGAATTGTATCGGGATCGTTTTGCAAACATGTAGTTTCCACCGTGGCATACCAACTAAACAGATCGGACTCGTCTGGACCAGTCTCGCATCCGCAACAGAGTTGTTGTACCGGTTTAGCTCAATTTAAAAGATGTTGTATGAATGTGCACATGTAGGTAAAGTTTGTGTACCAACAGTGTTATTGACTCTAGTTATTTGCATACGAAATAGCTGAGAAAATCAACGTGGCCTGCTTGCAGATTCGAGCCGAGAGCATGCATCTCGCGTGTAAATCGAGGAAAACCCTTGACCGGCCCTAACGACAGAAGCAAACTTTCAACCATTAGTGAAGCTAGACGTAGGTGTGTTTGGGTTAATTACATCCCAACGTTTCTAGCAGGCATCCTTTTTAAGGATTGTAATCCCACTATATGATTAATATATCCCCTTGATTCGCAAAAAAAAAAAGCCCCTCAAAAACTTTCTATCCTTCCCCAGAAACGTCACATTAAATGGTGTTATGAAAATCTCAGAAAACGTCAAACACTTTGGCTTATCCGGGTTCGCGAAACGTCATTTGAATAAACCATTTAATTAATATGGCGTTTTTCCAACCCCAGAGTTCCCAAGATTGTCAGAAACGCCAATATGAATGACGTACTTTGAGATTTTTCGGGCCCGTGGAGGCTATGAGATTGCAAAAACGCCACATCAGATGACTTATTTCAAATGACGCCGTTCTTGTGTTATCGCAGTGCTCGGATATGCCAAAGTGGTGTTTTTCTGAGATTTTCATGGCCTATCAGATTTTCAGAACGCCAAAGCAAATGACATTTTTGGAAGGGGCAGATCTGGCTGAAAGATTTTTAGGGCCATTAGTGGCTGAAAGTTTGCTTAATAGCCATTTAGGAAAAAAGATACGGCATCTCTCGTGGGAAGTGACCGACTACAGTGTGAGCCGTTGGACCAAAACCGTGGCAGGACCCCTGCAGGTCCGCGAAACGTGCAGAGTACTACGTTGAATGAGCACCGTGAATCCGTGATAAGGAAACGAGCTTATGCAAATTATTAAATCCAACAAGTGAGAGCGAAATGCATTTTTCAGGAGCAAAGAGCGTGATAGAACACGCAGGAGAGATGATGCGTATCTATCCTCGACATTATCTTAAGAACCAATCGTAAAAAAAAATTATGAAGCACAAACAAAACATACTTGCAGAGGACAGCTGGCAAAACGCTCGTGGAAAAAGAGAGGAATTCCGTGAAGGTGGTGTACATTAGTCCCAGCATTTTCTAGAGTGTCAAATCTAAGAGTTTCAGATTGATTTTGCTATTATCTGTGTAATGTTGATCTTTGCCGAACACGGGTGTTCAACTACAGTTTAAAATGTCGAGTCGTAAGAGTTACATGTAGGCAACTACACGTTGAGCTGCAATATAGTTGTCCAAGTAATCCGATTCATATGCACAACTCGTTGAGCAACGATATGGTTGTGTAAATCATCCAATTCATATACGCAAACTACATGTTGAGCTGTTAGAAGCCAAGTAAACCAATTCTTATAGGCAACTACATGTTAATTAAGCTATAATAAAGGTGTAAAGAAATAAGATGCATGTGCAAGCAGTATAACTGCATAACCTATGCAACAACAGCTGTCGCTCGGTTTCTCTTGCCTGTTAAACAGAAGGGTATCCAATTTATATACGCAACTACATGTTGAGCTGTTAGATGCCAAGTAAGCTAATTCTTATAGGCAAGTACATGTTGATTAAGCTATAATATAGGTGTAAAGAAATAAGATGCATGTGCAAGCAGTATAATTTGGGATCATGGGTTCAGAGACTGATCAGAAGGACTGGATCTGCTGACGATTGAAATTTGAAATTGGTTCGAGTAGGAGTGTAGGACCTTGAACAAGCTCACAGGACCACCAGGAGAAAGGTATGAAGAAGACTTGGAATAAGAATCAATGAACCATTGCGAAAATATATCTCTGAGAAGAGGGTTCTAAAACGAGATGTAGATTTGGTCAAGCAAGCAGCAATTTCTCTCTGCAAGCGGTGACAAACCAGAGGAGTAGAATACATGCTGTAACCAAGATCCTCATAAGAAAAAAGACCAGGTACCACCTTTCAAGCAAAAATAAAATCAAATGCAAGCAATACACCACAATACAGAACAAGGGACAAGAAAACAAGGAGTTCGTTGTTCTTATTACTTTCTCCAGTACTACAACACTCGGGAAAAAAACTACGACCTTAATGTTGTCCAGACGCATCGAAAATTGCCTGCTTAGCTAACAATAACAAATAGCTGAAAACACTGAACCAAGACTCCGAAAGAGAAAATAGAAAAGGGTTGTATAAGAAACCCAATGTCGCAAAGTATATAAGTGACCTAACGCTGACGGCAAGACACCAAGAACCAGTCACACAGACCTAAATTTTAGTTTCCCAGGTACGATCGACGCACTCGATTTGTAGATGCTGCAGAACTGCTGAGTTTTGCGCAAATTGGGTCCCATGTTACAGCAATAGGCGTAAGAAATATAATGCGCTAATTGCCATTTGCAACACCACTTTCAGCTGCGGGTTTGGAGGCGTTCGGCTCTTCAACCGCAACAGGGGCGTTACTCTCCTTGCTCACTGTCTGGTTTTGTGCCGCGGAATTCACATTGACTGTGTTCTTCTCCTTCTCATCACCGCCCTGGACAATGTGAATAACAAGCAGGCATCAGGGTCTATATCAAGACAACCATAACTGGTGCTCATGAAATTAATGTACGGGTACAACACTTGCCTGGCCTTGAAGCAGCTGTTGCTTTGCTCTCTTTTCCTGCATCAACTTCTGTCGGTTCTCGTAAAATGCAAAATCATCCAAAATTGAGGTCTTGCTAACATGTTCCTTAAAAATCTTGAGCATCTGAAGACCTTGCTCGAGTTTAACCTGCAGCATTAGCGAGACAGCGGGCTGTACAGTAAGTAATAAGTTCAGAAGCTACTGAAAACATAGATCATATTGTCAAGGAAGCATTATATAATGCATTGACCACCCCACTGAGCCTACATGTTCATTTAGTCCGATCGTGAATGGATATAACATATTGCATGGAAGCACCAACCGGAAAATTGCATGTATGCACAGAAATACGAAATGCGCTATAAAGGAACATTCTTGCGTTGCTTAATACAGAATCACATCCTGAGCTTTAGCAAGCCCATGACCATATATGGAGAACAGTTATTTAAGTTGCACTGTTCTGAACTGCTAATTAACTAAGGAGCAAACCTAACCGATATCACTGACCATAAAGTAAAGCCATTACATAACATGTAACATACATAATATCAACAGTACATCAAGTGCGCAATGGCCTCATCATGAAATATCCCAATAAGCAGTTATTGACGGTAGTTTCAGCAAGCATACCTCTTGTGTGTCACGGCTGTTTGTCACAGGCTTATTGTCGTTGTTTTCCAATGTAATATGCTTTAAAATGTTGTTTGGGATATCCTTGACAATGTGCCACTTAATTGAAAAGCAGCCATTCCACTTGTCTTGTTGCCAATAATCTACTGTCTTGTCAAAGTCAACAGGACCAACCATTTCAGCAATACCAACAAATTGACCACTTGTGTTTACCTAAAAGAACACGCATAAGGTCAACAGCAATGCTAAATGAAGAATGCATGATAACATACAGTAGCAACATACTTACAGAGAAAAATAAGAACACAGGACATTCACTGGGTTTCTCCTGAGCTTCGCGGTATCCAGCATCCAGCTTCTTATTTCCATTAGGAGTGCTTGCCCATACATTATACTTTATACTCTTGTGCACATCATCCTCACTGTAAGATTTGATAACGAAGAACTTTGCATCCTTGTATGTTGCAGAAAAGCTTTCCTGGTTAAATTGGCTCTTATCTGGAAGGACACTATTCTCCTGTTTCCCGGCTGAAGGGAGGGCCTGACCCTTCACAGCAATAGTGACAGTAGGTCCAAATGGTTTTTGGTGCCTGAATCCACCAGATCTTGGTCCTCTGTTAAGCTCAGTGAAGCCATCTTGATTCTCACTGCCAAACCCAAAAGGTGCCCGCCCCTAGGCTTGTATTTGACAGTATCCACGACTCCCCACTGTCCATTATTTCTCGAGTTGTACACATTAGATCCAAAACCAAGTCCAGCTTTCAGTGTGTTCCCGTACTGACCATACAATCTGCTATCAGGGTACGTCCTACTAGGATAACTATGAGAGGCCAGGCCCATCCCAGATGAAGGCACCTGTGCATGCATACCCTGGAAACAAATAGAAACTAACAGCTAAGTTTTATGGGAAGACACCGCAGAATATCATGCTGCTTATGTGTATCATGTAATGTAAGGTGATCTAGTACACAATGATATGTGAACGCTATGATCAATAATTACGAAAGACATGAAATTACTAAGGAAAGTTCTGCAACACAATAACAGGGAAATTGAAAAGCTTGCAGAACACACCATGAGGTTTGTTGTTGGACGGTGACTCTGACTTTTCGCTGAAGATGAATTAGAACCATAAGATGTGGAACTAGCAGTTGATCTCTGATGCCCACTAGAGTAGACTGGCACATCATACCACTGAGCTGGAGAACGGAGACCACTGTGACCATAATTACCAGCGGAAGGTCCACCTTGTGAAGGCCCTCTTCCATATGAACCACTATTGGTCACTGATACAGTCTGATAAGTTTGCTTACGCGGTAGTGAACTGTTGGCACTTGCAATCCCACTAGCAGTCCCAGTATTTACTTTTGTTGAAGCTACCGGAGCACGTGCCTGGTGAGCGGCAGCAGAAGGCAACTCAGAATGAGAATTGGCACCATTAACAGTATGGACTGCATTGGTCGGAGCCTGCTGTTGATAGTATTGACCAGGGTACTGGTAATGCTGCGTGGCATATGACTGCACATCATGCCCGGCAGATGGGACAGGCGAGCCTGATGGATACGGGCCATAGGGAGAATATCCATAGCTATGGTACATGTCACCATACAAATTCTGCTGCATTAGATGCAACAACAAAATTAGTCAACTTTATAACTTCATATAGCAGAGTCAAGAAACAATTCACCATCTACATGGGCACGGTTGCTATCTAAATATTTTATCATAGCCTCCAAAACACAGATGAAAACGCATAATCTAACAATACATTATACTCCTTGATACTACATAGTACAACTGGCCATAATACAAGTGTTAAGTTTTTAACTCACCTGGGGCATCTCCATGCCTTCTTGACCAGCATACCTGGTGTCCCACTCATTGGTCGAGCCATCATAACCTGCTCAGCAGCATACAGAAAATCAAACCTCTCAGTTCATAACTCAAAACATCCAAAAATAGCCAATTCACAATTAATGAATCTAGCCATCATCCGACAATAGCCGAGACTTACGTACCGCTGGGGTAGTAATAGGCTGGCGAGGGGTATCCATTGGGCTGGTAGAAGAAGTTGGGATCCATGGCCTCCTGGAGCAGGGGCGTTATCGACCTGTCGACGTGAGGCTCCACGTCTGCGAATTACCGGCCCCGTACACCATCCCGGAGGGCTGCAATTACCAAAGCAGCGGTTTCAGCAACCTCTCCAACAAGAACTACACGCACAGCTAGTACAAGAGAGCAAACAGAGAAGAAGCGCCGCTTAGATAGGGTACCTTCTTGGTCGCGTCGACGCCATCCTTCTTCCCGTCCAGGGACAGCTTCTGCATGTCGGCGTGGAGCTCCGCGGCCTGCGCATTACCGGCGTTGGCAGATCCGTACACCATCCCGGAAGACTACAATTTACCAAAAGCAACGGTCTCAGCAACCTCTTCTCCAAGAAGCATACAGGTAAAGGTCCATAAATTAGAACAGAGCAACAGACAGGAGCCGCGGGCCTAAAACATCTAGATGGTGCACACAAAGAATTCGTGGAGGTTAATTGGTCTGGGTTTACGGGACCACTGGGATGCCCAGAAGCTCGTTCGTGCGTACCTCGGAAACCGATGCCCCAAGATTGCGGACGGGGTAGAACGGGAGCGGCGACGCGGCGGGGGTGGGCACCGGACGGCGCGGAGCGGATGGATAAACCCTAGAGGAGGGAGGGTCCGGGGGAGAGGAGGAGGTGAGGAGGAGAGGGAAACGAAGATAGCCGCCACAGACTGACGCGAGGCGGCGAAGGGAGGAGCCAGGAAGAGTCGAGAGGGGTTTCCCGATGGTTCACAGGCCCTGCAACCCGGCCCATTCCGCCGCTCGTTTATCTTCTGGACTTGTTTTGCTCCGCGCACCCAGGATGCGATGCAACAACCTTCCTATTCTACGCCTCAAAAGAAAACCTTCCTGCTCTTCAAATACTTAGGTCCAATGCAAACATTCTTTTGCAATATTTCAAAATGCAACATTATTCTGCAATTTGTGTTCGTCAATCCATAAAACTTGTGAAAACAAGTTGTACCATTTTGAACACGTATAAAGCAGACAAGTTCAACGTGTACAACAAATCCACATAGGTCGCATCAAACTGGTTGGACACCGGTGTTGTCGTGTGCAGCAAAATATAACGCATCCAACATATGTGTCCAACACATACTACATCGTAAGGCATGTTTGCAGCATTTGTGAAAAAACTCAGCATTAACCCGGAAATCATTGCATCATTTTGCTTGTGGGTACAAAAAAAAATCCGTAGACACTGGTAGCATTTCTATACACCATTCGTAACATCGGAATTTCCAAAAAAACTCACTTCCACCATCGAATATGGAGACATCGCCTACGTTGATTCAAGCTCTTTGGCCACGAATCCGCCACATCGGAGGTCTGTTGGAGCCAATTAGGTCGGAGCCAATTAGGTGACCCTCAGCCCATCTACTCACAGGGCGTCTGTCTTTTTCCAATTCTGATGCGTGGGAAGCTTGTTGTCAATGGCCTCTATGAAATTTGTTATTTGCAGCGAGCTCGCCGGTGGCGCATGAAGAAGCATCCAACCAGGATGGAGCGTGCAACTTTCGGTGGAGGAGCATCATGCAGCTCTAGCTGGAGGACGGAAAACAGGTGGGGGAGTGCCACTGTCGGGAATCGTGAAATAGATTGTTGGAGAGAGAGAGAGAGAGAGAGAGAGGAGTAACAACAGGGTGCGGGACGAAAGGATAGAGGTGTCACGCACAGCGAACCGACTGATGGATCAGTTGGTCAATAACTAGCATTTTCCAAAACTAAAAGGTGTCCTTTCGTGACAAAAAAAATCATATAACTTTGATTAGTATCGGTAATGGTCATATTCGGCTTAGATTATAGTTGGTGAACTATGATATGCTGAATCATTTTATGATCCGTTGTTTAAAAAGGGCCACCAGAACAAAAAATTGTGTTAGAAGAACACTACAATAATAAAACAATAGTTGGTTAAAAACTAGATTATCCTAATCCACCGTAAAAACTTATGCAACTTGTGTTTTAGTTTATTCATCATGGTTTACACATTAATTAATGTAGTCATTCCACTGCTAGAATATCTAAAAGAGTATGAAGTATTACTCCAAAACTTGCATATTGCACTCCAAAAAAAAATTCACAATCCAATTATTATTAAGGCATAGGAAAACAGATCCACTGGGTTGTGAAAATGTTGTGTGTTTCACAAGATGGCTAGTATGTTTGCATATCTTATTATTAACAAAATATGGTTTACTTGTAAAGCTGGTAGTGTGATAGTAGTGTGCCGCAAGCTTTTAGTATTAACTTCAAGTAAAAATATATATACTATGTCCGAAATTTATTTCCAAATTAGGCATTAAGACATCTTGATGGACTTCATTTGAATGAATTAAATGGGATTGAGATATTTAAAGTAGTTACTAATTCAACGGATAATGTATTGTTAAATTTTTTCACCCAATACCTCGTGTAAATAGGTAAGTGTGACAAGTGCACACCAAAACCCGTCCAGCTCAGTGGCAGACCCACAGGGTATACTGGGTGGGCCACAGCCAAGGACGGACTTATAGAGTGCCTGATGTCTTCGTATGAATTGCAAACATTTCTTATTTTGAGTTAGGGTGTCGCAAGTAACCATACCAAGAAAATTAATTTAGACCCGGTGTCATGTGCACCCCTTACTTGTACCTCGGTACGCCCCTAGCCATGACGCCGTGCTACAATGTAGTAGGAAAAAAGGCCAAATTGATTGGAAAAATAGATAGTTTTGCCCAGTCGTGCGTGATAGTACTACCTAGCATAAAAAACACCCGGTCGATTGCAAAACACTCGGCTTGATCAATACGCCCTACTAGTTGTATGCCATCGACACCAGCGTGCCTTGTAACTACGCCGCTATCGCACCATGGCCACACACGTCGACTGGCCAGGAGGAGTAGATCGTCCCGATTTGGACTATGAGACAAGAATAATTCGGCATGCCGCACCGCGTTGTGGTAATTATCCAAGTTGTTTTTTTCTTAAGTTCTAGGTTCCTATTTATCATTATAGGATCGAATAGTTAAGTACAAATCAATTGCGAAGATATATTTTTTGACTGGGTCTATTCTTTATTTTATGACTATAACTATGAACCATGAAAAATTATTTATTGAATTGGTAAATACTACCTCGGTATCAAAATATATTTGTATGTAGTCCGTACATGAGATGTCTACAACATCTTATATTTTGATAAGGAGTGAGTATATTTTATCAAAATGGCCATCAATTTTTTGATTTGGCATACACTTGGTAAAATCCTAAATCCACCACTAGTCTAGCTTAGTGCGAACTTCCTACGCCGCATGGGAGGGCCTACACATTGCAAGTTTGCAACGACAATCAGTATCATATATATATGCACCATGCAGGTGTATTCGTAATTTTATCCCGTCGCGTGGCGTGTCGATAACTGCAAACCCATTTGTCTAGGGTTCGGCTCGTCTGCAGTTCTACCAGTTACTGTACGGTACAGTTTTCTGAAAATCTGCCGTCCAATTCCATCAGACGGGCCTCCTTTCATTCCTCCCTGCACACCGAATTAAAAACAAATTTCCTGGGTTTAAGGAGACATGGAGGGAAATAATCTCGCATATCTTTTATTGGCGCCAAAATACTTGCGTGAGCACTCTAATCTGCCGCCAAAACACAAAGCACGATCATCTCCTACTACAGTCTACAGATTGAGGACAAAACTGCAGTATGGGCATCTCTTAATCCTCCTCCAACTGACGAGAAAGATACATCAGTACACGGCGCCTCGCCGCCGGCAGCCGTGATTTTGACGTCTCATCGCCCGGCGGCCGTGATTGAAAAGCCTCGCCTGCCTCATCCGTGATCGGGACGACTCGCCGCCGGCAGCAGCACGTCGCCCTTCCTTGACTCTGCCTTGCCCTGATCGTTCCATGCCTTCACCGTCCTCTCCGTCCTGCCCAAGGTATGATCAATCTTCTCTATTCTGTATTCTTGTGATTTTGAAAGAAACATATAAGCTGTACGTAAGAGTTGATAGCTAGTTTTAATCTGCTATGCACTTGTAATCGATGTATTTGTAAGTAAATATTTTATGCGCCCCTGCACATTTAATTTGAGGTACAAATGTTTTGAACAGGACAATATGATCCCTAGCTGGATGCCTCAGATTGGGATGAAATTTAAATGTAAAACAGAGGCATTGGACTTCTAGACTAGCTATGGTGGACACATTGGTTTTGATGTAAGGAAGTACCAGAGAAACAATTTGATTTTGTAAGTTACTTGCCAATATCTTTGTAAATAATAAATTTTTGTTTTTTTTAACATAGAGCAATAATTTATAAACTTACTTGTTTAATTAGAGAGAGGGGGGAGAAACGGCAGCACCACAAGACCAAATTCCGCTGGAGCCAACCACTAGAACAAATGAGAAAGGATTTGAGGAATATGGCTGTATCCCTAGCTACACTCAGCTGCTGATGGTATTCAACTTTCAGAACTCATATTTTGATAGATACTGAATAAGTTCTCGAATTTAGTGTGCGTTTTTCTGCTATGTGGAGATCTCAATCCAGCACTGAACTATGTACTTATTTTAAACATCCGAAGATGCTCATTTCATACTACAGCAGTTCACTGTTTGAGCTAGCTAGAAATGAATACACACATATTTTGCAAGTCCGACAATGTGCAGGTGAGCAGAGAAGTATAGTTCAGGCTGGCCGGCCGGCCGGCCGGCCGGCGACGTCGGCCTCGTCTGACGGATGTTGCCTGTGTCGGTTTTGTATGTTCAGCAATCAACAGCATTGTTGCGAGTGTTGTTTCTGCAGCAAGTATTTTGGCGCCAGTAAAAGATATGCGAGATTATTTCCCTCCATGTCTCCTTAAACCCGGGAAATTTGTTTTTAATTCGGTGTGCAGGGAGGAATAGAAGGAGGCCCGTCTGATGGAATTGAACGGTAGATTTTCCGAAAACTGTACCGTACAGTAATTGGTAGAACTGCAGACGAGCCGCGCCCATTTGTCTAACACTCGACGCTAGCTAGCGTGGTTGGTTCAAAAGTCCGGTGTCTGTACCCTTGGTGGCCTTAGCGATATCCCCTTTAAATAACTTCAGCGGGAAGCAAAGAGAAACCCTAGCCCACCTTGGGCCAGCCCACGACCCAACCAGGCCCACCGTCCTTCCGGAAAAAGAAAGGTGCAGTTTTGTTCATATCTGGAAGCGGTTGCTTGCTCGAAGAAAGAAAGATCTCCTGCTCCTCTCTTGTCCTGTCACCAGGCAGCTAGCTGATCCACGTCCACCTATTTCTGGCCAAGGACTTCAGTTCGACCTTCCAAATTCGTGCAAACCGAGAAACTTGAATGCTACGAAAGGATGTGATCCTATTAATGCACCAATGTGGCAAAAAAGGGCAGTGAGAAGGTTGCATAGCATATTACCCACCTTTTGTTGGCCCATAACTGGTAGTCTTTCCTTAGTCTCGACTAGTGATCCTTTATTAGTTAAAAAAAATTCAAAAACCATATTTGTAATAAGTTTTTAAAAATCTGAACAAAATCTTACGGGTTGTCAACGATGTATCTAACAAACGTGCAATATCTCAATTCGGAATAATTTATATTCTGCGCTACATAAAAAAAAGACAATATGTGGACCTAATTATACACGTTTTTTAATCACTAAAATCTATAAGATCTTGTTATTTTTGCGTAGCCCATAATATAAAGAATTTGCGATTTTGCATGCTTGTACAGAAAAATTATCAGATTTTTTTCAAATTCTAAATATATTTCTTGATTAAAAAATACAGGAATCACTGAAGCTCGAGATGCAAAACGACTTTCCGTGAAAAACTCGGTGTACATTCTTCAGTTTGGAACTCGACTGACAATACGAGCAAGTGAAAAAAAATAAATCCGTTGGCCTTGGCGAAAAGAGCGAGAAGAAAAGCGTGGCATGGGCATGGCCGCTTTGCAGGCTCCGGATAAGAGGAACACGCCGGCTTTTGATTGATTTCTCGAGCTAGCTAGCGTGGTCCTGGTGGCTTGGCTGGCTCTGCTCGGCGTCAGCGGTGTCCCGACGAGACGCGCGGCCGGCAGCGGCAGGTGTCTGGACTTTGGCGCCATGGCGCGTGCGGTGTAGGTCAGTGCCGCGTGCCATTGATGCTCCGCACGCGATCGTTCATGGCTCGAACCAGAACATACGTGATCGGTTCCTGCACTGTGATTGTAGGCCGTGTTCATTTGAATTCGGTAGAATTTTAGTTTCGACATAATAAGGTGCAAATACCTCGGGAACAAAATTTCTATATGATCTAGTCCTACTAATAAGGGCGCGTTTGGTTCACGCTTGTCCTCTGCATGTTACAGTGCGTTGTTATTCGGTCAGGTCCCAGCTGCTTGCAGCCACACAGCCAAACTCCATAGCTGCTAGCTACCAAACAACGCGCTAGCCACAACGCAAGGCCTCGTATCTAACCAAACAACACACAAGGTATAAAAAGATGAAAAATGCTCTTGTTTTCAGTGCCCGTGCGAGCCATGCCATGTGGCTGCGACATACCAAACGCGCAACCAATCAATATAGAAAGGGCACGAATGCAATTGTTTTGATTGATATGATTAACTTCTTCGTCCTAAAAATTTCAGTTGTAGGTCTATTAATTTCTTTTAGCTTCGGTGTTTAGAGCAACTCTAGCATACCCGAATAAGCCTCCGGCCCAGAAAATTCCGGTCGATATGCGATTTGGGCCAGTTTTACGGCACGAACATGCGCCCCATATCGGCCAGGCCAGGCCAGAAATTTTTTACAATTGCACCGCTGATAATCCCCAAGAGCAAGGAATCACTGTAACACTATTCGATAAGTATTTGAGTGTCGAACCCACGAGGAGCTGAAGGTAAACTATCTATTCTCTAAACCCCTATAACCCTCTTATATGGCCTTTTATGCAAAGCAATAAATATGAAAAGATCTAACTAATGGAAGCAAGTGACATGGAATGGGTTTATCTAGTAGCAAGTTTCTTAGAGCAAGTTTCTCTCAGCAGTTTTCTCAAGCAAGTTTCTCAAAGTAGCAAGTAGCAAAGATCTCAAGTAGCAAATATCTCAAGGGAGCAAATGTTCTAGCAATTGTTATTTTATTCGTGTGGTTGTCACAATTAGTGAAGCACATGTTTCAGTCTTAATTGTTTCTTCTAGGAAGGAGCCATAAATAGGTGTAGCCAAGTAAATGAACTAAACCCCTTATGATGGTTCTTATGGCCAAGTAAATGACTGCACAAGAGTTATTAAGACATAGAAGTCCCACCAAAGCCTTAAGTTCTAAGGTCCCCTATATATATCCCCAATAAAGTAACTTCATGATTCGGTCTCAGGTTTACATGTCCTTCCAAGTCACCCTCACTCCATTACCTTACCGGTGATCACCTTACATGCATTCCCCAACATATGCGTGCACTCATATATTGTACATCAAGACAATCATAAAAAATAACAAAACTTGTATGCAACCAAACAACGAACTATTTCACTATTGCCATGAACAAATCACTTCTCAAACATAGATGGAGAGACACAATAGATCAAGAGAAAAGTATATTGCATCATACATCATGTTTGCCAAGAGTTTACAGTTTGGCCCTCGAGCCTCCGTTTGCTCGCTTCCTTCGCCCACAGGTCTTCTTCCTTCCAAATATTGACGCCCATAAATTTTCAGGTGATTTCGTTGACGTTTGGGTCCCTGAAACATTAAAATAAGAAAACGGGGTTTTCTGCCTGTGCAGGGTTAATTCCATAAAAATAGGAAATAAATGAATATTCCCAAAAATCATTATAAAACATTGATATAACCCTTATATGATGCAAATATGATTGGAATATAAGCAATTAAAGTGCAAAGTTCATGTATGCATTTTACATGCATCAACATCCCCAAGCTTAATCCATGCTCGTCCTCGAGTATGAAGATGATAAAACTAACATGGACTTTGCAATTTAATACTTAACAATGAATATCAAAGATGATTACTATTGCTACATATAGTCAAATGATTCATTCTTCAAAGGAGTAGCAATATGCAAATAGTTTATGAAGTGATATCAAGTATTCAAGACAAGGATGTTCATTGATAGTTCACAAAGTGTAACATGGTAGCAAGTAATATGGAACACATGTATGCATAATGATAAGTAGAACATCCTACAATGGTCATAGAGTGTAGATGAAAATCTGAATATGATAGGTGTACACTTTGGAAAGATGTATATGTGAGTAGAGGTAAAGCATGCATAAGTTTCATCCAACTTCCAAACTCTTCTACTTAAGTTAATGATTGCAATAAGGTATTCATTGGTGTCAAGCTCTCATTGCCCCTATCATAGCATCTTGAATGATTAAGGTTAAAGTGAAAGCAAATATGAGTAGTGTGCTTGATAAAGAATGGGTTGAATGTCTCATGCCCCTTGAATACAAGTACTTACACCATGTGTTACTCAACTTGGGAAACAAAGCAAGTTCAATTAAATATCATTGTAAGCATAATAGTATCATCAAGAGCGTCAACTGGGGTACCTCTTGTCCCAAGATATGGAACAAGCCCATATCAAAATGACAAGACAAACAAACAAAATGAACAATCTCAACACCCTTTTTATTTACCATTTGGAATAGTTTTTTATTGCAAGGTGTATCACAGAAGGTTCACCATAGTATGTAAGTAAATTTCCACCATGAATGATGCATGGCTTAGATTAGCGGCCCAGGCGTCTCTCTAACCATTTACACAAACTCATTTAAACTCACTCTATTTCCACATTTATTTCAACATGATAAGCATCCATAGACAAAAGCACATGATATCAACTAAATGAGATGAAGAGCGTGTTGAAAGCTTGCCATGTGACAGCACATATGGGCTAACTTCCAACCCAAAACATTCATCAAGCCACAAACATCATAATCTTAATCACAATGGGTCAAGTTTTATTATGCAAATAAAAGAACATTGTGCATCAAGTTCGTGAGAGCTATATAACCAATTTTTTCCATTGCAATCAATAACATAAATATTTTCATTCAGAGGTAAGATAACACAAACAACATGTTAAACATACTCGGAATAGCATAAAGCCAATAGGTAGATATGGTGGACTCACTGGAATAACTTTGGTTGAAGGTGTTGGAAACAAGTTTTTGCTTGTTGGAGTTTTTGGGCTAGCAAAAGGGAGAAAGTTGACCATCTAGATGCATGCATGAGTGTCCATAGAACTAACTAATCCATGTTAAACCAAGTAAAATAACAATCAGCACCAAAACATGAATAAGTGATAGCTCTACAAAAAGAATTTGCAAACTATTACTCATAAACAAGCTCATGAATCATGCAACTATATGTATCATTAAAAATCAACTCAAACATCCCTTTTCCCAATCTTATAAAAGCATCCAACATATTTCAACCCATATTTCCAGTAGCTCTCTCATATATAAATGATAGTGTGGTGGTCTCTCAAGACTCAAACAAAACAAACAAAAAGACGCTCCAAGTTTATGCGATAAAGTGTTTCGATCGAAAAACAGAAGTTGGACGTGTGCAAACCGAGAGTGTGTAGGTCCAGCGGGGTTGTCTTCACATCCCCAAGCTTATGGTCTTCACCATCCTTGGATAGCTCTTGGTGCATCTCCTCCAATCCCTGTGAAAAAACTTCAAAACACCGTTTCTCCCATTTCTTTTCTGTGGGGTGCATTAATAGTGATAAACAAATAGGTTTCTTGCTGCATATAATCCTTGAACAAAAATTCATATGAGATGTCCAGAAAGTGTATAATGTTGTATGCCTACTCATAAACTCAATTGGATCAAAAAGATTCAACTTAAAAGCTCAAAGCATGCATCAAACAAAATGGGACAGAATCTGTCCAGAAAAACAGCAGCAGCAAAACGTATTTTTCTACCCTACCAAACTTTCTCGAAAAATTCCGAAAAAATTCATGCATACAGAGGATGAAAAGTTGCAACTACAGTTCAAATATGAGCTCATTCGGAGTTACAGAATAAGAATTAAAAATCATACCGTGCACTGATTCGTGCAGGAATAAAATCTCCGAACTCAATAGCAACTTTTCAAGACCAAATGGGTAAAACTTGGCACTTTATTAAAAACTCCAGAACTAAACTAGACACAAATCTCTTGTTACAGCAAGAGGACACAAAAAAAATCACACACAAAAATAACCGGGTTGCCTCCCGCAAAGCGCTTTCTTTATAGCCATATAGCTAGGCTTACTTACTTGGTATCAAGATGGTTGAAGTGAGGTGGCTTGGCATCCCCAAGCTTAAATTCTTGTACTTATTTGATATATGTAGGGTGAGCCTAGGGGTACATCCCCAAGCTTGAGTTTTTGTCCCTCTTGATCTTGTTCATCACCCTCAATTCTTCCACCTTAAAATTCTCTTTACACAACACTCGTCACAAACTTGATTAGAGGGGTTAGTGCCTTCATAAATTAAATCCACATAGGCACAGCAAAGACATATCATGAATTGATTTTAAACATTAGCTACTGTTACTATGGTTATGTAATGCTCCTTGATCAAAAGAACCGCACAAAACACAAGTAATGAGAGTAATGCAGAATAAAGACAGGATATGTCAAAAACTGGACAGCGAATTACTATTATCACTCTTTTTATTTGGTTTTAGCTTTGGGAAAAGTTTAAATGATAGAGATTTTGCAATGGTTCCATTGGCATGAACAACACATGTTCAAGGTCGACCCCAACTTCTCCATTACTCATCCTTCTCATTTACTTTCCCAAATTTCATATAGAGTGAAAATCTTAAACTAATTGTTAGAAATCAGTAGGTAAAGTTATTTTGCAGGTTCTCAAGATATAAAGGTGTGCCCAAACTGAATAGGAGATAAAAGCATAGAGAGCACACCTCAAAACATTAAACCATTAACTTTTAAGTCTAACTCTTTTCCTATGCATTGGCATTTTATATATGAATAAATAACACCCCATTTGAGGTAACCAATGCATATAATGATCAATAGCTTGCATTTTAAATAACATAGAAACATAGAGAGGATTCTTATCTCTTCCTCTCTCATAATAGTTGCAAGCATTGAAGTTAAATATTCCCACATGATTTTGAATAGAATCACCACATAAAGACTTATCATCTAATGAGCATATTGGATCATCAAACTCACAATCAATTTCATCCTCAATAGTAGGGGGACTAAAAATGTCATATTCATCAAAACAAACTTCCCCAAGCTTAAGGTTTTCCTCAGTATTAGCAATAAAGTTGTTAAAAGAATTAGTACTACCACAGACATGATTGTTATGCAAATAAATTTTAATTTTCTCCTCAAACACTTCATGTCCTAACTCAAGATAGATATTATACAATTCTAGGATTGTTTTGTTGTTTTCCATTTTATAATTTTTTTTGTGTTTTAGATTTATATGTTAGTATGCAATGCAAACAAGAATAAAAGTTTAGCACAACGCTCCCCGGCAACGGCGCCAGAAAAGTACTTGATAATCCCCAAGAGCAAGGAATCACTGTAGCACTATTCGATAAGTATTTGAGTGTTGATGGCTACGTGTTGGTGAACCCCAAGAGGAAGGTTATGATGTAGACAGCAGAAGTTTTCCCTTGAGAAATCTACCCAAGGTTATCAATCCAGTAGGACTTGACGATCTATCGGAAGGTTGTTGATGTTGACTCTCCCTGCAACGGCGCCAGAAAACAGCTGGTGCCTGGTTGACGGGAGAGTATTTGCACCAATGTGGAATCTGCACAGACACAAACCAGAACTTTGCCCAACACGAAACAGAGAGGTTGTCAATCTCTCCGGTCTTGCAGAAACAAAGAGTTAAACGTATGGTGTGGAAAACAGCAGGAAAAACAGCAAGTAACAGGAAACAGATGATTGCAGCAGGTTGTGTAAACAGTATGAGGAAATTAGACCAGGGTCCACAGTTCACTAGTGGTGTCTCTCTCAGAACAGATAACTAGCATGTTGGGTAAACAAATTACAGCTGGGCAATTGACAAATAGAGAGGGCATAACAATGCAATACATGCCAAGATGTCTACTATGAAATCTAGTTGGGCATTACAACAAAGTACATAACCGTTATTCCAACAGCATCTATGCCTAAATAATCCACCTTCAAGGTAGCATCCGCATCCATTCAGTATTAAGTTGCTAACAACAGATTATTGCATGAAGTAAAGTGTGTAATGTAATCAATACAAGTGCCATGGACACTGCACCAATGTTTTATCCCTAGTAGCAACAACACATCTACTATCTTAGACCCTTCTGTCACTGATCCAGATATCTAGAGACTGTACCCACTATCGAGCATAAATACCCCCTCTTGGAGTCACAAGCATCTACTTGGCCAAAGCATCTACTAGCAACGGAGAGCATGCAAGATCAAGAGCACATAGATAAACAACTTGAATAAACATGGTATCAATATTCATCGGATCCCAGCAAACACAACATCTAGCATTACAATAAGATGATCTTGATCATGTTAGGCAGCTCACAAGATCTAAACATGGAGGCACAAGGTAGAGAGACAACCATCTAGCTACTGCTATGGACCCGTAGTCCAGGGGTGGACTACTCACGCATCACTCCGGAGGCAGGCATGGTGATGTAGAGCCCTCCGGTGATGATCTCCCCTCCGGCAGGGTGCCGGGAAGAGCTTCAGAACTCCTCCGATCTGAGATTGACGATGACGGCCGCGACGGAACTTTTCGTGGAATATGATCGACCGTCATAGGGTTTTAGCGTCGCGGAGAATATATAGGCGAAAAGGCGGCGTCGGTGGCCGAGGGGGGCCTGGGCCCGCGCCCTAGTGTGGCGTGGCCCCCTGGTGGGTCTGCTCCCCCTCCCCTCTGGACTCCGTGATCTCCTCGTGATATTATTGACGATGTCTTTTGTTTCGTCCAATTCCGAGAATATTTCCTTAATAGATTTTCTGAAACCAAAAACAGCAGAAAACAGGGAACTGGCACTGTGGCATCTTGTTAATAGGTTAGTCCCAGAAAATGCATAAAAATGATATAAAGTATAGCCAAAACATGTAGCAATTGATATAATATCAGCATGGAACATCAAAAATTATAGATACGTTTGAGACGTATCAAGCATCCCCAAGCTTAGTTCCTGCTCGTCCTCGAGTAGGTAAACGATAAAAACAGATAATTTTTGAAGTGACATGCTACCAACACAATCTTTGATCAAATAACAATGTAATGCACATGATCTGAATGAAGTGATCCAAGCCAATGGTCTATAGTTTGCAAGCAAGTAAATAAAGAGTAAACATAAGTGATCACACAAGTGCAAACTTTCATGAATAACACTATAAAACATTTAGAGATATAATAGTCTAACATAATAGTTAGCTCACAGCAGCAATAATTCTCAACATGAAAGTGTTTGTATCAACACAAAGGAAGATAATAGCTTCAGCATTTGCTTCAACTTTCAACATGTATATCATATAGATAATGTCAATGCAAAGAATATGATCAACCAAACACAAAGTTATGTAAAAACTGTTATACTGGAGTTGACAATGATGTTTGCTTAAGTAGACAGAAAGAAGTGGGAAAACTGACTCAACATAAAAGTAAAAGAATGGCCCTTCGCAGAGGGAAGCAGGGATTAACATCATGTGCTAGAGCTGTAGTTCCCGAAGGCATATAGAGAGCATAAAATATTGTTTTGTAAGGTAATGGTGTATACAGGTGTCAACAAATCAGCAAATAGGCAATACTCTACTTCACTAGTTGATCAAACTTTACAAGAGCGGCTCCCATGAAGGACGTTATTTCTACCAGCAAGGTAGATCATCCCTCTTCTCTTTTGTTTACACATGTATTTTAGTTTCTTTATAGATGACACTCCTCCCAACCTTTTGCTTACACAAGCCATGGCTAACCGAATCCTCGGGTGCCTTCCAACATTCACATACCATGGAGGAGTGTCTATTTGCAATTTAAGTTGCTTACTGATAAATCAGGGCAAAACATGTGAAGAGAATTATTAATGAAAGTTGTAATTAATTGGGGCTGGGCACCCCGTTGCCAGCTCTTTTTGCAAAATTATTGGATAAACGGATGTATATGCCACTAGTCCAGGTGTGTAAAATTTGATCAACCAGGAAATAAAGACCACCTATCTACGTCCTTATGAGCTTTTCAAGTAGTGACACAAAAAGGGATCATTGTTTTGAGTAGTTAGTAGATAGCACATGAAGAAATTTACTTGGAATGGTGAAAACACCACATAATAGGTAGGTATGGTGGACACAGGTGGCATGGATTTGGCTCAAGGTTTTGGATGTACAAGAAGCATTCCCTCTTAGTACAGAGTTTAGGCTAGCAAGGTTATTATAAGCAAACATCATTATCAACTGGAATAGCAAGAGTGTACATAAAACACAAGGTTTGACGAACCATAGACTCCCACTGTCTTCCTTGTTAACACATAGCCTTCATCCAAAAATTATCTAGACTACTATGGACTTCCAATTATGCAACAGATCATTATAGCAGAAAATCCTTATAGTAGTTCTTCATTAATAGCCATTACTTACATGATGCACAAGCTTAAACATTAATTACTTGACAGCTCAAAACAATTGGCAAGCATCAAATTACTCAAGACAACGATCTAAAAAGATTCATGTAAGCATTTTATACCACTACCACATGCATAGCATTTTTCTGGTCCAACCAAACACCAATCAACTTATTTGACAACTCTCCAAACAGATATAAGTGAAGCAAGAGAGTACTTTCTTCAAAAGAAACTGATAGCTCTAACAAGAGATACATGAAAAACTGAGAGCTAACAGCAATAACAGCAACTAGACAGGAATACTCAACAAGTATAAGTGAAGCACAAGAGTATTCTAATGAAAAAGTGGAGCGTGTCTCTCTCCCAAACATGAATACTAGGATCCAACAAGTATAGCACAGCAAACAAAACAAACTGAAAACAAAAACACACTGACGCTCCAAGGAAGAGTACACTAGTATGAAGCAATAAAAATATAGCACCATTAGAGATGACCTGATAATTTGTAGATGAAGAAGGGGATGCCTTGGGCATCCCCAAGCTTAGATGCTTGAGTCTTCTTGAAATATGCTGGGGAGGTAAGCCTCCCCAAGCTTAAGCTCTTCACTCTTCTTGATCATGTAATATCATTCTCCTCTATCAACACTTGAAAACTTCCTTCACACCAAAACTTAACAGCTCTTCTCGTTAGCAGGTTAGTGCACTAAAAGATAGTACTTCAAAGTTCTAGCAAAGACAAAACTCACAAGCCAACTATTTTAAACATTAGCTACTGTTACTAGGCTCAAGTGGGCACTCTTACACGAAAAGAAACCACTTAAAAACTTGTAAAAGAGAGAATGCAAAATAAAAGACAGAATCTGTCAAACCAGAACAGTCTGTAATGACGAATTTTTTCGAGGCACTTACGATGCTCAGATGAAGAACTTTTGAAATAATGAAAGTTGCGTAACATCATCAGGAACATGCACAAAAAAATTTCAGCATTTTTTGATTTTTTCTGATTTTCTACTGAATTAAACGGTGACGAACAGCAATCTGTCTCAATGCAGTCCCGAAAATAAATACCAACTTTGCATTAATAACTCTCCTTGGCACAACAAAACAGCAAATAAAAGATACAAAGGAGTTGCTACAGAGGTAAACAAACATCCTTGACTCAAGAAAACAAAAATAAAATAGCAAATAAAAACATGGGTTATCTCCCAGAAGTGCTTTTCTTTAATGCCTTTGAGCTAGGCTAGAAGATTTTAATGATGCTCTCATAATAATAAGAGTTAAAAAACAAAAGAGAGCATCAAGAGGCAAATTCGAAACACATTTAAGTCTAACCCACTTCCTATGCATAGGAATCTTGTACACAAATAAATTTATAAAGAACAAAGTGACAAGCATAGGAAGATAAAACAAAAATAACTTCAGAACTTTCAACATGAGAGGTGTTTTAGTACCATGAAAATTTCTACAACCATATTTTCCTCTCTCATAATAATTTTCAGTAGCATCATGAACAAACTCAACAATATAACTATCACATAAAGCATGCTTTTCATGATCTACAAACACATAATGTTTATCAAGCTCCAAAATAGTGGGATTAAAACTTTCAAACCCACTTTTAACAATTTTATAACAAGATGATTGATCATTCTCTAGAGGTATGGGACTCCTAGATAAAGTCAAGACCTCTCCAATCCCATTTTCATTAGTAGTACAATTAATATTATCAACCAATATAGGACCATCATCTAGAGCTTTATCATAAACATTTTCTAAGCAAAACTCTTTAGTACCATGCATTTCGATATCAGGCACAAATAAAGGATTATCATAAGATTCATCAAAATAGCATGGATTATCATAAATAACAGTAGAATAATTATTCTCACAAGTTTTACTCATAGGGAATATTTCAAGAGAATCCACAGGAACATAAAATTCATCCTCCTTTGGCAAGCATGGAGGGTGATCAAATAATGTAAGAGCTAAAGAGTTACTATTGTGTCCTTCACTCTCCTCCTCTTTTTCATCCAATGAGATTTCAGTTTCATCAATTTCTTCTTCCATAGATTCTTCATTCTCTTCTTCATTTATTTCCTTATCTTGAGTTATACTTTCGTATTCTTCTTCCTGCAAAATGTGGGTACCCTCTTGTGCATCAAGGAGTCTCTCTTTATAATCAATGATATAAACATTATCACTGAAATTTTCTAGGCAGTGATTAAGGATAAAAGAACTTGTTTCTTTAAGAATTTTAGAAGCAATACAGGTTTCATAGTTTTTAGCCATGAAGGAATCTATCTCAGAAGCTGCCACAAATGTAACAAATTGTTCTACTTGTTCAGCTCCCAGAAAAGCATAGTTATTCCAATAATAATTTGTAAGTAAAGGTTCTTTACTAAAACGACATTGGAATTTAAAATGTTTATTATGTTGTTTAGAGCAACAATTTATATCATGATAAGAAAGCAAAGCTTCAGCAACTTCATTTAACTTTTTCAACATGCCTCTCAAGATTTTACCCTCTCTTGATTTTCTATACTTTATATATAATTCTCTAGCTTCCATCAACATAGAGGTTCTAGTAAATTCTTCCATAGCAAAAGTTTTTATAGGATTTTCAGTTTTATAATTTTTATGGGTTTTCAAGTAAACAAGCAAAACATAACTAGATAAAAGTAAACTAAGCAAGACAAAAACAAAGTAAAGAGATTGGAACTGAGAGACTCCCCTTTCCAATAGCCTCCAAGTCCCCGGCAACGGCGCCAGAAAACAGCTTGATGGCTACGTGTTGGTGAACCCCAAGAGGAAGGTTATGATGTAGACATCAGAAGTTTTCCCTTGAGAAATCTACCCAAGGTTATCAATCCAGTAGGACTTGACGATCTATCGGAAGGTTGTTGATGTTGACTCTCCCTGCAACGGCGCCAGAAAACAGCTGGTGCCTGGTTGACGGGAGAGTATTTGCACCAACGTGGAATCTGCACAGACACAAACCAGAACTTTGCCCAACACGAAATAGAGAGGTTGTCAATCTCTCCGGTCTTGCAGAAACAAAGAGTTAAACGTATGGTGTGGAAAACAGCAGGAAAAACAACAAGTAACAGGAAACAGATGATTGCAGCAGGTTGTGTAAACAGTATGAGGAAATTAGACCAGGGTCCACAGTTCACTAGTGGTGTCTCTCTCAGAACAGATAACTAGCATGTTGGGTAAACAAATTACAGCTGGGCAATTGACAAATAGAGAGGGCATAACAATGCAATACATGCCAAGATGTCTACTATGAAATCTAGTTGGGCATTACAACAAAGTACATAGACCGTTATTCCAATAGCATCTATGCCTAAATAATCCACCTTCAAGGTAGCATCCGCATCCCATTCAGTATTAAGTTGCTAACAACAGATTATTGCATGAAGTAAAGTGTGTAATGTAATCAATACAAGTGCCCTTGGACACTGCACCAATGTTTTATCCCTAGTAGCAACAACACATCTACCATCTTAGACCCTTCTGTCACTGATCCAGATATCTAGAGACTGAACCCACTATCGAGCATAAATAACCCCTCTTGGAGTCACAAGCATCTACTTGGCCAAAGCATCTACTAGCAACGGAGAGCATGCAAGATCAAGAGCACATAGATAAACAACTTGAATAAACATGGTATCAATATTCATCGGATCCCAGCAAACACAACATCTAGCATTACAATAAGATGATCTTGATCATGTTAGGCAGCTCACAAGATCTAAACATGGAGGCACAAGGTAGAGAGACAACCATCTAGCTACTGCTATGGACCCGTAGTCCAGGGGTGGACTACTCACGCATCACTCCGGAGGCAGGCATGGTGATGTAGAGCCCTCCGGTGATGATCTCCCCTCCGGCAGGGTGCCGGGAAGAGCTTCAGAACTCCTCCGATCTGAGATTGATGATGACGGCCGCGACGGAACTTTTCGTGGAATATGATCGACCGTCATAGGGTTTTAGCGTCGCGGAGAATATATAGGCGAAAAGGCGGCGTCGGTGGCCGAGGGGGGCCTGGGCCCGCGCCCTAGTGTGGCGTGGCCCCCTGGTGGGTCTGCTCCCCCTCCCCTCTGGACTCCGTGATCTCCTCGTGATATTATTGACGATGTCTTTTGTTTCGTCCAATTCCGAGAATATTTCCTTAATAGATTTTCTGAAACCAAAAACAGCAGAAAACAGGGAACTGGCACTGTGGCATCTTGTTAATAGGTTAGTCTCAGAAAATGCATAAAAATGATATAAAGTGTAGCCAAAACATGTAGCAATTGATATAATATCAGCATGGAACATCAAAAATTATAGATACGTTTGAGACGTATCAAGTGTCGAACCCACGAGGAGCTGAAGGTAAACTATCTATTCTCTAAAACCCTATAACCCTCTTATATGGCCTTTTATGCAAAGCAATAAATATGAAAGGATCTAACTAATGGAAGCAAGTGACGTGGAATGGGTTTATCTAGTAGCAAGTTTCTTAGAGCAAGTTTCTCTCAGCAGTTTTCTCAAGCAAGTTTCTCAAAGTAGCAAGTAGCAAAGATCTCAAGTAGCAAATATCTCAAGGGAGCAAATGTTCTAGCAATTGTTATTTCATTCGTGTGGTTGTCACAATTAGTGAAGCACATGTTTCAGTCTTAATTGTTTCTTCTAGGAAGGAGCCATAAATAGGTGTAGCCAAGTAAATGAACTAAACCCCTTATGATGGTTCTTATGGCCAAGTAAATGACTGCACAAGAGTTATTAAGACATAGAAGTCCCACCATAGCCTTAAGTTCTAAGGTCCCCTATATATATCCCCAATAAAGTAATTTCATGATTCGGTCTCAGGTTTACATGTCCTTCCAAGTCACCCTCACTCCATTACCTTACCGGTGATCACCTTACATGCATTCCCCAACATATGCGTGCACTCATATATTGTACATCAAGACAATCATAAAAGATAACAAAACTTGTATGCAACCAAACAACGAACTATTTCACTATTGCCATGAACAAATCACTTCTCAAACATAGATGGAGAGACACAATAGATCAAGGGAAAAGTATATTGCATCATACATCATGTTTGCCAAGAGTTTACAGTGGGGAGATGGAGATGATCTTGCTGTAGATGTTGATGATGAACACGCCGGAGGGGGGTGGAGCCCTTCGGAGGTGATTCCGGCGGCGTTTCCCCCCTCCGATCTTCTCCGGCGGCAGCCTTCTGACTCTCTGTTTCGTGGTTTTCTGTTTCTCTGCCGCCTCCTTCCAGAAAACGTCGGGGGACCTTTTATATAGGCGTTTTTAGGTCAAGACGATGTCGGTGGAGAAAAGATCGAAGGCAACGGAGCCGCGAGGCCCAAATGGGTGGGTCCCACACGGCTACAGTACCTGGCCGCGTGGGCCCCCTCGTTTGGCCCTCGAGCCTCCGTTTGCTCGCTTCCTTCGCCCACAGGTCTTCTTCCTTCCAAATATTGACGCCCGTAAATTTCCAGGTGATTTCGTTGACGTTTGGGTCCCTGAAACATTAAAATAAGAAAACGGGGTTTTCTGCCTGTGCAGGGTCAATTCCATAAAAATAGGAAATAAATGAATATTCCCAAAAATCATTATAAAACATTGATATAACCCTTATATGATGCAAATATGATTGGAATATAAGCAATTAAAGTGCAAAGTTCATGTATGCATTTTACATGCATCAACCGCCTATACTAAAATAACCTCAACCAAGTTTTAGAGCGAGCTAGTAATACAAAGCGGATCACATTAACCAACGAATAATATATAATAACATATATCTACCACTCTTAACTCGAAACCGCAATTTGTGCAAACAAACTAGCTAGTAAGAAAATTGTTAAACAAACTAAATGGAAATCGTTCTATATGGTCTGCATCTGAATCATGACCTCCAACTGAGGTCATTGGTGTTACTCTGAATGATCAAAACAGGTTGATCAATCTCAAAATGCTTGCCTTACAGGAAAATTTTCCACCCTAGCTTGTCGAAATCAATGCGGCCGTCAATTTTCTTGTTGTACGTAATGGTTGTGACGAGTGACGACCCCTGTTGCTCCAAGTCGTAGTCCAGCATTGCCATGAGTCGGTAGACCAACCTCTTCGACTGTCATCTTAGGTAGTTTCTGGGCATGAAAGACAGTATAGTACTATGTCATATATACCTGTAAAAAGGCGGTCCTTACATGATTCTTGAATCTTAACTTAGGAAAAGAGACATACCATATCACGTCTGTTCAAATTTGTGATCGTCAAACGAGTCATAAATTAAGGAACCCAACATAGGCTCTTATGGGTAGAAGCTGAACGAGGCGGTCCTTCTCTGGTTCTTGAGATGCATTCTTTGGTCAACTATGTAACTGCCCTCTTCGTCAATCTCTTTAGAACTGTCAGAATCCTCGTCACTGTCCTCTTCATTGTTGCCATAGTAGTCCATAAAGGTAACAAAGATCGTGGGATTTGGTCATGTCATAGTAAAAACTAGTAGCACTACTCCCTCGTTGCGATTGTTCTGCTTGACGAATTGTTCCCATCCTTCGCCGTGCAAGCGGGTCTTGCTCCTTTCTTTGGTCACATTAATGGTGTACGTGTTTCCAAGAGTACGAAACAACACAGTGTCGCCTACTAATTAAACGCTTGCCGAGCGTTGCACGGTAGTATCTTGCAACAGAAACAAAAAACAATACTCCAGAATAAGGGCTAGGTTTGCATCTAGTGGATTAAAAAACTATGATTTCCAATTGTCATTCCTAGTCAAAATTACATGGTAGAGTTTTTTTTATCATACATAAGTATATAGCATGCTTCAATAGTTAATCTGTCTCTTTTGATCTTTTCTAAATCTTCTGGTGCATATTGTCTCAGGCCACCTCCACCGGCTCATATTTATCCACCTTGCCCCTTCCATCTCGGTCTGCAGCCTTGCGCTCACCACCTTGCCTCCTCTTCTTTGCCTTGATGAACTGAACAAGATCCAGGAGCGCGCCGTTCACTTTGACATTCCTCATTAGAACCTCGGCGACCTCCGCTGGTGTGATGGGCACCTCCTCCATCAGTCGCTCGATCTCCGGAAACAGGTCGTGCTTCTTGACGGAGTGGTAGTTGTTGACCAAGATCCTGAACGACTCCGAGGCGCAGTACCCCATGTGGATGTGCATGTCCATCCTGCCGGGCCGCAGCAGCGCCGGGTCGAGCCGCTCCGGGTAGTTGGTGGTGAAGACGATGATCCTCTCCTCCCCGCTGGTCGACCACAGCCCGTCCACGAAGTTGAGCAGCCCGGACAGCGTCACCTTGTCCTCGTTGTCGTCCCCGGTGAAGCCGGGCCTGGGGGCGCGACTATCGGGCCCTTGGTCGCCGGGGCGCTGGTGCAGGTCGACGCTGCAGTCGATGTCCTCGACGACGAGGATGGAGCGGTTTCTCATGCCGACGAGGAGCCTGCGGAGGTCGGAGTTGGACTTAACCGCGGTGAGCTCGAGGTCGTAGACGTCGAACTTGAGGTAGTTGGCCATGGCGGCCACGAGGCTGGACTTGCCGGTGCCCGGTGGGCCGTACAGCAGGTACCCGCGCTTCCACGCCCTGCCGATCCTCCGGTAGTAGTCCTTCCTCTTCACGAACCTCTCGAGGTCGTCCATGAAGGATTTCTTAAGCGTGCCGTCCATGGCGAGAGTGTCGAAGGTGAACGGATGGCGGAAGTCGACGGCGTTCCAGGCGTCGTACTCGATCATGTGCATCTTCAGGTTTCGCTGGTGGTCTTTAATGGCCTTGGCGGTGTCGAGGACGAAGGGGAGGTAGGAGGCGAGCGCCTTCTCCTTGTGCTTCTTGTGGAAGCTGAGCTCCAAGGACCTGAGGCAGACCGGGAGGCCGCCGCGGGCGTGGGCGGTGGCGCCGCGTGCGTTGGCGAAGGCTTCACGGGAGACGTGACGCCAGGTGTATGTCACGCCGTCGTGGGCGTCAACTGTCTCCTCGCCGTGGTCCATGGTGAGCGTGATGTCCCGGGAGGACTCGTCGACGCGGCAGGCGCGGAGGCGGCGCACGCCGGAGTCGGAGGCGGTGCGGGCAGCGAGGTAGGCGCGCGCGGCGTCGTAGAGGTGGTTGGGCGCGAGGCCGTCGGTCTCGTCGATGACGACGGTGCGACGGGAGGAGAGGCGGGCGCGGAGGGCCGAGTAGGAGAGTTCGGAGGAGAGCTCGGTGGGGAGGAAGTTGTTCAGCAGGCCGTGCAGCACCATGAGCGTCCCCGCCACCGTCGCCGCCGTCTCCACGCACCTGTCGTACGTCGACATCGCTACGTTTCGTAAGAACTCGATCAGGTTTCAGTGTTTTGGAGTGTTACCCTCTATAAGGGCCGCCCGATGCTTATATCAATCAAGGATCTGCAAGTTTAGGAATTCATGATCTTGCTCTGCAAGTTAAGGTCTGGCAGTCATATTTGGACATGTAAGAACTCGATCACGTTTCGGTGTTTGGCGTGTTTACCCTGTAGATCGAGGCCGCCCGATGCTTTTACCTTGCAGGTCATGATCTTGCCTTGCAAGTCAGGATGCAGCGGCTTGGACTTGTCCGTGTGTCCGCTATGGCATTAGCCACAAACTAAAATTGCCTTACATAATTATGCGCAAATACACTTTGCCTTATGTACATGATTACAATTGGTTTAGCTAGTCCTAACACTAGTCAGGTTTCACGTGAACTTTCCATACATGATGTGTCGTGTGCATGCATATACGTATATATCGGTATATGACTCTACAGTGTACCCAAGCTAGCTTGTAACTTCAGTGATCCACGCGCTGCTCAAAGGCGGAAGATGATGGCGAGGCGACGTTGCTCGAGAGAGGGTGAAGATGCCGCCGGTGGTGTCCCTGCTCGTGGGTGGAAATCGCAAGAGGAGTGATGAAGAGCGGGACGGCGGCCGGCGGCCGCCGGCGAGGCGCCGTTGTTTTGGTGGTGCGAGGAACTTCTCTCAGCGGGTTAAGCGGGCCTAGCAGGATAAGCCTGACGTGTCCACGAAGGCCGCTTATTTTCTACTGCATTTTAAGCTATCATCCCAAGATAATGAAGACTGTACAAATGCAAAGACGAGAAACTCATTCACAAAATGTCTGTCACTGAATTCAGTTCGGGGAATCAACATATGTACCTCCATTCATACACTTCTACAAAAGAAGTACTATATATGTTTCCTCTTACAAATAATTAAAACACATAAAATAAATCTATTTTTGTTTCTATATTTCCCTTTCTTATAAATTTTCCACCCAAATTGAAAAGCCGAGACAGAAAGAAACCCGACACATCACCAATCCCCCACATAACTCCTTTCTCCACAAGTTTCCTTCCATGCAGAATGCTTCTCCACGTATATGAAGCCGTTGTACCAAAAAAAACGTATATGAAGCCGAGCGAGGACATGAAGCACTCCAAAATTTCACCATGGGGGAAATATAGCCCCTTAAGAACCTGGGCACATAAGGAGGTCGGTTCAGTGAGTAAGCGCCAACATTGTCGCCCAAGTATTGCCTGATTAAAAAGTTCCTTGTCACAGAACCCATACCTCCCATGTCTTTCTGAGATGATATCCACTCCCAAGATCTCTTGTGCATTTTGCGTCTGCTGTCTTTAAAGCCCCACCAATAATCAGCGATGGTCTTTCTGGTTTGTTCAATCATGGCTGTCGGTAACTGGAAGCAACTCATCACATATTTCGGAACGACCTGAATTAAAGCTTTAAGCATTATCTCATCACCAGCCCTTGAGAGGGTCCGATCCGACAAACCATTGGCACGCCTCCACATCCGATCATAGAGATAGCGAAATGTGATAATTGGAGAACGTCCAATCCGAATGTGCATGCTGATATACGGATCTTCGAGGGACTCATCATGACACCTAGTTTTTTCTTGACCTCCCTCCTTGATATAGTCTTGGCAGCCATTATCAAAGAAAATTGTTGATTTATCCAACTTGATCCTCAGACTTGTTCCATCACAAAACAGGTTTAGAGTGTGGTAAAGAGAACCAACACATCTCCTATCACTTCTTGCAAAGAAGATACATTCATCTCCAAACAAAAATGTGATATAGAAAGACCAAGTCTACCATTTTTAAGACCTTGTAGCTCTCCTTGGGCCTCCAGTAGTTGCATAAGACATGATAAATTTTTGGTGCAAAAAATCTGCACTCGGAAAAGGGTGATCGGCCGAGTCTGGGTAATTTGCAGATGCATATAACATGATCCCAACAATTATTGGAATCAACTGGTGAGTTTAAGTTGGATCATGCTAAAAGTATGTCTGTCGTGTACATTCGAATCCAAAATAGTCAAGTGACTGTCTTTATCAGATGATTTTATGGAAGAGTCCATACTATTTATGGTCATTCAAGTAGACCATGCAACATGTCAACGATGCTGAAAAAAGTAAGACGCGTAGGCGGAGTAGTGGAGAGTTTCTGGGTGGAGTGTAGCCCTCCTCAATTAACACCAGTGAAGTACGATAATCCCCCTTCCTTTCCCTCATCCTCCTCCATTGACGCGATGATGCTCAAACGAAATCCCAGTGAAAGTCTCTCTCCTCCTCCCAACATGGGTTCAAATATCACCATCTCAGTTATACCTGGGCATTTCTCGGGCTGGGCCTAAAAAAGCCCGGTCCAAAAAAATCCAGGCCCGAGCCCGGCCCGGCCCGACCATTGGGCCGCAAAAATCGGGCCCGAGCCCAGCCCGAGCCCGAGCCCGACTAGGCCAGATCCTCACTGAATTTGTGTTTTCGTTAAGCCCGAGACCGACAGTCGGGCCCGAGCGTGGCCCGGGATTTTCGGGCCGGGCGGGCCGGGCTGCCCATGGCCAGGTATAATCTCAGTGAACTATCTCTTCACTTAGAATGTGTCCTCCAATGAGCCCATTATTGGTGGAAGCGAAACGATGCCCCACTACAGGGCTCGGGTACACGTGTTAATATAGCAATGGAATAGCCACATCGGTGGCGAATACAAAGGGGTAATGAACCGGTTAGAGTACTACTCTATACGTGTTCATATATCGTACAAATTATGTCTGACATCCCCTTAATCTAAGCTTGAGAGAGATTTAGATTACGCTTAAACTCATGTAACTTCTGGGCATGCAAAGATTTTATAAAACCATCAGCTATTGATCATTGTTAGATATGAACTTGATGTCAAGTTGTTTGTTGCAAATCTTTCTCGAACAAAACGAAAATCAATCTCAATTTGATTAGTCTGGACTTGAAAAACTGGATTTGAAGAAAGATATGTAGCCCCATGATTGTCACACCAAAGACAGGGTTTCTCCTTGAGACAGATGCCAAGTTCTTTAAGGAGTGCCTCAACCCAGATCAATTCGGCAGTAGCATTAGCTAGGGCTTTGTATTCGGCTTCAGTACTCGAGCATGATACTGTAACTTGTTTTCTAGCACTCCAAGATATAAAATTGGGAGCAAAAAATCCTCCCGTGGAGTGTCTGTCATTTAGACAGGCAGCCCAGTCTGTATCTGAAAAGGCACTAAGGAGAGCAAAGGAGGACGTAAACCAGCATTCTTAAGTTTAAGATCAAAGAGTCGGGCGAAAAAAGGGGAGATCTCCCCGTTCCTGGTTCTCCTGTAGCTAGATTCCCCGGAACCACAAGAATCCTTAGAATGGGATAAAAATGCCGGGTGGGTGGAGTGAGTTTTTCGACGAAGACTCGTCCTGTGCAGCGAAGTCCTGTTAGTAAGACCTCGTGCAAGAATGGGTTATAGAAGAATATTATTCTGAATGAATACTCCTCTGGACGCGTATAGTAAGTAGCATTCGACTTTTGAAATGTAAGTCCAACTTGAAGAGTGCCTTTGATATACCTCAAAATTCTCTTTGCAACTGTCCAATGAGTGGTGGTAGGTGCATGGAGATATTGATAGACTTTATTGACAGAAAAAGACAAATCAGGATGAGTCAATAACTTTTCATTAGTAGACAATGGAGTAGAACAAGGAGTGAAATTACTCGTGCCAACACGAGCAAGCAAATCAGCAGCATATTTTCTTGAGTCAATATCAGTCCATTTGATGTTTTCTTGATTTCAGTGCCCAAAAAGAAACTTAACTCCCCAAGATCTTTGATAGAAAAATTGTCACTTAAATCATGGAGTAAGGCAGAAATGGTTGTATCTGAAGAACTAGTTACAATGATGTCATCGACAAAATTAAGATGAATATGATGATGCCTCCCTTATTGTAAAGAAAGAGTGATGTGTCTGCCGTGGAGGATGTAAAACCAAGGTCATGCAATTTGAAGTTGAGACGATAATACAACGCTCGTGGGTGTTGTTTCAAACCATAGAGAGCCTTGTCAAGTTTGCAAACAAAATTTGGAGCATTAGGAACTTCAAACCCAAGTGGTTGTTTCATGTAAACCTCCTCTTCCAGAACACCATGTAAGAACGCATTCCTGACGCGAAGCTGCCGCAAACTCCAACCCTGGAGACTGAAATACCTAGAACAAGTCTAATAGTAGCTGCTTTGACAACAGTGCTAAAGGTATCTTCATAATCTATACCATAGCGTTGTTTGAAACCTCTGCAACCAGTCTAGCTTTATACCTGTCAATGGTGCCATCAACATTTTTCTTGATGCGATATACGCATTTGCAGTCAATAAGATTTTTGCTGGAGCTTGGAGGAACTAGGTGCCATGTTTTATTTTGTATCAAGGCATCATATTCTTCTTCCATAGCTTGTCTCCAGTTGTTGTCATTCATTGCTTCTTTAAATTTATCGGTTCTCCTTTAGATGTTAACATGCCATATCTAACAATACCATTAGTACATATTCCGGGTTTACGTATACCTTTTTGTAGAAGGGTGCCATGTTGATGTGGAGGAGGAGCTACAACACCGGATATATCAGAATCAATGGTTGTAGAAGATCCGGCTGACACATGTGATGGGGGCACATGCGCAGATGATCCTGTGGCAGGGGCCGAACCAGAGCGAGCCACAAAGGATTCTGGAGAAGCCTGTCCATCTGTGAAGGCAGCAGATTCTCTACTTGGCGTGGTAGCGCTAGATTGGCTTGGAGGAGTGAGCTCCCCTGACCAGCACCCGATCCCGAGGGAGCAGACAGCAGCGGGTCAGCCTGGTGCTCAGCGCCGGTCGGCTGGACAGCCGTGACATGGCAGACGTTGATTCACGCATTTTCTCCGCGTGATCCGAGAAAGATACTTCTCCAAATTTGGCAGGAGAATCACCGTGGGAATCAGTGCCCATGCTGGAATTTTCCGTAGCTTCGTTTTCATCATCTGTTTGATCATTTGATGTATTGTTTTCACAAAAAAATTGTCCTGATTTGTTGTCTCGGGCATGGCATGTGGATGGTTAGCAACATGCACAATAGTCATATTGTCATCAATATTATCCACACCCCCATGATTAAATGTTGGAGGGACCAAATTTGGAGGAAGTAGAAGTAGTTCTTGACGAAGGCGAGAGCCGTCATTAGGATGAAGTGAGGCAAAAGGGAAAACATCATCATCAAACACAACCTCACGAGAAATATAAACACCGCCCGTGGAAACATCAAGACATTTAACACATTTATGAAGAGCTATAGCCTAAAAAGACACACCAATTAGATCGAAAACGCAATCTTGCGTTTGTTATAGGTTCGAAGGTTTGGCCAACATGCACATCCAAAAACTAGAAGAGAATCATAATTGTGATTTATTTTGAGGAGTTTTTCTATGGGAGTCTCAAAATTCAACACTTAAGTGGGAAGCATGTTAATAAGAAATGTGGCACTGAGAAAAGCTTCGTCCCAAAATTTTAGTGGCATAGATGTATTTGCAAGCAAGGCAAGACCAACTTCACCAATATAACGATGTTTGCGCTCAGCCGAACCATTTTGTTGGTGAGCATGAGGACAGGAGACATGATGTTTTTATAGAAACCGCGGAGTTTTTCATATTCACCTCCCCAATCAGTTTGCATGGTGATAATTTTGCGACCACATTTATGTTCAACAAGTTGCCAAAAATTGAGAAAAACTTGATAAACATCCAAACGTTTTTAAGCAAATAAATCCACGTGAATTTTCTATAATCACCAATGAAGCTTACAAAATAAAGATGTTTGCCAAAAGAGGCACTCTAGCAGCCCCGCAAACATTTGAAAATATCTACTCCAAAGGAACAGTGGATACACTGGTAGAAACATGATAAGGGAGCTGATGGATCTTATCTTGTTGACATGGATCACATATGTAAGAATTTATTTCTGGAGAGTACGACAATTTATTTTTCAGCACTTGTTGAACAATAAACGATGATGGATATCCTAGACGACAATGCCAAGTAGATGACGAAGGATTTATTGTGACGAAGGCATGCTTGTACGATCCTGCGGAGATAGGCACAAGAGGGTAGAGACCACCACGACAAGGACCTCTAAAGATGATCTGCTTCGTGGCCAGATCCTTAATCAGAAAAAGAAGGATGAAACTCAATCAAAGCATTGTTGTCTATAGCAAGACGCTGAATAGATAGTAAATTTTTAGAGGCACTAGGGACATGCAACATATTATTTAGCCGAAAAAGAAGAATGACCAACATGCATTTGGCATAGCTGCACCACTGGCGTTGTGAACTTGATCATGCTCCTTGTAAGTGGCACAGGTCGTCATCTTGTGTAGCTCACCCGTGATATGGTCAGTGGCTCCATTGTCCATGTACCAGTTTGTGTCGACTCCGTATGCACCCTTTTCTTCAGTATAGGAATCATCGTCATCATTCTTATCGGATGCTCTGCATGCTGGACAACTCAAACTATTTCGCCTTAATTTCAGTGAGATAATTTTGTTGCCAAAGGTTAATGGAGCAGAAAGGATTCAGCAATACAGACCTATCTGTCTTCTTAACGTTAGCTTCAAAATTTTCACTAAAACCGCTACTATTAGGCTTAATTCGGTGGCTGATCACGTTTGAGACCCACTCAGACGGCTTTTATGCAAGGTCGCAATATCCTTGATGGAGTTGTGATCTTACATGAAATAGTTCATGAGATGCATCGGGAAAAACTTAATGGAGTTATTTTAAAGATAGACTTCGAAAAGGCTTATGATAAAGTCAAATGGTCTTTCCTACAACAAACACTCAGAATGAAAGGTTTTTCAGATGAGTGGCGTGCAATGATACATAATTTCGTTTCTGGAGGAAGTGTCGCCATCAAAGTTAATGATGACGTTGGTAGATACTTCCAGACGAAAAAGGGATTACGGCAAGGCGATCCATTATCACCTATATTATTTAATATAGTTGCTGATATGTTAGCCATAATCATTGAGCGTGCGAAATTGGATGGGCAAATTGTTGGAGTGGTTCCGCACCTAGTGGATGGTGGATTATCCATTCTCCAATATGCTGACGATACAATTCTTTTTATGGAACATGACATGGAAAAGGCAAGGAACCTGAAATTAATATTATCAGCGTTCGAGTAACTTTCCGGCCTAAAAATTAACTTCCATAAAAGTGAAGTGTTTTGTTTTGGCGACGCCCAGGACGAGGCTGCCCAATATGCTGAGCTATTTGGCTGCGGGCTTGGCCAGTTCCCAATTAATTATCTGGGCATCCCAATTCACTTTAGGAGGATAACGATTGCTCAATGGAAGCATGTTGAGAAAAGACTACAAAAAAGGTTGTGTAGCTGGAAAGGAAAACTACTATCCTTGGGTGGTAGATTGGTTCTCATAAATTCAGTGCTAACTAATATGGTGTTGTATATGATATCATTCTTCCAATTACCAAAGGGAGTCTTGCATCGATTGGATTACTTTCAATCTAGATTCTTTTGGCAAGGGGATAATGAAAAAAGAAATATCGGCTGGCCAAATGGGATGTAGTATGCCGCCCTAAGGACCATGGTGGTCTTGGGATTCACGACCTTCAGGTCAAGAATAGAGCACTCCTTGGTAAGTGGATGTTTAAGCTTCTGACCGAAGACAGGGTGTGGCAAACTCTTCTTAGGAGGAAATACATAGGCTCAAGTGCGCTATCACAGGTTTCTTGGAAACTAGGTGATTCACATTTTTGGGCTGGCTTAATGGCTACGAAGAAATTATTCTTCTCATATGGTTCTTTCTCCATTAAGGATGGATCAGAGATAAGGTTCTGGGAGGATAGGTGGCTGGAAACTACCTCACTCCGAGAACAATACCCAGCTTTATATAATATAGTCCATGGACGTCACAAGAGTGATACGCTTGCTCAAGTGTTGGTAGATAATACTTCAAATGTGACGTTCAGAAGAGATCTTGTTGGTCCCAGGTTGGTAGCTTGGCACGAGCTGCTACAGCGTCTAGCTTATGTTAATTTGACACAAGGGACTGATGAGTTTCGGTGGAATTTACACAATAGTGGTAAATTCTCAGTGGACTCCATGTATACAACACTAATCCAGCCAGAAGTGCCATTTGATAATAATAAGAAAATCTGGAAGATGAAGATTCCACTAAAAAAAGGGTTTTTGCGTGGTATCTTCGTCGATGAGTTATTCTTACTAAAGACAACATTGCAAAATGCAATTGGCATGGAAGTAAACAATATGTCTTCTGTCATAAAGACGAGACGATCGAACACTTATTCTTCGAGTGCAAATTTGCTAGTTCTATATGGTCCATCATCCGGATAGGTTCTACTATATACCCACCCAAAAGCATTGCCAATATTTTTGGCAATTGGCTGAATGGGGTGGATAATAGGTTCAAACAACCTATTAGGGTGGGAGCGCTTGCCGTAATATGGTCGCTTTGGCTATGTAGAAATGACAAGGTTTTTAATGATAAAAATTGTTCTCTTCTGCAGGTTATCTACATGACTACTGCTACTCTCCGTTCGTGGTCTCAGTTGCAACATGTGGGGCATCGAGACCTGTTTATAGAGGTGTGTACCAGACTGGAGGATACGGCGAGAGACTTTTTATCCCAACATGGATGGCAGCATAATTTGCGGATTGGCCCTCCACCACCATAGGCGTTCTTACAATTTCTCATTATGATATGTAATTCGCCTTTTTATGTTTCGAACTTCAGACTCGTTTCGGCTGTGTGCATCTTGATTATGCAGAGGCTGGGTGTAATACTTAAACCTTTTAAGTAATAATGCTCCCTTTATCTAAAAAAAAAATCTTATCGGAGTAACGCCACCAACATTCGCTTGCGGGATGACCAAACTTCTTGCAAATCTGACAGGTGACATCTTGGTGCCGCGAAGGGATGTGCCCACGAGCACGCCCCCCCCCCCCCCCCCCCCCCGACCCCCGTGGGAGGCTGACGATGGCTTTGATTCTTGACGACCACGATCCTGACCATCATGACGTCGAGGACGATAACCTTGGCCACCACCATTGTTGTGGGGGTAATAATCAGTACAGGAACGACGACCAACAACATTAGCCAAAGAGGAAAAAGTACCAGTATTCTGTCCCGATTCAGATAGCATCTTATTTCGAAAATCAGAGGCGGCGAGCTGAGCACACATATCATTGAGTGTAGTGCTTGGATTTGCATTGATAGAGGCGACGCGAGAGTTGTATTCACCATCAACACCAGCGAGAATATAATCCCGCACTTCATCATCATCCACACTTTTCCCGGTGGCAACAAGTTCTACAGCAAACCCCTTCATCTTGGCAATGAACTATTCGACTGTCATGTCAAGTTTCTTGGTGTTGGATAGGGCACCGCGAAGGAAAGTGACGGGGGACTTCGACTGCAATGAGAAGAGGCTAGCCAGCGCCGCCCACACCTTGGTCGCGTGCTCAAGCCCAAGCACATGGGCGTGCATGTCCTGGAAGAGAGAGCACATTAGAAATCCAGCACGATCTGATCGTGGGAAATCCTGTCACCATACGCTGGATTCGGAATAGTTCTTGTATTGTCCCCTTTTGTAACCTCCACAGTTTTTGCCGGTGCCTGATCGGATCCATCAAGAAGGTCCATGACATGGGTACGGCGAAATGCAGGCAGAACATGCGACTTCTAGAACATGAAGTTGTCGCGATTCAGTTTCTCCGAAGGTGGGGAATCGAGGGCTCCCGCCAGGGATGACGCAGATGTTGAAGACGACGCCATGGCAGGGAGGGGGGAATTGTTGTATTTTCTCTGGATCGATCGGAGAAGTTTTCTGGTTTTTTGTGAATCGTAAGCGACAACTTAACGAACGAAGAGGAACGCTCTGATGACCATATTGGTGGAAGCGAAACGATGCCCCACAATAGGGCTCGGGTACGTGTTATTATAGCGATAGAATAGCCCCATCGGTGGCGAATACGAAGGGGTAATGAACCGGTTAGAGTACTACTCTGTACCTATTCATATACTGTACAAATTATGTCTGACACCCATATCCGTCACCTACGGTGCCACGTCTATGGATAGGGGCGGATCCAGGATTTGACCGCGGGGGGGGGGGGGGGGGGGGGGGGGGGTGGGGTGAGGCCAAAGGAAACATTAGTCAGAGCCGGAAAATTGGTGTGTTTCCACTTACTTATCAATTGGCCCAAATCTGTTGGCGTTTTCCGGTGTCTCTTATATATCGTGCTTCCTACTCTAGCTTGTTCTAGGATTGCTACAAATGAATTAATATTTTTTAATCAAAAGTCATATCAGTCGTATTAAGATTGGAATGATTATTTATAGTAGATTGGGCTGTAATCTTACCTGTGGGATTTATGTTGAACCAACCGGTTTGAAATAATTAGTAATTTACATTGTCTTCCGCTTCATGATAAGCATCTCGACTAGTACAAAATGATCAATAAACTATTGTAACTAGCAAATCAAATTAGCAGGTAGTAGCAATTTTGGATCCAAAAAAATCAAACTACCACATAGCAACTGCAATATACTCTACAAACGATAATACCTTGGAGCGATCAGGCTAGGAACTGTGTGTGCGGGGGCGGCAGGTCGTAATCATCGACAATCGACAGAGATGGAAGACGCGAGAATTGCCGCAGCTTCGCTAATAACAAAGACACCGGCTCTCAACTCTTGTGTGACCTATGTCTGGCGGCAGCGACAACTAGCAGAGGAGAATATGATCCAGTAGTAGATGAAATCGTGTGAAATTGTAAAACCACGTCCAACAAATGTGTGCGATCAACTGATCCATTGTCAAGGCTGTACAGTAGTAGGTACGTGCCAGTGTGGCCTTCAATCCTTGCTAATTACTTTGGGCATGGACCATTCAAGCAATACGAGCTGGTCTACCTTATAGTATATATGTTGATAATTAGGCTTTGTTTTAATTGCCGGCATAGTAAGACTAATAAAGTACTGATCTCTGTTGCATGCGATTGGAGGGGGCCGAAGCATGGGGGTGGCCTGACCACCGCTCGCCCCTGGATCCGCCACTGTCTAAGCGATCGCCTGGTTCAAGGCCGCCGCGCCAGGCCGCCTCGTCTGCACCACCACCAGCAGCCCACAACGCGTCGATCCACGCGTTCTCTGTCTTCCACATGGACCGACACAACTACGAGACTTTATACTAAACTTTTATACATCTTATAGCTTACTTTCATCATATACTCTTAACGAGTCTATTCTTATTAGCATATTAACCAAATAACCATGTTGCTAAATTTATATATAGTGTAGTTCGTTGTACATTTGCAATGTACTTCCATCTGTTTGGGATTGTAAGTCACCTGAGATTTTTCAGATTTTCCGGGTATGTAAGGACTCTCTCTTTAATTCTCTAATTTACTTTTCTCTTTTCTCTCTTGCATTAACTTCATCCCCTCTTGTAACCTATGAATGTGTTTTCCCCTCCATAACCATTTTTTTTTTTTGAAAAGCCTGCGTACAATCACCAGAGTACAACATACGCCGTATGAAGTACAAACATCAAAGTACAAACGCAGGGGAACGGAGCCAGAACCAGCCACCGCAGCTCCGCCGGCGAAGAAGACGAAGACCGCCGCCCTCCATCAAGCCGCAGCCCGAGGACACCTCCTTCGTTGAAGATCGCCGCAGAGCCCGTCCGCCGCGCCGCGACGGAACTTATGCCGGTAAACGAATACGGCGAGCATCCTCCCGCTCCATCGACACCACCTTGCCGAAGCCGCCTTCGTCTCCAACGCCGGCCGAAGCTGCGAAGCTCGCCCAGCCCCGAGTTCCAAGCTCCAGATCCTCCATCGAAGCTCCACCGCGTGGAGGACGACTTCCCCGCCGGCCGGCAAGGAAGAGGAAGATCCAGAGCATGCCGAGAGATCCGACGATCCCCGGCCGCCAAAAGTCGCGCGCGCCACGCCGGAGCTCCGGAGAGCGCCACCGCGGAAGGGGAAACGCGCCGACCCCCACCTAACCACCGCCACCATCGCCACCTCCACGACGCCGCCGGTGGGATCCTACCCCTACCTACACTATATACAGGCCGAGATCCGGGGATCCCCCACCCTCCCGCCGCCGGAGCGGCCGACGGAGGGGAGGAATCCCACGGCTCACCGGCGAGCGAGGTGGTCGGGGAAGAAGCTCTCAAAAATCGCCCTCCGATCTACTGTAGAAAGGAGAGAGAGCGTTCGGCCGTGCTCTAGTTTTCCCTCCATAACCATTTGCTAAAAAAGAGAGGGACAAAAGGATTTAATGACGGGGGTTTATCTCCTAAATTATTGCACCAATAACTACTGACTTAGTTCCATCAAATTGGTCCTCTAGCATTACAATCCCAAACATAGGGGGTATGACATTGAGAAAACACTTATCCTTTTGTGTTAAATTTGAACTACATTTTTCAACAAAGTTGTAAAAAAATGCATTATGTTTCTATTTTTTCAAAACATTACCCCTTAATAAGATCTTGAACAGGGTCCGCTTGTATGCGAAAAAGGTAACGAAATCGCATACCTCTTTGAAATAATTTAATGGAAATGTATATTTGTGTGCATATGTTTATGCATATTTTAATATCCTTACATAACTTGGTAGATATGTCTAAAGGTACGATTTAACGAATATTTTAATGGTTTTTTCTAGTGTACAATTAGCTAAGCAGATTAATAGAATCTTCTAGACCATAAAATGAAACAAATATACTGATCAATATAAATTGTTGAAGTCTACCGATTGGGTCCGTGTCTAGCATACACACTGCTCTTTGTATACGTATGCCCACTTACATATGATCGGCGTAAATCAGTCGTCAACACTGCAACACAGTCTTTCAAACACATTGTTCAATCCAATTGGTGGAACGCCTGCTCCTGTCTTTGCCAACACGCCCGCCATGAGTGCCATCATCGGTAAAAAGTAAACCATGAGGTGGAACCGATCTGGTGAGACCCTAGAAAATGCGTCAACCAACCAAGGCCCGGAAGCATTAAGAAGCTTTCAACTTGAGAAGGAAAATGACGGGACAAAACATGATCGATCGAAGAAGAAGAACTCTCTCCTGAAAGTTTCTTCTGTTTTATGAGTAGACTGGCCCAAGTGCCCAACAAGGTAGAAAGTAGGGCAGCTCCAAAATACAACAAGCAAATTATGTTATAGCATGGGCATCCCCATTTGAGTTCATACCCACGTGTACAAAAAGCAAAGAATAAAAAGAGGCAACATCTTCCTGTATATGATCATCAGTAAGAATCATCGTGTCAGAGCATCTCCATCGGGACCTCCAAATGACCCTCCAAAGGCCCATTGGAGGTCCGGACACCAAAATCGCCCACCAGCGGCACCCCCCAATGCCTCGCCCCGAGCGAAATCGTGTCCGGCACCCCGAAAGGGAATCCAAGTGCCAGACATGGGGCGGACATGCCCTCCGACAGGGGTGGCCCGCCCGTCATACGCACAGCGCCGGTACCCGTGTTAACTTGGGCTATGCAGGAGGCCGCCCACGTTTTGGCGTCGTTGCGGCTTCCAGCGGTGGCGCCCTGTACACGCGTCGTCGACGTCAATGCGTGGCCAGGCGAACCGCTGCTCGGCGTTAATGCAGGCCACCCAACCCCGCTCCTCCAGCCGCCTTTATAATGCGGCGTGTCGCGGCCCTCCTCTTACCACACCACTTCTTCTCCCCCTCTCCCAACTCGCCACCAGCAGATCGGCCGCCAAGCATGGCGGGCAGCCGCGAGACGCCGGAGGAGCGCGAGCTCCGGCGTCATCGCGACTTCCTCTCGGCGGAACGCGCTCGCCGCTGCAACGAGCGCCGCGGCCAGCAACGCCGCGAGCAGATGGAGGAACGCCGTCGCCGCAACGAGGAGGCAGAGATGGCCAGGGCGTATCAACGCGAGCGGTGGCTCGAGGACGCAGCCAACGCGCCTCCGTACGTGGTGTCGCTGGAGACCGCGCAGCTGTGCAGCCGCCACAGCGTGCCGGTGGAGGAGGACGCGTCCCTACCCGAAGGGTGGACGTGGAACGCCGTCAACGTGCCGGTGGCGCCGCGGCTGAGCGGCAAGGAGCGCGTCGACTTCATCATGCGGAAGTGGCAGGCGATGCCGTACGAGCAGAAGCTCGACCCCAAGTACTCCATCTCGGTGCCCTACTGGCACGCCGTGGTGGACGCGGAGTACGAGGCACGCTGTGCCAGCGACTTCCTCCCTACCGGCGCGCGGGAGCCAATGCCGTAGTTGTCTGCATCGGACGACGACGACGACCCCGAGCTACCCGATCTACCAATAGAAACGGCAGGCGCATCTTGATCAGCAGCGTCGCCGGCACCGGAGAAGGGGGCACCAGCTGAAGCCGGCGAGGCTTCCCATCAGGCGGGCAGCCGGTAGATAAAATCCCACCACGCGCGGCCACGAAACCAGAAGCCTCAGCCACGGCCGAGGCTACGTTTCTAAAGGCCGTAGCCGACGGCAATAGCAGATGAAACTTCCGACGCCGGATCATCGAGGCATGCAAGTCTGTTGATGATTCCGGCGCTGGTTCGCATCTTCTTCCCCGTCGCTAGGCCATGAAGCGGCATCTCTCCTCGACGCCGGCGCATGTAGTGGTTGGCTAGACGCTGTAGCGTGTAGCCGGTAACGGCATAGTTTAGGTTTAGTTTGTTAAATCTCGTTTAGATTTCAAATTGTAAGTTTGTTAAATCTCGTTTAATAAATTCCGTCCACAAGGTGTTTGTTGTTTGGTCGACATCTCGGACCGTTTGGGAGGCGGGCGTTTGGGTCTCAATTGGGGGGTGCCGGACACCGATTTGAAGCCCCCGGTGGAGATGCTCTAAGGGCACCTAATCATCTCCTCTAAGTTCTGCACACCGAGCCTCAAAAACATGCAATTGCTTCCAGAGTTTCAGAATCATAATCAAGCAATTACAGCAACCATCATCGCTTCGATAAAAAGCAGCTAGCCAGCTATATATGGCCTTCCAATACAACGTAACTGTGCGCCGGTGCAAGTTGTCACAACCAGTGGGACGGGCCAGTGCTTCGAAGCCCATGATCCCACAAGGCTACAAGCCTCTGTCTCCTCCTAAACCAGAGATGCAGAGACGAGGCGAAAACAACGGTTTTGCTATGTCCAAGTCCTAGAGATTTTTCGTCCAAGTTGACGCCCTGAACCATCTGATGTTCTACGTATTGAGACTCAGTGCAGTGGTGGGATGAAACAAGATTAGATTAGACGTCTAGCATTGTCGACTTGGACATAAGAAATCTGAGTGGACATGTGTGTAGATTAACCCTTTTTTTAGAGAGTACGCGAACGCGTACCTTAATTTTATAGAAGGTAGAGCAACAATTTACAAGAACAGGCACCCAGACACAGACGTCGGGGCCAGGAACTCCACACACACACAACAGCCTACTCTCGCGCTATGATTGAATCTCTGAGGCTAGCTCTCCTTGCTGCAAGAACAGCACTGAAATCCTCCACTATCAGCGTAGCCAACTGATCCGAGGTGAGTTGTCTTCGTGGGTCATTGAAACACCACGCGTTCCTGTTCTTCCAAATTCCGTGACAGCCTAGACAGACCAGGGTATCGAAGCGCTTCTTCTCCTTATCTCTGAACTTCTCTCGCTCTGCCATCCACCAGCCCTGAAGAGTGCAGAACTGCGTAGGCGCCTGGAACTGCGCTCCCAGCCGTTGGCTGCACTTGTACCAGACCTCCCGGGCGTACACACACTGAACAAGTAGGAACAAGTAGATTAACCCTGAAAGCCAAACCAGCGTACATGCATTTCAGGCGTTTTTCCTTCGGAGACTGTTGGTGTGTCCATTTTTCATAATGTGAGATCCTAGCTACAGCCACAATATAGTGAAGACTGTACAAATGCAGTAGGCTAAGAAGAGAAACTCACTCAAAAAATATTGTCATTAAATTCAGTTGGGAGGATAAACATATGTACTTCCATTCATACACTTGTACATAAGAACTACAATGTTTCCTCTTACAAACAATCAAAACAAATGAAAGAAATCTATAACCTTTTTCTATATTTCCCTTTCGTATAACTTTTTCCACCCAAAATCGAAAACCCGAGATAGAAAAAACCTCACATAACTATGCACACTCCTATTAAAAAAATCTTCAGTACCCAAGAACTTCACAAAAAGCTGTGTCTGTATGCTGTTGTAGAAGAAAGTGGAACTGAGAGTTCTGCCTCAGTAGTGGTGGCGGCTCCACATCAGACGGATTGATGTCAAGCATCAGTCGTGCTATATCATCCAAGGATATTGGTATGCTGCAATTTCATTCATCAGGTTGTTAAATCAATGGTCACAGTTGTGATTTTGGTTATGTTCATCTTTGAGCAGGTAGTATACATACCTTGAATCGTCATCTAGCAAGAAAGAACTATTTGGAGTAGTTATTGAGTCATCAGTGGTCATTGTTCTCATATTTCCAATTACCTGAAAACACGATCATTTTTGTTTACTTTTGCATGCTTTCATGGAACCATACATGCTAATGCTTGTCTATTCTAGCAAGCATTCAGTTACCTCTTGAGATAGACCTTGTGCACCATATTTGTCGTCCCAGAACATTGTTCCAATGCGATATATTTGGCTGATGCTCAGAACCTGCGAAATTTTGAAATATTTGATACTTGATGGTTTGCAAAAATTCAAGCATTATCAGTAAGATTGTCTTGTTCAGGACTTACGGGGCAAAGGTCATTTGTGATTTCCTCCAAGGTTTTGTGTGACTTCTGATGCAAAACCTGCAATTTAATTTCATTTAGTAGGTAGACAGTAGACATATGGAACATCTATGATTGTCAATGGGCATCTTCTCAGGCATACCAGGAACCCAACTGCCTGCCTTATGTGTTGCAGTTCATCCCAAGATGTTCCTGCATACTGGATTACAAAAATACATTTTAGTCTGCTGATTTTCTAGTCTGATTAGTATTTTCTTGTTATAGTTACACAATTTTTTACTTCACCTCTTCAGTTGTTGCAGAGCACCACTGCTCCAGTTCCTGTAATCCTGCTTTCAAGAATTCCCCATTGCTAAAGGAGCAGCATTCACGGCGGAGTAGCAAACTGAATGAAGAAATATAATTTTCTATAGTTCAGACTAAATCGATTTGCGGATGCACTTACAAATGAAAATGATATCTCACATGTCGGTGTGCAGTCAAGAACAGTTAAATTGAGATAACGTATACAAGACTACCAGTACCTGTTGAAGAGTTGAATGTTCATAAATGCAAATACTTGACCGAATGTTTTCCTAATGATCATAGGAGGTACCTACAAATGAAGTTGAAAGAGTCAAATCCTCATAAAATTCATAAATTATTATGTATTTCCTGTCAGGAAGACAACTGAAAACAAGCAAGGCTGTACTCACATAATTATTGTTCATTGTTTCCAGTGTATTGTTCAGGCACTTAACAATGTTTTGCCAATGCACACTTGATGCTTGCCTTGATAGTGAACTAGAGTGTATGCTTTTCAATGATCCTCGAGATGGTCTCACACGACCAGCTCTTGGAGCCTATGAAGATTGACAACTGTTAGAAATATCATATTGCTTAATACACAGATTGGGCATGGAGATGCCTGAGGGTACCTGTATGCACAGAGTCAATATTGCACTTATTTCCTTCTTCAAGCTATCTCTGATCATGCCATATATCTTCTCGACATATGCTGTTAACTGTTGCTTGAAACGTATGGCTGGATACTTAGCCTCTACTATTGATTTAGTGTCTGCCCTTCCTACCATTCCACTGTATCCGCTTGAAATGCCTAATCCCGATGATGATCGAGCGTTCTGAAAGTGTGGTTTTTTGGAACGTAAGCTCATTTTTTCCTGAATGTAGGAGATTTCGCTCCTAATTGCATAGAATGAAACTGAAAATACATAGCAGTAGCAGTTCAAAACGGCAGATTGAGCAGGAGGATGCCCAACAGCCTCTGGGCTACTACCCCCATGGTAGACTTTAAACAGAACTCCAACACGTAAGCTCATGATTTACAATGAGATCGATCAAAGGTGATAAATGAATTTTAGATCTCAATCAAGAACTTTTTATGCAGAGCAAAAGTCTGGATTGAGAACTTACCTGCGCCATTCTATTGAATAGGTTGCCTGTCACACTCCTGCTGCGGTTTGATCCTTTTGTTGATGAATTGCTGGCTTTAAGGGTATTTTGTAAAAGGTGTAGGAGGGTTGACGTTGTCGACAACCAATAAGCTAGTTCTCCAGTACTTTCAGCATTCTGTACATGTATTCAGCTAATGAGTTTCTCATCAACTTTCTTATGTCACTGCACAGGAAGAATGATATAATAATTTATTGGAATAACAACCTCAATAGATGACCTAATTGTACTGATGATACGGTCAAATATGTTAGTCTTTTCAGCTTCAAATGAGCGCCAGTGAAGGAGTGACTTGTAGACGATACATGCTGCAGCTGGTCTTCTGTTGTCATATCCTGTCTTCAGCCAGGCTCTTGATAAGGACATCATGATTTTCCTGTGAAAGAGTGAAGGCGCAGCAATTGAAACAGCAGATTAAGCGTGCACAATATCTGTTAATTAAATACATTGAACTTGTTTCCCACATTGATATCAAAATGTTCAAAGAACCAAACTTACTTGTTGTCGGTCCGTGAGCGACGTCTGTTTGCTTAAATTCTTTATCGGAGGTTCAACCAACTGCTCCTGCAAAGCATAATATATGTCTACATTAATCAAAGATCCGCTTGAGTATTTTTTTTCCTTCTGTCTTATAGAATGATAGTTGAGTAGCACTGGGTTGTAATACATACGTTGATGATTTTAAGTTCTCGAAGCTGCTGTCCATTCTCGAGAACCTGGTGAGATTTTCAACACATAATTTAGTGCAGTTTGTACTCCTAAAATATAGCTGTTAAATCCAAAACAGTATCTCACTAAACCTTTCCTCTAGGGACTTTACCTTCATAACTGGTGGCTGAATCACCTCAGGAGTAACTACTGCTTGAACAGCTAGTGCATTGCTGCGGAGCAACTGATTCTCTGACTCCAAGATGGCAATCTTGCTTTCCAGACTAGACAAATCATTCGTTGTATCAAGTCATGAGGCTTTCACATAGGGAAGTGGTTAAGAATGCAAAGACAAGGTATCCATACTGTAACACATTTACCTCTCTATTTGTTTTGTCTTATCGTCATCTGCTGATGCAAGCAACGATTGTTGACGTAGAACATGGTTTTCAGATTCCATGTTGATAAATTTGTTTCAAGCCTAAACCATATATCACAATGCAGTGAATGGATATGATATTTAGTCTCTACAAGTCAATTTTCCGAACTCCAAAGCTCTAAGATCATTAGTACCTGGCAAGCATCTCTTGAAGTTGATTAATTTTGGAGTCCTTTTCTTGTGTCTCCTGTGACAATTTGTCAGACTGTTTTTGAATCTCAAAAAGCTTCTTCTCAAGATCTTCAGCCTTCATTCGAAACGTACCAAGCTCGCCCTGGATCAGAACATGATAATGAGAATTTTTCTGTAGAATAAAATTGTGAGTAAATTTGTGAAACCTATTGGGCATTTATACCTCAAGTTCCTCATTTTGACTTGTCAACAACTCAACTTTTGCATTGTCCACCACTGGTACCTCAACTATCTTTGGTGGTGCCTGTTCAATTGCCAACTTTGCAGCTTCTTTCTCCTTTATTATTGCTGCATGGGCTTCCTCAAGCTTTTCTTGCATTTCTTGCAAAGCAGATTGTAACTTCGTAACTTCTTGACCCTTGGCTACCTCAAGGTCAACCTAACAGCAAGATATAATTTAGCAAACTCATTCGTGTCCAAGCAACATATGAGGATCTACAGAAACAACTATGTTGATCTAAGTGAGTTACCCTCAAATGCTTCTCAACATCTAATCTCCATGTGAGTTCCTCAACCTCTTTTCCAACTTGTCTTTTGCTTCTTTCAGTGCACCATTGTCTCTCGCTTCCTGTTTGCACGCTTATTTTTAGTTAAACGCATTAAAATATACATGAAGGCTCTATCCCAATTTGAAATTGAACAAACCATTTTGAGCTTCCGAGTTCCTTTCTTGCAACGCGGCACCTCCACGAGCACTGGAGAATCAAAGAAGCTCTTTTTTGCTGTTTGTAAGCAACATAAGCTTTGTGTTGGCGCCATCGGGTCTGAGATCAACAAAGTAGTTCAGTGTGGTTGATTATGAAATTATCACCGTGTCATGATTCACATAATAATACAAACCTGGATGATTATGGAAGCTTTGGTCTCTCTTCTGAATCTGTGCTCCTTGCGAGCCGCCATTGCACGTAATCCTGTTGTATTGTTATTGATGATTTGTATACTTGTATATAAGCTTTCCAGCAGAATGAGTCCGTGTGTGTTTCTGTATCGTAATTGCAGCTGCGACTCTTCTCATGTGCTCAAAAAGCTTTCTAGCTAGTCGTGCTGCACCATTTGAGTATATTATTTGCCAGTGTCAAGTTAGAACTAAATAACAAGTATTCATATCCAAGGCATGAAGTACTGAATGCAAAGGAGTGAAGAAATACCTCTCCAAAACTTCTGAGTCTGAATGGAAGCTTTTTTTAACTGGATGAAATCCTTTCGCATGAGATGTGTTCTTATACGCCTCTGGATAAGCTTCACAGCATTGGCCAATACTTCTGCTCTTCTAGCATCCAGCTCTGCCATCTGACCAGCTCTCAGGAATACCTTTGTTTTCCCTATCTGACAAACAAAAGGGTATGCACAGTCAGTTCCAACTTGCGAATACATATTTGCTGTATACAGTTGTTATGTTTCACAACTTCCCATTTTCACTGTAGTTTACCTGATATCCCGTCAATCCCATTTTATCACAAATTGCTGCGCAAGCTGTCTTCTCATCAGAACTGCAAAATTGAACAAGGGCATATCTGACTGATATATTAACTTGAGTTCCACCTCCTAATCAATTAGCATTTGGAGCGTCCATACCTGTCCACAAGCTCTGGTGCAAGAACTCCAAACCGATCAATGAACTCATCAAATGTTCTCTTTGTCGGATAGCCAGCACAACTGATCCGGATTGCTTCCAAAACACCCTGCACCATGAGCCATGAACATAGTGCAATTTTCAACTGAACTCAATGGAGCACAAAACATAAAACATACATACCCCACATCTCAATTGATTCAAGACATTGTCATTTTCGAAGATTCCAGGTTTCAGAACAGTATTAGGCTTCACACATCTAATGTAGTGTGGTTCTGTCGTACTCAATGTTTCCATCAAGGCTTGTAGTTGTTGCTACACATATTAGGGAATAGAGAAGTTACTGAGTATTCCAAGGATAAATAAGAGATTTAGCTCCAATATAACACACCTTAAAGCGAGTACCGATGGAAGAGAATTTGGACTGTTTAGAACTTTCCTCGGGTAATGGAGGAAATAGATTTGCAACAAAAGAGCACCTTGAGGAATTTAGTAGAGCTTGATGTTCAGCGACTACATAGTCTTTGTTCTTGTCAAGAAAATAGTCGGCTTGATATGTGACCTGTCAAGTAGAAAAGTTTGTTTGAAGTCTTGATGGTATATTCTAACTATCATAATATCATCAAACTAATTCTTACATCTCCTGCGTAGTGATTGATTGTGAAGGCAGTCCGGGCAAGTTTGGGCTTGCTGAAGCGCTTATGTCCTTTATATGTTTGATACATCTTTTGTGCAAATGTCTCATGAGTGGACTTTGGAAACATGCTGCGTCATGGATAAGCATATGTCAAATACTTACATTTACCTTCATTTTGCATGCCAGGAAAAGTATCCTATGCTATTTTTAAGAGGAAAATACTAAAGAATTTTTCACTGTTGCAAATGTCATTTTGTACATAAAACTACATCTAGAATAATTCCAAAGTCAAAACAATATTATTTTTGGCTCAAAACTCAAAACATCACTACCCATACCATGCCTCATCCAGGAGAGCTATTATTCCTCCAGGTTTCTGCACGAAGTATTCAAGTGTTATTGATTAGTAAATACTTGATTCATCTGTTCAAGTTCGTATACAATTTCTGATATGCTCAGAGGAATTACCTTCTCAATCAGGTCCAGCACATCCTGATTGTCCACAAATTCCACATAGCTCCAGTCTATTTCATCCCTTGTATATTCTTCTTGCTCCATCTTGAATACATGCTGCCGAATGAACACAAATGTTTGTCTAGATATTAAATATATTTCACAATGATTTTATGTTAGTACATATAGGCCTTAGCTAACCTGATTAAAGTGCTGCTGCAACTTCTCGTTTGTCATGTTGATACACAATTGCTCAAAACTGTCAGATGAGCAGAAAGTTGATCATGTTCCAGGTATTAAGAAAACTGAATTATATCATACTTGCACTTATGTAATGTAACAAATGTACTAATGGCAAACCTGTTGACCTTGAAACTCTCAAATCCATATATATCCAGCACTCCTATTATACTGATTGCATCAGGATCTTGACCAATGGAGTTATTGATCTTATCCACAATCCTTTAACCCAGATAAGAAAAACCTTTCTGGTTAAATGGCATACAGTAGTGATGGAAGAGAGAAGTCTGAGGTACTATTTTTTTAGCATTTTATGACATCCAAACTAATACTTTTTTTTGGTTTGTACACATATTTGACAATCTAGTAATACTAATAAAAAGTAAAAGTTGATATTTTTTCTTATTTGATGCATTAATTAATTTAATACTTCGCTCTTACCAGTCGAAAAGTCGTGAATACACCGTCTTTGCCAAGGCATCACGACTCTGTAAAGCAGAATCTGGATCGAGAGGTTTTGTAATATTTCCATCGGGTGTTACAATAACACGCTGACAAAGAGAGTCTTCAAGGGACTTCTCATCACACCTAAGATACAATATGTACTTAAGTATAACATAAAGATGCAGATCACCAAATATAAACCATCGAAAGAAATTAGACATACATTAGCAGTTCTGCCACTGTTTTAAGGTGATTGATTGATTTCTCATCCCTCAACCTTGACGAATCAATTTCTTTCCCTTTGGAGAAATTAATGTTTCCTAGATGAAGGATTGCTGCTACTACTCTGAAGATTGCATCCTTGAGCAGTGAAAAAGATAATTAGTTCTATCCTCAGCTATAAGGTTACTATATCATAGACGTCTCGTAATAGTTTCAAAATACCTGTTCTTCTTGAGAAATTCCAACTATATCCATTGCATTTCTCGTTTCTAGGTACTCTCTTGCATCATCTACATTAGCTACTTCATAGCAGCTTGTTTGGTTCAGATAATGAAACGATCGCGGGTCTCCCACCTTAAACCTTTTTACATCCTGAAATTAGTTAAACATCACAAAGATGTTAATCTTTGGCATTTGGAGGTATTAACCATGCAGATATGGTAACTACTATTTAGGTGTTGCTTGTTTAGAATTACCTCCGGTGGTGCAGAACATAGCATGTAAAAGCAATGGTAATTCCGCTCAGGGTCAGAGACCTGGCATACTCGTGATCGCTCAAGGAGGTATGTGCGAACAGCCGCACCAGATATCTTCCCGTATTTGTCGAATTGGATTTCAACAAACTTACCAAAACGGCTGAAAAACATGGACATGTTAAGTATAAAAAAATGAAAAAGTCTGCTGCTGTAGGGTAGTTATAGTTGTTAATTCAAGTATCCACCTGGAGTTATTGTTCTTCACCGTCTTTGCATTACCAAATGCTTCCAGTACTGGGTTAGACTGAGTGGTGTTGTACAAGAATGGAGATAGTTAGCGGGACATTCTAGAAGAAAAGAGTGAGGAAGAAGATAAATACAAATTTGTGTTTTCCTACCTCTAGGACTTGTTGCTCAACAGTTCGTCCCTCAGTTCCAGACCTTCCTCCCATGAATGCAAGGTACCTCATGAGCATCTTCGTCGTCTCTGTCTTACCAGCACCACTCTCACCACTCACCAATATTGACTGGCTTCCATGTTCATTGATCATTGCCCTGAAAATTATTATCAGCAATAAAACCGCGATGAACATCAGGCACAATACAATTCAACTGGCTAACTGTCCAATGCCCACAGACCGCAACCGCACGAAGAAGATGACACACACGAACCTGTAACAAGAATCTACAATCGCGAATAGGTGGGGGCTGAGCTCCCCGAAGGTGGCGCCTTTATACTGCTCCATCATGTGCACGTCGTAGAGATGAGGCAGCCTCTGGAAAGGGTTGACAGCAATCAAGATGTTCCCGGTGTACGTCTGTCGGATCATTTAGTGGTGTCAGACAATTAACTGAAAATGCTCTTTTTTTTACTCGGCGAACATCAAGATGGAGTACTCACGTATATCTCGTTAAGGCCATACCGGCAAGCAAGATTATGCAAGACTCCCGGTTCATGGAGGTAGGCGAGCTTGGTCATGTCATCCACTCCTGCGGGGGGCGCTTCCGTGTCCTTGGGGTATATACTCGCGAGGCTTGCCACAACCTGCATCCAACGATCCAGAAACTCACGTCCTGAGAAAGAAATATCGATTGGCAATTAAAAGCAACAATTATCTCGCAGTGGCAGTTCCACTAAGGCAATTCGACGAACAATTGGTAGGCACTGATCGACCAAGCGCAACTTTGATGTGAAATCTGCGTCGTCCTTGCCTCCTTGGCAGCGCAGAACAGGTAGAGAGCTATGCTCAGGTACATGAGTGCCGTGTGCGGGCAGGCTCACTCACCGTTTTGCCATTGGTGGTGGCGACGGTGGCGTCGGCGCCCCTGATCCCGGTGACCTCGCCGTCGACCCAGGCCTCGTCGTGGTCCTCCAGCCACACCTGCGACCCGACGATGATGTTGACCGGAGTCCCCTGCCGACCCAAGAAACAAGAACCATGTCAGCTCCACCAAGAAACCGACCGGAAGCGAACTAGCGATCGATCACGGCCATGACCGGACGGCAGACAGCTGGATAGAATTGAGCAAGAAAGTATGCTGACCATCTTGACCGATTTGGTCAGTCCACGGACGATGAACTCAGGTGGATCGCCGACGCGGGCGGATTCCTGCTCATGCGAGCGAACGATCACCGGATCAAACTTAATAATACCGCACAAGATCCTGCGGAGCTGTTGCGAATGCGCACGCGATACAACTGGAAAGGGAGGGCAGGCTAGCGATGCGATGCGACGCGATGGGAGCAGGAAGGAAAGCAGGGGAGGGAAAAGGAATATACAAGGTGATGGGAGCGAGCGAGAGGGATCGGAGTGGGGTGGCGGTCGCCGGGTGTGAGCTGGTTCGAGTAGGCTTTTTGGTGGGAAAAGTTGTTATATTAGCTACGGCCACACCGCGACGGCTCGGCGGCTGCTGCGGGCCGCGGCCGGTGGGCGGTGGTTCCTCTGTTTCCCCATTGGTGATCTGCTCCCGGAGCGCCACCGAAAGTGCGGAAAGGAGATAGAAATGGTCCATTTCTTTTCTCTCAGGTATAGCGACAGCACCTGTGGCATTAAGCCGTTAATATTTTTGATACGCTTGAGAGTATTTTTGTGGTTGTTGGACTCTGATGTACTAGCACGTGTGCTTGAAATTGCAATAAAAACAACTCCACTCATCTAGAGGCTGTTGATACTATAGCAACCAAAAGTCATTTTTTGGGTGTAGTCAATGATGCATCGTGCAAATGTGGAAAATCACATTTCATAATTATTTATGTTATGGGTACACAAAAATGACAAATTTCTGTATATTTTGGAGATTTAAAAGTGTGTATACTCAGATCCACATATTTTCATTTTTTGTTTAGATTAGAATATAAAGTATTTTAAAATAAGATTTTGCACGTTTGATACATCATTAACAACATGCATGATTGTTTTTGGATTTTTAAGAACTTAGAAATTTGATATTTTTTTTAAAAAAAATAAGGGGAGCACCGGAACGCATGAGCCAAAAATTTCTACCCAAATTATGCTTTCTTTATCGCCAAAAGACTGAAGCCTCTCATTTGGTTAATTGGACCTGGATTTACACTTTCGAAAAGAAAATGAAGGTTATTGTAAGAGTCACACACTATGATGCTTCGTCCCTCTTTATTTATCATGTATCTGTTATACAAAAGGTTGTTTTAAACCCTCTTCATTTGTGAAAAAATTCACCAAAATGATATTGTGGCAGGTACACCTGGTTCTGATTTTCGCATATTACACCGTTACTTTTTTTGTATGTATATGTCAATGCAAAATTATAGAACTAGTGCCTTTCACAAGAAATCAATAATATTATTTCACATTAAAATTACAAATTTCTGTATAGTACTCCCTCCGTTCCAAATTATAATATGTTATAACTTTTTCTGAATCGCCTAAATATACATGCTGCAGGGTAATTCATTCATTTCAGTTCGTATGTAATGCACATTGTAATATCCCAACATTTTATAATTCGTAACAAAGGGAATAGTGGATAATCTTACAAAAGTTTCTTTTAGATTGATTCTATGTTTTCTACAAAGTCGAGTATTTATACGAATAGGGATAACGTCATAAATTCTCACAATACGCCTCAATGTTGTGCCTTCCACCATTTTATCGGAGGACCCGTCCGTAGCGTGGCAATTCATTTACGCTACCAGCGATCAATCCAGTGGATGAACAGTGGGATGAACAATTAGTACAAGACACATTTAGTATGGAGGAAGCCAGATTAATCCTTCAAATCCCACTTAGTGATGGGGCCGAGGATTTTATTGCATGGCATTTTGATGATAACGGGCAGCACTCTGTTAAACAGGCGTATAAATTATATGTTGAAGGTGTGATCATCTTTTCGTCAAATGTAAAGCAGTGAAAGAAGTGTGGCGCAAGTGCGACATGGAGGACATCAGAATCAAGCTGAAACACCTGGACACTGTGGCTCAAACCATGGACTCGCTTTGGGTTCTGCCGGAACGTTCTCGGGTTTAGATTCTGACAGGATGGTGGAACTGGTGGAACAATCGCAACAAGCTAAGGGAGGGAGAATTACCAGACTCAGCTGATGCTATTGTCCGCCGCACGATTAGTCAGACTGATGAATTCCTAGAGCTGTTTGGCAAGGGCAAGAAAATAAACAGTAATGACCAAATGAAGTGGAAACCACCACCTGATGGTGTCCTCAAATTTAATTGCGATGCTGCATATATTCCAGGTGACTCCTATGCAACGTGGGGAGTTGTGGGCAGGAACCAAAATGGTGAACTCGTTGTGGCGAGTGCAGGCAAAACTGAAGGTATCCAGGATGTTTTCAATGCTGAGTTGAATGCCATGGAGAGAGCTGTCGATATAGCAACTAACCTTGGTGCCCTTCGGGCAGTCTTTGAAACTGATTCTGAACTGCTGTCCCTTGCACTCAATCGCAAAGGTCAAGATGCATCCCAGCTTGCTGCGTCAATAGATGACCTTAAAATCCAACTTCGTATTTGGTTTTCTTGGAGCGAAGTGGCAGCCTGTAAACGTTCTGTAAATAGAGCAGCTCATGAACTTGCTATTCTAGGCAAGAGTTGGAATGCCAAAGAGTGTATAACTTGGGAAGATGATGTACCAGCCAGCGTGGCTGAAGTTGTGGTGGGTGATTCACCCTTGGTTTCGTAATAAAGCTGTTTGCTTTTCCTTTCAAAAAAAAGATCCACTATTCTCTAGAGTTAAGGATAATCTCTGGAATAAAGTCCAGATCGGAAGTCAGAGCATAGAACTATCGCATGGCCCCGGCCGGCGTGAACTCGACGTCTTGTCCCAGCGACGGCAGTGGCCCAGGGGCACGAATCATCAATTGTTTTTCTTCTCTTGGCCGGTGCATAGAAAAGGGACGTCTCATGAAAGATGGAAGAGGATGGCCTAGCCTTTCGGCCGTTGCATCGTTGGTGGCCGTCACCGGCACGTTTCCACCTAGACAAAATATGATGTGAGAACCTAGCTTAACTTGTCTCAAGCGAGATGATGCAACTATGTAATCATAAGGGGTGAAATTTTTGGCCGATGCATGGGTTGTTTATTGTTCAATATTTATTTCAATGCCAGAACAGTAGGGTGGACTGCAGTGTCTAATCTGGTTACCAACTAATCGACTGAGCATGGTGCACGCCGAAGTCAGATTAGTTTGGCCTTAACTTGAACATGTAACAGATTTAGTCCCTGCCAATATGACATAATGATGATTCCACACACATGACAACCGTCAAGGTGCAACAAATAAGAAAAAACTGCGAGAAAGAAATTAATAAAAGTAACGAAAAACAAAGAAAAAATATATCATACGGAGTATTTCTTAATAAATATTATAAATTTTGCTCATTGTTGCGCAAAGAGTATTTTATCTCAAATAATTATTTTTCTCAATTTTCAACTTCTTGGTTTGATTTATTTTGCCCATTAGTATTTTTGACAGATTCAAAAATTCAACTTCGTTACTCAAAAAATGGCATATGTGTGCTTGCAATTTTTTGTGCTAAAATATGCACATGTGGTTAGCAAATGCAAATTGCAAATATTTTAGTTGTGAATACTGAATAGTATGTTATTCGAAAGTGATATTGTGCCGATGTTGTTCTTTCCCTGAGAGTGGTTCTTATTTAGAAAAGTCGATCATGCTTTAGAGAAGACAAGCACTTTCAACACTCTTCACGTACAGTATTCTTGTTATTTTTTTTCTGATATCGATCTTTCACAACTTCACATGAACAGGAAGAAGTTAACCAAGTTCATCACACTATACCATTGTGGCTCTTGCAACAATCGATAGTCTATGCTATATCAGTGATCTCACTAAGGGTTCGCCTTGATAGAAGAGACATCAACACCACAGTATTACCATAGCTAGGGTATTAACCCAAGAAGACATGAGAAGTACCTTCGATGCGTTGAATATCTGAGCTCAAAGACGAAGACAACGCGATAATAAAATCGAAGAAGCAGAAATCCTCGCATGAAACCTACAACATATTGCTTTTCACCATTGCTAAGAAGAGTAAACGTGTCGGATGAGAAAGAGCTAGTCACTGCCTTGCCCAATCAAAGAGATCCGAACACTAGCTCCATGAAGGTGTCGTCGAGCCGAAGAGACCGCCACATGAACAAAGATAGGGCAGTGAGACTTATTCCTTGCTTGGTTGTCTCCCTCTTCATGATGATGTCACATTGTGCGCGCAAAACTCAAAGCAAATATAGAACCAATACACAAGCAAATATAGAACCAATACAGGTAAATCCAAGGTCTCCCACATTTTCCAGCACTAGAACGACCATCGAATGTAAGGTCATGTATAATGGGGTGACATCAATTTATTGCCTTCCCTTATTAACTTATGAACACAATTTCATATCAAATTAATTAATTTTCGTTAATTGTTAGAGATGCCAATAATACATTGTACACGTTACATTTATTGCCTTCCATAGATGTCATGGAGAGCTAAGAAAAGACTCACCTTCTCTACCATGTAATTCCACTAATAGAGAAAAGTAATATTGCCGACATAAGCACTCACTAGAAGAAATGGTAAGCCGGTGAAAGAGGGTTTTACTCAAGGAGGGTTCAGTTTTTTCTTAAGCAAGAGAAAAGTTTTAGATAGACTTTGAGAACGATAGAATTCACTTTGACTCCCGAGTGCATATGTGTTCACAAAGTCGTTTTGCAGATAAATAATGTTTTATGTGGCCTGTGTGAAGACAAAATAAATTTCTTGTGAAAAGCCTTATTTTAACACCAAATTTATCTTTTGACATAAGTCACAAAAAGTGTCGGTTTTTGGTGAAACATCTTTGTAAATATATAGAATGTTAGGATCTATGCTGTTTTGAAATACGTTTTAAATACATTTTAAATAAAGGGTCTAAATGCACAAAGGATCTAAATAGAATGCTCTCTCGAAAGGAACCCCATATCCTCCTCTCTCTCTCGCCGTCGAACACGTCAGGAACGCCCGGAACTTGGAGCGGGGGCAGTCTAGCAGATAAGGAAGCTCTGGTTCTGCGTACAGCTCCCACCCAAGAGAACCTCGAGGCAGGCAGAGCAATGCCCGCGCCTCCTTCCTCCATGTCTCTGCCGAGCAGGTGCTACCGCTGCTGCTCGTCGTCGCCGTCGCCGAAGCAGCAAGCCGCGGAGAGCAAGCGGAGGCCTATCCGTAACTCATCGCCACCTCGATCCTTCTCGCCGCCGCCATTCTTGCTTCTTAGCTAACTCCTCGCGTGCCGCGCGCAACAGTGCAGGCGGAGCGCGGGTGCAGCTGACCAGGAGGGCGCACGCGTTCTCCCTCCTCGCGGGCGCCGCGGCGACGGTGGCGGCGCCGGGTCGCGCCAAGGCGGAGGAGGACGGGGACGGGGTCGTCGGCGCCATCAAGTTGCTGTTCGACCCGAACGAGGAGACCAAGGCCGGGAAGGTGCTCCCCAAGGCGTACCTGAAGGCGGCGAGGGAGGTGGTGCGCACGCTCCGTGAGTCGCTGGACGAGGACGGCGCCGGCGACTCGGCCAAGTTCCGGCGGGGTGCCGACTCCGCCAAGGTGTCCATCAGGGAGTTCCTCGGTGGCTGGCGAGGCCAGCCGTCCGTCGCCAAAGAGGTACGAATACTGAATCTTGTAGTGGCTCGACCACAAGTTTGTCAGAAAATGGAGTTTGTTCGTTTCTCAGTAGAGAACTTACTACAACTGTGCAACATTTACATGAACTGCACGTCTGCACGCTCAAGCTCAAACAAGCCTTGATTAATTTTGGACGTGCGATGCAGGAGTCGTACATTGCGCTGGAGAAGGCCATCAGATCATTGGCGGAGTTCTACTCCAAGGCGGGACCCTTCGCCTCGCTCCCGGGAGATGTCAAAAGCAAGATCCTCAAGGACCTCAACGCCGCGGAAGCCTACCTCTAGATCTCCTTGCTTTGCTTTTGCTGCATTGTATTTGCATCCTCTGAACGGCCACAAGAACAAAGATTTGCATCCCTCTCGAAACTTCCTTTAACGTCAAAGTGTCACTGACATATGGCTCCAGGTCATATCATTGGCTTGTTTTCAAAACTGAAGCAGAGATATAGAGTGATGACTTTCTAAATAGTTTTCCCATGGTGACAAGTCACAAAAGGTTTTGCCTCATTCATAAAAGAGAGTTTTCACACACTAAATCACAGGAGCCACAACCGCGGCCATAGGGAAGTACAGAAACAGCTACCCTCTCGGCAATAACATCTCAAGATGTCTAACTCCCGCTAACACACTGAAATTGGCATCTATCACTACAAATAAAATATTTGGCCTCTTCTTTAGTCTCTCGAAGAGACATCCCAGAAGACTCGTGCGTGCCGTTCATTCAAAATTTCTCACGAGACCAATACGAGGGGCTTCCCGCCCAAGAGTGGATCTCTATCATAAAGCAAAAATTCCTACCAGTCAGTTGAGTAGGGATCTGACGCTTGCCATCAAGCCCCTATTCTATCACAGTTGCACATGAATAGAAACACTCATCCAAAATATTCAGACTGGAAGCTAAATTTCGGATGTACTTGTACCAGCATGACAGCTGTTCTTAGCATCTTAGACATGATATTTGGACTGGCAAATGCAAAGCTATTAACAAAATAACAACTAATGTCCACTAAGATTTTTTCAGCACCACTGCCTTCAACTTTAAGTTAAAAACCAAAAAAAAAAAAAATAACGAAACTATCATCCCCGCTCTACATGCTGACTTCTCAGGATACCACATAAAGTTAGATGGTCGGAGTCAACAATTTCTAATTCTGCACACTGCACAGGCTGGTCAACAAGTCCTATCCGAATCTGAGCCATCAAATTCTGGCCAAAACAACCAGGGTGTAGCACTGATCTTCAAAAAACACATCCTTTCAGGTTCACTTTCTGGAAGCAGATGCAGAGCAGGCTTGAGTTAAAACAAAATAATTTGAATGCTTTCATCCATGTAATGCCCGAGTAAGGAGGCTGACGTCGCTTGACAGATATGTAGACAAGGGTCGTCAATCTGCAATTAAGATTTAAAAATAATGAGACCCACATAAAGATAGAGATCGTGGTACTCATGCATACCTCCATCTCTGAACACCAGAAGTAGAGACATGGTCGGAAGATCTAATAATAGAGAACCCTATCAATGTGATAGGGTACACATTAAGGTTTTTCATGCAACTAATGTGGCTGGAAGAATTATTAATTGTTTGAGTAACAGTATATGTCCTCATCCTTGATAAAAAATGGTAACAGTCTAAACTGGGGTTACAAAGAAAAACCCTAGTATTTACTAGGCCTCGACATACTAAACAAAGTTACGCTTATCCAAGTATGTTATCTCTGTCAACAATATTAATATGTTATAATAAATTGAGGGGTTTCCTGCAATTGACATGGATGGAGTTACCATCCTCCCGAAGTAAATTAACCTTACAGTTCAAGCTGTTTTTAGATTTGTTAGATAGTATCACACCAACATTGCTAATTCCCAGTTTGTCCCTCAATAGAAGAATTTCAAAGCCTGTCTTCTAAATTCTGGTATTTTATTTTAAGATCTATACACAAAAAAAGACAAGGAAAAATAATTGACGTGAAACATTACCTTTGCAAGTGTCGGCATCTTTGCTGTTGTTCACGCAATCCATGACCTCTGAAGCTTGGGTCTCCTCATCTGGAACAAAGCAAAGAGAATCCTCATTAGCCACACGAGAAGCTTTTCTTATTTCCAGAGAAACCAGTATCAACTGTATAAATGGACAGTCACCGCTGGAGGAGACAATTTGAAATATACATAAGAGACATGTTATCTGTGCTGACCTCCTTCAGAACCTAGGTGTTCCTGAGATGAAGAGTTATTCAGCATTGGCTTTTGAAGAAGACCTGTACCAGGAAAAACTAACATGTTGATAGACTTGACTTCTTGCTTCTGAGAATCTTCAAGTGGACCAAATCCAAATTTAGATGTCCAGGTGTCCACAAGTTCGTTAATAGCAGGAATGATCAACATCTCAACTTTGAGAGAACTGAGGATCTGAAATGTAAATAAGAAAAGGTATTAAGCACATACATCACTACGATGGAATTACCCTACAGTGGTAATCAAGCAAAAAAAAATCAAGTCAATTCATCTATAACCTATTATAGAGAAGGTGCAAAGTACGTCAATTATACAATAATATGTACTAGGTGGAATTACCCTACCATGATAATCTTATATGCTTACACGCTATATTCATTTTTATGTACCAAATTAAGAAAAATGTCAAACATAGTACTTTGTAAAGAACAGTTATATAGCATGCATATTGTCACTCAATTTATATTACAAGAAGACATATCCGTTTGCTACCTTGTAATCTCTCAATGCTTTTGAACGAATTTCAGGTTGAGACCAAACTCTTGCATAAGTTCATAAGTTGCGGTTTGAGCAGTTCAGTTCTTCAAATTTACGAACTACAATGAGACATAATTAAGAGCTATGGTACTACATACAACAATCTCAAACTGTAAATATACCATTTCAATTCCATCTAAAAGCCGACGGCACATCCCTTGGCGCCGGTACATATGCCGTGTACCAATGAATGGCATCTCTGCTAGCTTGGTCCCATGTATCCTGTTTCAGCATATAAGATATAATAACAGTAAACTTATGTTAGAATCCGGCAATTTAGACGAAGAAAAAAAACTCAAAAGCAACCAGAGACTATTTCATGCTAGAGTTCAGGTAACGATAGGCCAAGAGGCATGTACGAAAGGTATATATATATATGGGAAATAGTGGGATACTCACCCGGGTAGCTACGCACCCATCAGTAGCCATTAGATCTTTCAAGATCTGATAAAGGGAGCATGGGCAGATCACTGAGAAACTAACAGAAAGGCCGACGTCGTGCGTAAAATGAGTTCCATCGGTTTCAGAATCAGCCCGTATATATGGACCAGACCCACACCGTAACTTCTCACCCCACCTAATTCTAATCTTTTTTCTCTCTCCTCCAAAACACAAACGCATCTCCTCCAACCTCTGGTCAACCATGCTTCTCTCCAGCCAGAAGAAATTGGTGGCCATGGGGGCAGCCAGAAGGTAGTCCAAGGGGGCGGCCAGAAGGTTCTCCGTCAAGATCCACTTCAGCCACCCGTGCACCGGAAGCTTCTCTGTCGAGATCTACACTGGCCATGGGGGCTCCGGATCCGATCTTCTCTGTCAAGATCTAGTCCATCAAGGTCTACTCTGACATGAGAGCCGCCGGATCCGAGCTCCATACCCCAGGATCTCCCTGGATCTTGTTTTATTTTGTTCATTTTTCTTGTTTTTTATTGAGTTTTCTTGAATATCTTTGAGGATGGCAATTTTGAATCAGTTCTTGATACTCAGATCGGTTCTTCTCTCCTGTTCATGAAATCTCGCATGCATGCTGGTCACGTTTGTATTTAATTCTTATGCTAGTCCAGAAATCTCGCATGCACATTGTCAGATTGACTCTTCTATCTTGTTCACTGAATTATTTCATACGGTGGAAATTTCCTAATATGAAGGAGAGTCTGTACATGGTTTTTGATTAGGAGATTTCCTTCATAATACAAAACATGTATTCGTTGAGGTTTCTGTACGTGTTTGAGTTGTCTTTTTTTTTTTGCAATTTCTGTTTGGGAGCGGGCTGTATTAGCTTCTGTGTCAGTCAACTTTCGGGAAGAAATATGCTAGCTCAGCTGTGTGTCCTTGGTTGCTGGCCACCTGAAGTGCAACAGCCGCCACGTGAAAAATATAGTTAACGCAGTGGTTTGTGCTAATACAAGGACGTGGACGCCGCACTTCCTTAGCCTGCACAAATTTAAGTAACACATACAAAATTCCATTGTACATAAATTCAGGTAGCTCCAGCGCTACAGCTATTTGGCTCGACACCAAGGCGGAGATGATACATGCGGCCATGGCCCTGACCTGATGTACATTTATTTCTCTCTGGTGTTTATTGCCCACAAACTGGTTGTGTCCGGGTGTTTTCTTTTGCATCTGTTAATGTTAGAACAAACACTTGTTTGGGTCTTAGATTGAGCAAGCTTTCAACGGAGCCAAGCAGAAGCATCGACCGGAAGGCCAGCTGCCAGCGCCATGTTCTGCAGTTGATGTGCGTACTGCCATGCTCCTATGACCGGATTGAGACCATGGTTTTTTTCCTTGTAAAGTGCGTCTCTCTCGGCATGAGTGGATGTGTGTGTTTCTATATCACAGAGCATGCGAGTCTGCAGTGTGTATGATGGATCTAGAGATGATATGCAGTGTCCAACCAGGCGCGCCTTTTGTTTTGCTTATCAAGATCTTCTGATCTTTGCTTTATTTTTTCAGTTTGTTACTAATCGGAAATCGTACTGTGCAAGAAATTGTTCCAGTTTTCGATGTCCCAATTTCTCGCAAAGCGGCTTTTTAATATTTTGGGTTTGCGAGAAAAGTGTCTTGGTAATTAGTTACATGCTCTAGTCACGTACTTGTGTTTGTTTACCCAGATGTAATTGCAGCAAGATTGAGATGGTTGAAATTTTCAATATCATGCCAGTAATTTTCTTACACATCGGATCAGCCATACTTTGTGATGAAGATATAATTTGTTAAAAAAATCTGGGCAGTTGTAGCCTAGTTAAAACAAAACGGTCACAGCTTTATTCCCACACCGACCAGCTCCATTTAATTCTGGATAACCTTTGTATACTCACTCATAAAGGCAACCATACTACCCAGTTTCCCTTAGAAAAACTATGTGATCGTTAGCAAGAACATCATTTCAAAATAGGCAAAACAGTGTTTGGTTTCAACCTTTGTGACGCGCTCTATGCTAAAGTAAGCAAAACAGTTTTTGGTTTGCTGTTAGTACTTAGTACACGGTCGGACACAACAGCTACCCTTGTCTGTCCACAATCAAAACGTTGATGCAAAAGATTCCTCTTTCTTTGTTTCGTCGTCAGATTTTGCATAGCAAAACCACGAGGCTTGCATGTAACGGATAGCACGGACGGCGTCAACTCATGCAAACACTATCCATTGCAACCCAAGGCATAGGGATCTAGTACTATCTATATCCAACGGCTCTCAGGGTATGCACAGCTACCCACCATGGTAGAAAATCCGCGTCGATATATATATATATATATATATAGTATATGAAATAACTAGACAAGCAAGCTACATAATTGCATCGAAGGACTTAATGAAGCATGCCAGCCAATTATAACTAATTGTATCTCCTACAATCTGACTTTCCAGTCCCATGAAGCTAGTTTCTTTAACACAAAATACTGCAAAGGCCATCAGGACAAATGAGTACTTGTGCGTGAATACTGCTCACAGTAATGATCTAGTAAAGCGTCACCTAGCAGTAGTACTAGATGGTTGAACAAAACTTGCTTTTGCCAAGTTCGAATTCAATTATCAAAAGCCTATATGCAAGTAACTTGAATAATTGTCTGACATCCTATGTTAGAAAAAGTAGAGGGGGGATGTAGCTTCCACACCATAGTTGGAGCATACATGACTGTTTGCCATACAGGTCAGCAAACTTGCGATTGAAAGAAGAAACAATACAGCATATAAAGTGAGGACATGTATCTCTGATGTCTATGAATAGTGTATTCAGTTCATACAGAAACATTCACAGAACACGGCATACACACAAAAGACGAATAAGTAACCCACCTGACTGATGCTGCAGATACTATTTCATCTCCACGCTCCAGAACAAAGATATAGAATCCACGGAAATCAAGCCGGAGAAAATTTGACCTGCACACGGTCAAGAAACGAGAGAGCAATCAAACATCACTCACCGAGAAAGGTTACCAATTCAATTTGTTGCCATGATGCAACTTTTAGATAGAAACTTGATCAGTGTGCTGAGGAGCAAATAAAAGAATACCCAAACAAATTACGCATCCCAGTAACTCAACACAAAGTAAGCCAGAGTGATCATACAGGCGTATGAGGTTCAAAGTACCTAAGCGATATATACACCCACGTAAGCACTAGGAATAGGTCTACCGGTCAGGTCAGTCACTATAAAACTAGAAATAACCTATTGTATTGTCATGAATGGCACTAATCACGCTGGTCACTTTCGTTAGTTTGTTATTTGGTGCATGTATAGGTGCGCTTTTAATACTTGGACCATTTTTGCTGTTTTAACACATATTGCGCATATTTGGCATTATTCCCGTACCTCTATATGCATCTATTTATATTTCCAATTAGCTACCAAACAGAAGACAACATGCCTCATAAGTGACAAGTAGTGGGTGATCACTGTTTACCACTTATCAGTTGTCGCTAATTAAAATATATGATTGCACCAAATCATACAATCAAAGCTGGCGAAGTAGTAGTTAAGGGCTACATTAACTTCAGTTTTATTACAGCAATATATAATACAAGGTTGGCGCAACAGATAAAAATACGGCTAGCCCGCCTACCTCAGGTTCAAACCTAGGATTGCCAAAAGCCTCAATAGCCAAGCACTTATGGTGGTATATATCTACGCTCTAGTTAGTAATTAAACACAGTTAGTACAGGCTACTTCCATGTGCTCTTAAGTTCTGAATGAATTGACATGTACATATTAGCTTAAATTGTCCCATACAAACAAGCAGACAATTATATGCCGGCGCTTTTCCAAACATCAATTCCATATTGCATGTTGTTTGAGAGGAACAAAAAGGAACACATAATGTAAGCTCAAAAACTTCACAAGACTAAACCGACAAGCAGCAAAATCTCCACGATTAAATTCATGTTAGGAAACAGAAATATTGGGAGGTGACATCATCCCAACAGACCTGCATCCTAGCATGCATGTATCAAGAGCTATACAGAGATTAAAAATGACCCAGTTTAAAAAGGTTAGCAAGAGGTAACTACAGCAACATTGGAAGGTAAACTCAACTCCACCCACCAAAACACACGTGCAGAGGAAGGAGATAAAGAGTGTGTGAATAGAGTTACAAATTGAAAGCATATCAACAACAGGGGAGGTCTACAAAGCATATGTGAGCTTCATTACTGTACTATGAGCTTGTGGAAAGAGAGATGCCTACCCGCAGTTGTACACAGCATTACGTATCAAGTTGATCCCAGTTCTTTGGTCAACAATAGGAAGAAAACACTCATCCATCAGTGAAAGAGCAACTGCAATCTTGGAGTTACACTCAACCCTTTCATCCAAATCAAGAACTGAATCTGGCACATCTTCATGGATGCACCGAATAATCCTGCATGCAAATTCTGGTTCAAGATCCTTCTTGACCGCAAGAAGATTCTGCAGTTCTTCAAATAGCTGCATCACATAAAAATCATTTTAGAATCCATAAATCAATAGTAAGAAACCCAGGGTGTGATGAGGAGGAATGGGGAGGGTAAACACAGACTGATATAACATAAATTGAGAACAAAGGATTAAGATGTGAGCAGCAAGGTTTTGGTTTCCCATCTAAGATTCAACTGTTAGAACAATTAAAAAATGAAGAAGCATTTAATTTCCAAAATGTTGCACTGAAATTATTTTTTTAGATACCAAAGGACATTAACCTAGTTTTCTTATCATCAGAAAGTTCGACATTTGGTAAAAACAGATGTTGAGACAACTTTTACTAGCTGGATAAAACAGATGATTCTCAAATCGCTAAACAAGAGTTCAAATACCATATTAACATAGAAAACTTTCCTGCTGTTTTCGGTAAAAGTGAAACATATATAGTAAGCATTGAGCTGATCATATACTCTTCCATTATATAATGTAATAGGAATAGTTTTTTGTTTGCTTTTCCCAGTATCCAAGGTGCATTAATTTCTATAGTAACAACACAGTAAAATTGATGGAAATGTAATACTACATAAAAGCACCTCTTGACACAAAAACCTATAATACCAATTTTATGCAGCATTTCCAAATACTTCAACATATACAGACATTTTAAAGTTTGACTACAGTATTGCACAAATCCTTAAACATCACATGTGATAGAATGGAGTATAATGTAATAACTGTTTCAAGGACTCTGGCATTCAAAGTTCTGCAAGCTTTTCAGATGGTAAATTGCCACCATATTGGAAAAACTGAAGTACGCGATTTAGGTGAATTTGTATACCTTTAGAGAATGTTGGTTGCTTATCAAGTACAGCTAGTTGGGACGAAATACCATAATTAAAAAATAAAAGCAACAGAACAAACTCTGATGAGTGGGGCTCAGTGCAGATCTTTAACGAGTGAGATTTTCAAACATCAAGTTGTTACAAGCTAGTGATATAACTTAGCTAAAAATATAAAAACGCCAATGCTAGAATCGTACTTAGGGAAAACTACATTGTAATACGTCCACAAAAAAAAGTCATGGAAAGAGAAGAACTGAAGTTGACAAGTATTACCAGCCTGCAACTTTGCTGGCAAAAATGATTTCCTGCCTGGCAGGAGACACCGGATAGGTTCTCAGTCTCAGGAGAGCAAGCTGGGTGATCTGCAAGTATTATCGTTGTGGAATACTCAATAACATGATATTCTATGACAATATTATAGTAACAGCAATCAAATCTGACAAAATAAGTTATCAAAGACTTTTCAGTACCAAAGAACGGCAAAAGTATATACAGAGATCACATACATTTCTCCTCGCATTGGGAACAAGAGCGTAACAAATCAGCTTCAGCATTGTCTGGAGCATCATGATTCAAATGCTCCTCACAAAATTTACAGGAACAGTTTGCACAACGCCAATCATCAGAGGGAAGTTCCTGTCAATTGGACAATTCATGCTCATCAGAAAATGCTGCGCGGATACATAGATCAAGCTGTAGACCATGATAAAAAAATCGATGTTGTCTGCTAGTCATTTTAGTATCTCCTAATCAAGGAATTGCGAAATTATCGCAATTAATCAAGCACATACACAAAAATGCTGACAAATCTGCTATACAATTGAAAGAAGTGTCACAGTTATTGCTCAGAGTAAAAATGGCATGAAGCCAACAGCCTGACACAATAACTGCACGGAAAGCGCTTTTTTGTTGCAAAGCGTATGAAAATCATTTACTCTTTGTATATAAACACATACCTCGAGTTCTAGGCAACTCATGTGGAATGTTGAGGGGCATCCATCACAGCAGATCAAATTGCCTCCATCACCACAAATACCACATGTGTCATCATTGGGATCATCGCCCTCAGTGCTAACAGGAAAGAAAGCCTGTCTTTCAGAATTGGACTGCTTGTCCCATGCACTAATGAGACAATGCAAAAGGTCACTGTCCATGCCATCGACAAGTATATTCCGGTAAGGTTTGCTCACTTGGCCACCAGCATGAGCCACAAATTCAAGTACCGCGAAGACCTTGCTACAGCAGCTACAGTTAATTCCATCCCTGGTGATTAAACCCTCTAGCAAAACTTTTGAGCGACTTTCATCCATACATTTGAGTCTAGTGTTGACAGATAGAATATCCAGATCAATCAACCAGGAGAAAACTGAGCGTTTCCATTCATATGGAGCAAAACCATCGGTGCTGCTTCCACCCTTTGATCCACGAGCGAGTAGAGCACAACCACCTCGCTTTTTTCTTTCCTTGGAAATCTTCTTCCTTTCCTTTGGCTTGCCCTTAGAATTTTTAAACTTCTTTAGCAAACCATGTTTCTTCTTTCTTAACTTCTGAAGCTCAAACTTGGTCCTTCGCTTGTTAACAACCATTCTTTTTAATTTGCCAAGGATATCCTCTGGTAATGACTGCGTTTTGCCAGGGCTGGCTGGAGATTGTTTTGATAAACTCTGGCTTGTATCTCCGTCATTTTGCTCAGGTTGCATACTTTGATATACTGCATATGCTTTTGTGACTGACCAGTAAGATCCTGTACCAATAGGAGGTATATACACGGAGTCCAAATAATTTCTGCCATTCCTGGGTCTCAGGTCAATCGTCCAACCAGCATCTAAAAGTATGGCCTTTATTTTGTCACTTATTTTACGCTTTTCCTCGGCAAGACTTGATGTAACCTGCTCACCTGGGTTTCCAGATTTCGCACTTGAATCATTTTCCGCCTTTCTGTTGCCTTTTGAATAACTTGCTTTAGGAGAACCAGAAGAATGGTTTGACCTAGATCCAGACCTTTGTTTATGAACAGAACTTTTCCTTCTTTTGCGGTCTTTTCTTGCGACAATGAGTTCCTCAGATTCACTGGAATCGTCTTGCACAACATGAATTCCACTTTCTCTGCGCCCTCTACAGTTTCTCTTGTGCGGAATATTGATGTCAGTTCCATCATCTTCAGATTCCTTTTTAATAGAGGGGTTAACAGATCTGCTCAACTCAGCTGCTCGATTGTGATGCTGTCGTTTTGTCAAAATACCTTTCTTGTCTGAACCACGGTTCTTCCCTGTAATCATTTCCTCAGAAGACTTCTTTGACTGATCTAGCTCAGTGTGAGGAGACATGTCTCTTGTTTTTTTCATGGATGGTGTCTCAACTGGTGACTCTCCACCAATTTTATCGAGACCTGATTCGAGTATCCTCTTCCTACCGGCAACAATCTTAGCACCAACTGATAATACTGATTTCCGCACAGCAGTTTTGTTTTCAGATCTAACTCCTTCAGAATCTGTAAGGTCTGTATTGTTCTTTTCAGTGATAGCTGAACTACAGATGTTCTGATCAACCAGAGAAACTGCATCTTTTCTTTTTGTCTTGGCAATGCTGCCGCTTCCCTTGGGCAGCTGTGGCTTCAAATTGATCTTTACCTCTGTTACTGATGCCTTGTTTTCTGTGATATTTGCAGGATCATCATTGCGAGTGACACCTGAGTTTCTTCGAGCAGTAACCTTTCCATTAGGTGTGTTCTTCTTTGTGCTGGTGCCACGTTTAGCAAGGTCAGTGTGATCAGCTTTCAAGGATACAGCATTGCTCACTTTCCTTGTATAATGATGAAGAACATCTTCCTTTTTCCCCTTGGTTTCCATGCTCGCCCTGTTTGCACTACTTTTGTCTGAGCTTCCAGCAACCTCTCTTTGTCTAACTGTAGATGATCTTGTAACTCTCCTCTCAGACTGAGCCTCCTCTTCACATTTCGCCTGCTTTGTTTCGCCTGCGTTCCTAGGTAATGACTTTCTCCTTATAAATACAATGTCAGGAGTTGAAACCGCCTTGGTTTCATCTACAGGGCCAGCTAAGGCCTCTTTCTGGTTAGTGCAATCATTTAATGTGATGTCCTTATCTGCCACACGCCTTCCATTCTCATTTAGAGAAACCTCGGTATCTTGTGTACAGGATCACTGTGACAGCAGTTTTCAATTCCCTGATCACCACTGTGGAGTACCACTCCCTCATTACACACACCAGCATCATCCTGCTGAACAGATTCTCGTCCGCTGCTAGGGTTGCTTCTGCTTAAACTAATGCCCAGTTCATCGTCATTTGCTGTAGCTGATGGGTCTATGACCTCCCCCTGGCTGGGACCCTTGTTTTCCTGGGACTCATCAGTGCACCCCACACTTGTTCCAGCTCGAAACACATTCTCCACCTCCCGACTTGCTGTGTCAATTTTCTCGCCTGCCTTCTCTCTATTATCATCAGACACGGAATTGCTTATTTGGCTGTATAAGCCATTCCCTTCAGCAACTTCCATTGCAGCAACGCAAGAACTTTCCACATTATCCTCGGAACACTTAGCTGACACTTCCATAGCATCATCCACTCTCACTTGAACCTCATCCATCTGCTCATCACCGTTACAAGCATCATCAGCTGTCAGCACCCCGCTTCGTCCTTCCTCCGCAACAGCCTCACAGTCAGCCTTCTCCAAACTCTCACCCTTGCTTAAAACATCCGCAGCGGACTCACCCTCCGGAACAGCATCCACGTGCCGCCTCACGGAATCTGACCTCAACACCCTCTTCGCCACGCCGCCGTTCTTAGGACCCCTTTCATCCTTCCTTTTCTTCCCCGTAAGAGTGGGCAGATCCTCATCACCGCCAGCAGAAGGTTTCGCCACCTCCAAGGAGGAAACCTTCTCGGAATCCTTCAACAAGCCGTCCTCCATTCCTGGCATCGGTTTCGCTTCAATCCGCTATGGCCTGTTCCAGTGTCCTGCGTCAGACAAGAAAATTCATCAAAATCAAACTCCTTCACACCCATCCGTTTCCCACAAAAATTGTTTTTTAGGGATTCCCACAAAATTGTTCAACTAGCCAGCTAGCACAGAGTCTACTCTAATTCCCAGTTAGCGTAAACCTAGCTATGCATAATTGAGAAATTCGGAGCAATGCGATATCAAACGTACACATGAAATTGCAAAAAACCTACTCTCCAGTAGTAGTTACTGCCCTAGAAAGCAAGCAAGGAAATTATTAAACCGCTATCGCGCAAAAACAGCATAATCCCTAGAAATCCGGACAGCGGAGCTAACTCACCAGAACCAAGCGAGGAGGAGGAGGAGGGCATGCCCTGCCCGGATCAAGCAAAGTCGTGCGGCGAGAAGTCACCCCACGGCAACCCGAGATCGCCGGTCTCCACCACCGGAGCAGGACCGGGAAGCAGCGGTTGCCGCCACACACCCCAACAGCACCCCAGCTCCGGCCCCCGATCCGCCGGCGGAGCGGTCGGTTACGGCGCGAATCCGCGGCGGGGTCGGCGAATCTGGAGGCGCCGGAGGGATTGGGGCGGCTCCGGGCGCCGAAATTGGGATCCTAGGCCGTGCCGGGGTAGGAAGGGATGGAGCGAGGAAGGAAGGACCGGAGGAGGAGGCTTTTGGTTGGGTTTTTAATCCTGGCTTTGTTTTAAATCGGAGTTTGGGGAGTGGGGGTTGCGGTTTGGCTGGCGTCCCGTCTATCCTTCTTCGCGTCGCCTGTGCGGAGAGTCCGAGAACGGGGAGGAGGAGTAGTAACCGGCGTGTGGGGCCCAGCTGGCGGCGTGTCTAGGGCTGGGGTGGGGACCTGCGGTGGGTGGCCAACGGCGGGGAGGGCTGCGCCATGTGAGGAGTCACGAGGAGAAAGATCGCTGTGATTTAGGAGTTTTTTTTTTTTGTTTTGAGATTTTGTTTTTTGAATGTTTGGAGATCACGAACAGTGTATTCTCTGATAGCGTAGAGCGCGGCACTCATGTAGAAACAGTCTCCGGGTTTCAAACTGTTTTTGGCAATTGTGATTGGGTTTGTGTTTTTTTTTTCCTTTCAAATATGGTTAGCTCAACGGCTAGAACACAAGAAACCCTACATGCAACGAAAATAACAATGTATGGGCATGCGATAGTCAAGTTCTGAAAATAATAGAGGGTTAGAGTTTTAAAGATGGAAAGTGTAGGCGCCATCTTATTCTTTTCTGTCTATCGTCGTCGAACTGCGTGGTTGAGTAAAGTCTGCCGCCGAGTGTTAGATAGTAGAAACCTCATCCATGCTCCGGCTCCTCTTCTAATGGCACCTCTGGAAACACCGCAACGGCGTTGTCTTCAACAAACTCGCCCCCTCGCTGGCTCTGGCTTGAGAGAACTGCTGCTACGACGCCATCCTCTAGCGAGCACGCCTCCACCTTGAACTTCGCTATGTGGCTTACCTACCTCCTTCCCTTCTTGCTCCAGCTTTACGGGGGTGATCGACGACGGCCACGCCGGGGAGATGAACGTCAGGTATGAGATTATGACTTGAGCGCGTGTTGGACTCTCCCTACTATGGACATGAGTAGTTGCCTTTTTGCTTATGTGCTTCTGTTCTTCCAAGTCCCCGCCGCTCCGCCACCTGCATTCCCCACGCACGCACCAAAGCGGGCAGCTTGGAAATACGTTTTGTTTGCATGTCTCGTGGTGATCTACCTCTTCGCTGCCACCACGATCTTCAGCGATTAGGGATCTAATCCCCCGCCCGCCTTGTCTCCCCCTCCCCTCTCTGTTTAACCTCTCTGTTTGGGGATTTCACCCCTCTCTAATAAAATGAAAATTCAGGTGGGGGCCTTCCCCCCCCCCCCCCCCCCCGCCTTCTCCCGTTGACCACTCGAAAAAAAGTTATGAATTCTATTGTTATTGTTGCATTTAATCATGTCTAAACGTACAGTTAGAGTTTTTAAGGTGGAAAGTGGCCGCATCATCTTATTGTTTTCTGTCGTCGAACTGCATGGTTGAGTAAAGTCTGCCACACGTGTTACATAATAAAAACCTCATTGATATCTTGTTTGTATCAACCTTAAACCCTAAACTCACGTGGTGGTGGATTTATGGCAAAAGTTTCTATGACGCACGAAACTTTATCAACAATTGCTAATCTTGAGATAAACTCACGTGGCAGTGGATTTGTGGCAAAGTTATACCTTGGACGCATGTAACGCAAGAAACATTCTCGACAGTTTATAATCATGAGATAAATCCAAGTGGTCCCTGATCTTTTGCCTATTACATTTACACAAGCTCAGAATGTTCATTAGGTTTTAAAGATGGAAAGTGAAGCATTGTCTTATGTCTTTAAACCCTAGGTTCATGTGGTGGTGTATTTATGAAGGAAAGTGAAAAACGTTGTTTTATGTCTTTTGTCATTGATGTTACAAAATGTGTCGTTTACATTAGTTAATAACACGCTCATTTAATTTTGTTAGATTTTTTAGTATATGCTTCTCTCAAACCCTAGCTTCAGATGACACTGTATTTAGGGCAACAAATTTTGACACTGGGCGGCTAGAACACGGTAAACATTATCCATATTTGTTCGCACTATTTATTCTTTAAAAGTGGAAGCATTGTCTTATGTCTTTTTTGCGTTGACGTGATGTAACACCCCATTTTTTTTCTAGACATAGAATTGTGGTGTTAAGCTAGATTTTTCAGGGTTAGCAAAAACTTTTGTGTGTTATTAGTTAATTCTTGCTTGAACTGTTTCTGTGATCTTAATTACCTTGTTTGAAACCACTAGTTTTGTTTGGTGCTTGTTAGGATCACTTTTACAACTTTTGCTTGTTTAAAAATTTGTGAAGGGGATCTTCATGTTTGTTAAAACTTAGCAAATCCAGGCAGCATGTTAAGCATTCCTTGAGTTGTTTTTGACTTGCTTTTTATCCAAGTTGATCTTGGTCACCTATATTTTGCAAAACATGACTTTGGTTAATGGTTGACACCTTGCTTAATCACTTAAACATCTAGGGTTAGAAGGCTAGTCAAATCAGTGACCAATTGACTTGTGTTGGATGCACTTTTGCACTTCTCTCCCTAAGCAAACCAGGACCCCTTTGGGCAATGCACCTGCACCCCTCCCTTCTCTATCACCTGTGCTTGCTAGAAAAATTCTTTTGATCTCTCCTTGAGCCCCTGCTGGCTTAATTTTTAGTGTTGAACATGGTATCAAATTAATTCTGCACACTCTCCCCTAATCACCTAAACCACTAAAAACCTAATCTATCATCTCTCCAACGACTCTCTCTGCTGGAAACAAAGAGGAGACCAGCCCCACCCCTGGCCCACTTGCCAGCCCCTCTTTCACCCCTCTCCTCCACTCACTTCCCTCCTTTCTCCAAACCGACCAACGGGAGCTCCCTTCCTCTCCTCCCACTGGCCAGGCCACGTCCCTCCCGACCAAACTCTCTCTGTCCCCCTCTCCACCGCCCACTCGAGCCAGTAGAAGCCCTCGAGCTCTCCCTCTCTCCCCCACACCCGGGAGACCCTAAATCGAGCCCGAGCTGAGCTCTCACTCTCTCGCCCACCCCTCTTCTCCATTCCACTCCCCAGAGACGCACACACACCCCCACTCCTCTCCCCTGAAGCCACGCCCAAGCTCCTGCTCTCTGCACCCCGGGAGAAGAAGGTTGCATCTCGGCAACCGCCGGCGTCGAGCTGCTCTTGCCGGCGATTCTCTCCCTCTTTCTCCGCCATTTTTGGCTTGCCGAGTTCCCCTATTCAAGACCTAACTCCAGCCCCCTTTATTTTGTCCAGAGGCAGCCCGAGCACGCCGCCCCATCCTCGACCCGAGAAGAACGTCACTGATACGTCTCCAACGTATCTATAATTTCTGATGTTTCATGCTTGTTTTATGTATCATTGTCACATGTTTTATATGCATTATATATCATTATTATACATTTTCTGGGACTAACCTATTAACAAGATGCCACAGTGCCAGTTTCTGTTTTCTGCTGTTTTTTGTTCCAGAAAAGCTGTTCGGGCAATATTCTCGGAATTCGACGAAACAAAAGCCAAACCTCCTATTTTTCCGAGGGACACACGGAGCCAGAAGGGCAAGCCAGGGGGAGGCCCACGGCCTCCAAACCACCTCTTGGGGCGGCTGGGCCCACAGGCGCGCCGGGAGGTGAGGAGGAAGCCCAGGACCTCCACCGACGTTGCCCCTTCGCCTATTTAGTCACCCCGACGCGAAAACCCTAAAGATATATCTAATACTCCAGAAAGACTTCCGCAGCGCCGTCGCCATCGCGAGACCTCGTTTCGGGGGTCAGAAGTTCCTGTTCTGGCACCCTGCCGGGACGGGGATTGACCCCCGGAGTCATCTCCATCGACTTCATCGCCAACTTCATCGCCGCTGCTGACTCCCATGATGAGGAGGGAGTAGTTCTCCCCCGAGGCTGAGGGCTCTACCGGTAGCTATGTGGTTCATCTCTCTCTCCCATGGTGTGATCTTTATGTGATCATGTGTATTGCTAGTATCGCTGAATGCATTAATAATGTTTATGCTACTCAAGTGATTTTGTCTAGTTTCTGGAGTCATTGTGACAACACGGTATCAAGGTGACAGTGTGGGTACTTGTGTGACTCTATGAATAATTTAGATATTTATCATGGCTTATTCTTGAGAATTGTGGTGTTTGTTTACTCAGACTTTGAGGTGTGCTCTTGCAGCCCTACGCATAGTACTCTTGCTTCATCAAGAAGGAGAATAATCCCGAGTAGTATTTACTTGTGTTCAGTTGTGCTAATCTAGTTGAATATGTAGATGTTACTCTTTATCTATTATGCATTCTATAGGTTACTTTAATATGAACTCCGGTACTCTCCACGGTGTAAAGGTGACAGTGTGTGCACCGTGTGTGACTCCTTTATGACGTTGTGGCGCTTGTTTACTCCGGCTTGAGGTGTGCTTTTGTAGCCCTACACAATGAATGGTGTTTGTTATCCAACAAGAGAGTGTTTAAGAGTAGCTTTTACTTATTCAGTTATGAGATCATTGTTGAGAGTGTCCACTAATGAAAGTATGATCCCTAGGCCTTGTTTCTAAGCATTGAAACACCGTTTACAACAAGTTCTGCTACATGTTTGCTTGCTGCCATCTTTATTTCAGATTGCAGTTACTACTTATAATCATCCATATCACTTGTATTTCACTATCTCTTCGCCGAACTAGTGCACCTATACATCTGACAAGTGTATTAGGTGTGTTGGGGACACAAGAGACTTCTTGTATCTTAATTGCAGGGTTGCTTGAGAGGGATATCTTTGACCTCTACCTCCCTGAGTTCGATAAACCTTGGGTGATTCACTTAAGGGAGACTTGCTGCTGTTCTACAAACCTCTGCTCTTGGAGGCCCAACACTGTCTACAAGAATAGAAGCACACGTAGACATCAAGCTATTTTCTGGCGCCGTTGCTGGGGAGGTAAGGTAAAAGGTATTCACATCCTCTGGCTACAAAGCTATTTTCTAGTATTGTTGCTAGTGTGTGAGTGCTCGAAGTTATTTCCTTTAGATTCTGCAATTATATCTTTTTGTTTCTTGTTTTTATTTTCACTAGTTAGGCTTAATGGAAAACAACAAAAAAATTAGAGATCTTTATGAACTTTATATTGAATTAGGACATGATGCTTTTGAGGAGAAAATTAAAAAACCTATGGATGCTTGTTTGCATGATGGTAGCAATGGTATTACTATAAATTCTTTGAACACCATTATTGCTAATGCTATGGAAAAGTCTAAGCTTGGGAAGCTAGTTGTGATGAATATGATATTTTTAGTCCCCCAAGCTTTAAGGAGGAAATTTACTTTGATAATACTTTGCCTCCAATATATGATGATTATAATCATTGTGATATTTTCAGTCCACCTACTATTGAGGATATAGTTTATGTTGATTATGATATGCCTCCTATATATGATGTTTACAATGATGAATATGATATTTTCAGTCCATCTACTATGGAGGATAAAGTTTATTATGATTATACTATGCCTGCAATTTATGATGAATACAATGATGGATGTGATAGCTATATTGTTGAGTTTATTCATGATGCCACTGAAAATTATTTTGAGAGAGGAAAGTTTGGTTATACTAAATTTCTTCCCTTTATGATGAAGTTTTGAGCTTTCTCTTGATTTGCTTTTATTTGCTGGGTACTTTAAGACCTACTGGTCCTTATGAGAGAGGGAGACACGATTTCATATATCACAATAATATTAAGTCTTCTCTCTTTATGTTGAAATTTTTGAAGTTACACTTGTTTTGCATTTCTATGCTAGTCACTTTGTTCTTCATTGACTTGTTTTCTTACAAGACTCCTATGCATAGAAAGAGTGTTAGATTTAAACATGTTTTATATATGCTTCTTGATGCTCTCTTTTATGTTTCAACTCTCATCTTTATGTGGGCATCATAAAAATCACTATGCCTAGCTAAAAGGCTTTAAAGAAAAGCGCTTATGGGAGACAACCCATTGTTTTTATTTCTGCATTTTTTTTTTGAGTCAAGGAGCTTGTTACTTCTGTAGCAACTCCTTTGTATCTTTATTTTATCGCATTGTTGTGCCAAGTAAAGTTCTATATTGAAAGTTGATGCAAGATTTGGATTTCTGCGCAGTAACAGATTTTTGGCTGTCACGAATTTGAGCTTTTCTCCCTGTAGAAAATTCGAAAAATTCTACGAAAAATCACGCATCTTCCTGAGATATGTACGCAACTTTCATTATTTTGGGCCAGATCCATCTGAGCAACTTAAGTGCCTCGAAAAAATTCGTCATTCCAGACTGTTCTGTTTTTGACAGATTCTGCCTTTTGTTTTGCATTCGCTCTTTTACTGTGTTTGTGTGGATTTCTTTGCTCCACAAAGCATTGGTGGCTGTAGCTAATGTCCAGAAGCTTTGGGAATGATTGTTTCATTACAGAATATGAGAATTTTTGTTTATGCACTAACCCTCTAATGAGAACTGTCTTGAGTTTGGTGTGAAGGAAGTTTTCAAGGATCAAGCGAGAAGGGTGATATTATGTGATCAAGAAGAGTGAAAAGCTAAGCTTGGGGATGCCCCCGTGGTTCATCCCAACCATATTCAGAGAGACTCAAGCGTCTAAGCTTGGGGATGCCCAAGGCATCCCCTTCTTCATCAACAACTTATCAGGTCATCTCTAGTGAAACTATATTTTAATTCTTTCACATCTTATGTGCTTTACTTGGAGCGTCTGTGTGCTTTTATTTTTGTTTTGTTTGAATAAATTCGGATCCTAGCAATCCTTGTGTGGAGAGAGACACGCTCCGCTTTTTCATGTGAATACTCATGTTCTTCACTTATATTTGTTGAGTATTCTTAACTAGCTACTGCAGTGCTTTTAGCTCCTGTTTTTCATGCATCTCTTTGAGCTGTTAGCACGTGTTTATAAATACTCTCTTGCTGCATTATATTATCATTTGGAGAGTTTATGTTTAAGTAAGTTGTTTGGTGTTTGCTGGAAGAAAGAAAATGCTGCATGTGGTAGTGGTATGAAAACTTGCATAATCTTGTAGATCATTGAAACTTTGATAACTTGATTCTTTGCAAATGTTTTGAGTATTTAGATGGTAAAGCTTGCTGGTTAATTAAGTTAAAATCATTAGTGGATTGTTGTCTTTAAGCTTGTACCGTACTACAAACTCTAAAATTGTTGAAGGTGTAGTTGGACTTGATAGCTTTCCATGTCTGAAAGTTCATTGTAATAACTAAGTTGTGCTGAAGGTCGAGGGATCTAACGGGGTACTTGTACCGCCGTGAACGGCCCTTCTTGGAGTGAATTTTAATCATGCTCTTAATGTTGAACCTGCTAGTTGTTTGCAATAAACTTGTGAGTTCTTTTTGACTAATGTTAAGCTACGGTTTTTGGCACTTCCACCATCCATATTTGCTAGCCTCTTCGGTGCTGTGCATTGCCTTCTGCTCACATTGAGAGTTGTGCATACTTCGCCAGTACATCCAACCCCGTGGGAGGACTTCCTCTTGTTCTCCTACACATAAGCCTATACATCTTCCTCAAAACAACCACCATACCTACCTACCACAGCATTTCCATAGCTGTTCCGAGATATATTGCCATGCAACTTCCATTTACATTACATGACTTGTTGTCATTCATCACTTATATATTGCTTTGCATGATTCTATACAGCTGATGTGTGGTTTACCCATGTTACGCTAGATCATTGCACATCCTGCTACACTGGCAGAGGCATACAGTTTTATACATCATGTTTTGTTCATTATGAGTTATTTGTACCAAAAAGTTTGTAATCATATTAGAGTGTTGCCCCTGCTAGAAAAGAGCCATGGAGGCCATCGAAAAGAGAAACAGAAAAAGAAAAAAAATAGAAAAAAGAAAAAAGAAAAAAAAGAATAAAGAAAAAGGGGGCAACATTACTATCCTTTATCCACACTTGTGCTCATGTTATAGCACCTGCAGTATTCATAGTCATCATTTGTGCTCATGTTTAGCACCTATACTCCATGTGAGAGAGTTTTCATGTTCTACTAGTATAACTATGTGGGGAATTTACACTATAGAACTTGGGTTGTATATTCCAATGATGAGCTTCCTCAAAAGTGCTCTAGGTCTTCATGAGCAACCAAGTTGGATGCACCCCCACTAGTTCCATTGGAGAGCTTTCATACACATATAGCTCTATGTGCATCCGTTGCATGGCAATCACTACTCCTTACATAGCTTCGATTATAAGACTTCCTCTTGTCTAATGATCACTTATAGCTTTGTGAGACTTTCTTCCATTGGCCTTCCAAACCCCCATTAATGTTCTCTTTGCCATAACATCCTGGTGCCAATACCAAATGCTTGCGCTCACCGGTTGAGTAGACTTCGAAACAGTTGATTCATGACGTTCATGTTTATGTTTACTTGGCTGAATCCTTCTATGTTATGAAAATTTGCTTGATGCTTGGATTGAAGGATAGAACTCCTATGCTGGATACTTAAACCATCTTTAATGAACCTTGTACGGTTTCATGTCTTTAAAGCAATAGTTCATGAAAACTTTTAGCTTGTTTGACTCTTGCTTTATTATCTTTATATCAACTATAGACATTTGCTTTGAATGATTTGATCTCAGCTCACATGCCTTACATTATTATTGGATCAAGATTATGTTGGTAGCATGTCACTCAGAAATTATTTTTTTTTATCGTTTACCTACTCGAGGACGAGTAGGAACTAAGCTTGGGGATGCTTGATACGTCTCCAACGTATCTATAATTTCTGATGTTTCATGCTTGTTTTATGTATCATTGTCACATGTTTTATATGCATTATATATCATTATTATACATTTTCTGGGACTAACCTATTAACAAGATGCCACAGTGCCAGTTCCTGTTTTCTGCTGTTTTTGGTTCCAGAAAAGCTGTTCGGGCAATATTCTCGGAATTCGACGAAACAAAAGCCAAACCTCCTATTTTTCCGAGGGACACACGGAGCCAGAAGGGCAAGCCAGGGGGAGGCCCACGGCCTCCAAACCACCTCGCGCGGCTGGGCCCACAGGCGCGCCGGGAGGTGAGGAGGGAGCCCAGGACCTCCACCGACGTTGCCCCTTCGCCTATTTAGTCACCCCGACGCGAAAACCCTAAAATATATCTAATACTCCAGAAAGTTCCGCAGCGCCGCCGCCATCGACGACAAGTTTCGGGGGACAGAAGTCTCTGTTCCGGCACCTGCCGGGACGGGGAATTGCCCCCGGAGTCATCTCCATCGACTCCACCGCCATCTTCATCGCCGCTGCTGACTCCCATGATGAGGAGGGAGTAGTTCTCCCCCGAGGCTGAGGGCTCTACCGGTAGCTATGTGGTTCATCTCTCTCTCCCATGGTGTGATCTTTATGTGATCATGTGTATTGCTAGTATCGCTGAATACATTAATAATGTTTATGCTACTCAAGTGATTTTGTCTAGTTTCTGGAGTCATTGTGACAACACGGTATCAAGGTGACAGTGTGGGTACTTGTGTGACTCTATGAATAATTTAGATATTTATCATGGCTTATTCTTGGGAATTGTGGTGTTTGTTTACTCAGACTTTGAGGTGTGCTCTTGCAGCCCTACGCATAGTACTCTTGCTTCATCAAGAAGGAGAATAATCCCGAGTAGTATTTACTTGTGTTCAGTTGTGCTAATCTAGTTGAATATGTAGATGTTACTCTTTATCTATTATGCACTCTATAGGTTACTTTAATATGAACTCCGGTACTCTCCACGGTGTAAAGGTGACAGTGTGTGCACCGTGTGTGACTCCTTTATGACGTTGTGGCGCTTGTTTACTCCGGCTTGAGGTGTGCTTTTGTAGCCCTACACAATGAATGGTGTTTGTTATCCAACAAGAGAGTGTTTAAGAGTAGCTTTTACTTATTCAGTTATGAGATCATTGTTGAGAGTGTCCACTAGTGAAAGTATGATCCCTAGGCCTTGTTTCTAAGCATTGAAACACCGTTTACAACAAGTTCTGCTACATGTTTGCTTGCTGCCATCTTTATTTCAGATTGCAGTTACTACTTATAATCATCCATATCACTTGTATTTCACTATCTCTTCGCCGAACTAGTGCACCTATACATCTGACAAGTGTATTAGGTGTGTTGGGGACACAAGAGACTTCTTGTATCTTAATTGCAGGGTTGCTTGAGAGGGATATCTTTGACCTCTACCTCCCTGAGTTCGATAAACCTTGGGTGATTCACTTAAGGGAAACTTGCTGCTGTTCTACAAACCTCTGCTCTTGGAGGCCCAACACTGTCTACAAGAATAGAAGCACACGTAGACATCAGTCACCGTCGCCGCCATGGACTCCGGCGCTGCATGCGGCGCCTGAGGACACTGCCGAGCTCGCCGTCGTCTTCCCCCTCGACCTCGACCCCTCCCGCAGCCACGCGCAGCCCCTAGGTGAGCGCCCCGCCGTCGCTGCTTCCTCGCCGTCTCTGGCTCGTCCTCGCGGGCGTCGTGTCGGAGACGACGCAGGAGAGCCGTAGATCTCCTGATCTACGGTCCCCTTTGAATCCCGCGGCTGGCGCGCGCGCCGCGCCGTGTTGGGCCGGCCTGGTCCACCTGCGGCCCAGATCCGCGCTGGCCTCGGCCAGATCCAGCCCAAGACCAGCCCGCGAGCATTTTTATTCCCTGTATTTTATTCTTATAAGTTTCTGTTAATTATAGGTTTCTAGTTTATTTAATTTGTGCCAGATCTGTTTATGCTTTTGGCTTGGGATTATTTTTGTGGTATACCTATGGGTTTTAAATCTATTAAAAAGTATATTTTCTACTCTTTTTAAGATAACTTGAGCTAGGAGTATCCAATTGGAGTGAATCCAATTTCTACAGAAAGATAAAATCAATACCTTGCCTTAGAAATTAATCTTGCATGCAGGAGTTTTCTAGAACAGAATCTACAACCCTTTTGGTTTTAAGACCTGTAGCATTGGCAGGATTTTTAATTCTTGTTTGGTGTTATGTTTAGATGCAAATCCAATTTCTATAGCTTGGTATGACTACTAGGAGTACTGTGGTAGAAGGATTTAATTTTAGGAGCATTATTTTAGGACTTGTGGATTTTTCCCCAAAAACAGCAACTTTGCTACTATTAAAGTTCCATTTTAATTGTTTGTCTTTAGTTGTTTATGTTTGGAATTGTCTTAGACTTTTTGTCCAGAGGATGTTGTGAGTTGAATTGCTTGTTGTTTTGTTGTCAGCCTGCTTCTTAGAGTGACGGTAGTTCTGTTTATTTTTCCGGTACATTAGATCCGCAAGAGGAGGAGCAGTACATGGAAACTGAACAGGTCTACGAAGAAGAACAAGATCAGGGACACTTTGCTGAGCAAGGCAAGCCACCTCAACACCATACTAAAATCCTACTATTTGTACAAAGCATGTTTCGTTTTCAAAATAAAATTATGCATGTTTTATCTATTCTGTGGCATTTTGCCACCCCAAAACTATTTTACAAAATTATTGTTTGGCCAAAGATATACCTACTAGTATATAATAGGTTTTATAAAAATAAGTCTCTACTTGAGAAGCCTTCTACTGAAGGCGCTATCAAGAAAATTATATTTTCTAGTAGCATATCCTTATACTCTTACCTCAAAACTTTAGGATGGGAGACTGGATTTGATAAAATGTTTTCGGAAACAAACCCGAGTCGCTGGGAGCGATCGGCAAGAAAGTGTTTTATAAAACCCATGTTGCTGGGAGCAAATGGAGATGTTTATGAAAACCCGAAGTGCTGGGAGCATTCGGTGGATTTACGAAAACCCGAGCTGCTGGGAGCAGTCGGAGATGGAGGTTTGTTTACGAAGTCCCTGCTGCCGCGTGAACAATTAACCCGTGCAACCACACTACCTGAGATGGGTAGGGCTTAGCCGGAAGCTTGTCCACTTTAGTGCGGAGGATCTCATACTCTATAAGGGCGAGGCCCTCGAAGCCCGGTTGCCGTCTATATGAGGCAATACACATGTGGAGGATCCGCGCCGGACGATTACGTTGGGTCCCCTGACGTGGCGGTGTGGCGTCCTGAGAAAGACCAGGGGTCTAGTGGAGCACACGGTGCCGGGGGGAACAAACATATCGGGAATCCTCTGTACTAGTGTGTACCTAGTGAAAAGCTTTGATCTGGTTATCCGAAACCCCGCATACTGTCGTATGGCGGACCGTGGCTGAACACGGCGGAATGACCGTTTGGTGTGGTGAAAGTGCACCACCTCTGCAGAGTGTAAAACTATTCGAATAGCCGTGTCCGTGGTCATGGACGGTTGCAAAGGCCACACTGGGCGACTGGTGAAAGAAGAAAAGTTGGTTTCTGTTTTGGACTAAAAGAAGAATCAAAAAGGTACCTGGGAGGTACGGAATTTGAGAGAAGATGGTTGGTCTCGGGAGACAATCAGTCTGATCTCGTGGAAAGAAAAAGGGGTATCCCCATCCTAGTGTCTTTGAAAAGTTTTTACAAAGTGTTTTACAAAAATGTGGAAATAGTACATGCTATTTCTACAAGAGAGAATTCTATCTCTAAATGTTTTGTTTAACAAGGATATAGAGATGTTGTAATCTCTATGTCTAAAAGCATCGTTTGCGAAAACTAAGCCCTATAGCAATATATAGCAGCTATCCCAGTTTTCGAAAACATTTTATCGCATTACCATGAAAACTTAAGCCTTGAGATGGTTTTGCGAGTACGTAAATGTACTCATATGGCTGTGTCCCTGGATATTCCAACGTCCAGATTACAACGAGGAGGCCTATGCCGAGGAGGGAGAGTATGTCGACGACTACGCCGCTTAGCTGTCACCGGTCAACTGCACTTGTGGGATGGCGTCCGTTGGAGACGAGGCCGACGCTAGCCACGAGCTTCCGCTGTATCGTAGTTAACTAGATGATGCCCCGCGCGTTGTAGCGGGTATATTGTATACGAAAAAACTGCATCAAAATTCAAATTATGTATAAACATGAATTTTTCTTTACAATGGGAATTATAGACATGAAGCATATTGTTTACAAATATTGATTATCGTAGTAAGACGACTATATCAATAATTTGAGATACGACGGGGCTGTGGACGTGACAGTTTTTGGAACACATCTGTCCATGTCTATCACTTGATTGTAGAGTCAATGCAGCACCGAATGTTTTTCCATTGGCATGACAACAAAAACCAAGATCCTGTTATACACTAAGAATGTTTACATATATCATATGAGTCTATGACACAAATTATGTTGGTAGGGTGCAAATGAAAAGAGCTGATAATCTGTTGCGTCATTACCAACTTAAACATGAATTAGAAAAAACAAAGAAAACTGAAGATGTATATACGTAGATGCCTAGTTGAGATCAATACGTTTCTCAACCATTCTTACTTTTCCCATTCCAACCTGCAATGCACAGGGATACTATGTAAATCGTAAAATAATGTTGTGGACTTATAAGGAAAAAGAAGACCAATACATAACTGAATTAGGAAATTAGGAGAACTGACCAAGATTGAGTGTACGTCAAACAGCATTTGCTTACCGAAGAAGTGGATGCTCTATATTGGTAAAAAGAAAAGGAGAAACTCATACTATTGGAAACAGTAAAACATATGAAGACAAAGAATAAAGGTAGGGAACATGCAATTAAAAAATTATCACCCTTGCCTTGACCGCTGCTCTTCCTGTGTCTTTCACCTTTTCTTTATCCTTCCGGTGCTCCCAGGTCCACCAGACTGGTGCTCTACTTATTTTCCAACGCTATTCCGCTTGCCTCTCGATCAATCTTGAGTTTCAGACCCTCGAAGGATGCAGAGAAAGAAAATAGAATTCAATTTGGAGGCTCTAGCATGATATGGTGAGATGCGAAGATGGATCAGCGTTGGACTGGTTGTAGCCCCTTACCTGTCAGACCTCGTCTGATGGTTGTACTGTCCCGATCGAGGTACAGGGCGGTGCTCTTGAGTCTTGCCATCGATCCTCTTCCCTCCTACACAACGCAACAATTACAACAGACCTGGTGATGTGAAGAGAAGAAAGAAGAGTAAGCTGGGACGCTCATCAGCTCTCCAGTCCAGGTTCTGAAGTAGGGGATTTAAAGGTGTGATGCAGCTGCCGAAGAGAGAGAATTACCCGTGAGTGGTGTCCGTTACAGGAAGTAGAAGAGAACTGCTATACGTCCGACGCTTTACGTACGACGGGTGTACGATGGACAACCGCGTCTGTCCGATGGATTCCGACGGCATCCGATGTCATCCGCGCGTGAATACTGAACCGCCGGATTGTGCGTCGTACAAGAATCGGACGAGTTATGTCGTACGCAAAGCATTTCCGGAAGTAGAATGGCCAGGATTTTAGGAGATCGTGAGAACATAGTGGAGAGGAAGAGGACACCCGTCGCTTCGTTTCTTGTTGCTGTTTGGAAGATCAATAGGAGGGGGCTGACATGGGGATTTTTTTTCTAGTAAGGAAATTTGTAGCTGGAAATTGACACGCATCATTAGTATTAGTTGTTGCTGACCTGGATGACTTAGAGGTTAGATCTACATGATGTGGACCAATTAAAAGCTTGATGATGTGTATGTCTTGCATGTTGAGAGAATTCCTTGTAGTGGGTCATTCCTATTTAGATATAGAAGATTCCGTCCTGCGCGACGATGATTTGCAGACTTGGTCATGTGACCACTTTGTGTTGTAAGACTTTTATTCGTACGACTTGAATGATGTAACTCTTGATACCATGTTGGTTATGTGATTGCGATGCACTGATCATTGGATCGTGATCTATTTTACATAATGTGGACATCTCGGACTTCGGTACGAGGGGTCCTTACACGTGAGCAAAGGTGGAAACTGTAGGCATTATCTTACATTTTATTTCATCTAAATGCATAGCTGAGTAAAGTCACGTGCGAGCATTAGATAATAGGAACCGCATGCATTTACATTCATATCTTGTTTGTTCAACATTAAACCCTAGGTTCATGTGGTGGTGTATTTATGAAGGAAAGTGGAAAACGTTGTTTTATGTCTTTTGTCATTGATGTTACAAAATGTGTCGTTGACGTTAGTTAATAACACCCTCGTTTAATTTTGTTAGATATTTAGTGCATGCTTCTCTCAAACCCTAGCTTCAGATGACACTGTATTTAGGGCAACAACTTTTGAAACTGGGCAGCTAGAACACGATAAACATTATCTATATATGTTTGCACTATTTATTTTGTAGCACGTTATATTGAGCATGGCCAGAAGGATGATTCTAAGAAGGTAAGCATTGTGTCTCTTGTCCTTCTTGCATTTATGTATATGGTTGAGTCAATTGTGCAGTTATACGGTAGCTAGTAATAACCTCATTTAGTTATTTCGGATATCTCACTATGTGTGCTCTAACCTTTAAACCTATGTTTGCACGATTGAGTAGTTACCACGGGGACTTCTTAATTACATCATGCTCAAGATGTGAGACGGTCATGAGAAGACATGTGTTAATTACATAACCATCTTTATTTTCCTTCGGATGTCCCTAAACATTGTCATATAACTTAAGCACATTGTTAGTGTAATCAGAGCTAACGGAAGGAGCCTTAGTGGTGAGGATGATAACATAGGAGCCTTCGGTTGTGGACTTGTGGGAGATTGGTCGACGCAAGCTCAAGTTTTTCTCCTGCGATACTCATTGCGAGAGTCGGAACTGTCTGGTCGATCATTGAAGCGGGTGGTTGAATGTTTGGCATGAGCCAACATGGTTCAAGACTTTTGTTGCGGCAGGAGCTCTATCGGTGGGAGCCACTGAATCGAGGAGGAGAGATGGCGAGGACGCGACAACCTCCTTGATGGTCTTTCTCTTCAACATAGAGTGTGTGCTACGTGTGGGTTAGGTTGCTTGAGTTTGCATGTGTCGGCAAGTAGGTAAGTTCCATGACTGTAGGTTGTGGTCGTCGACAATTTGCACCCAGTTTTGCAACAGAAATTTCATCTGGCGCGCTTGGAGTTAACATCCGGTCCTATAAGGATGGAGTGACCAACGTCTAAATGCATGTAAGGAATCTTTCCATAATCCAAAAATTCATAATGAATTATCTCGTAAACCGTTAATCCAATTGACGACTCATCTTCGCCGTTGGGTTCGTCTCGATGAGGAGTTTAAAACAATATCGCATCTTAATATGTTTTGACGAAATTTTTTGTTGCTAGTTGTCAGGTTATATTATTGCACCTAACATGATGCTAGCTAACAATTACCATCCAAATAGTACACTTTTATCAGATTGTTTTTACAATTATTTTGTCATAGCAATGATTTACATGTCGAGAGACCGAGTATTCGATCCACTCTAAATATGTAAAAAAATAACATTACCATCATGCAAAGCTTACATTGGTGAAAAGCGAAGTTAAAAAAAAGTTACTATAACCTGCTGACCAAGTGACTACAATCTAGTAACTAGGATCAGAAAAAGGTTTCAAAACATATCAATATGGGATCTAGTTTAAAAAATCTTATCACGATAAGCAATCTATGAAAACATATCCGAATTTCGATTTACATGTTGAGTGATAAAATATGGTAAATTTTGAAAGCTAAATGGAATTTAGGTGGTTGCACAAATACAAAGCCTCGGTTAACAACATGTCTAGATAAGTAGATAAGGTTAATTTGGGGCACGTGTCATTGTTAGCATGTTTTTGTTAATTAGACGAGGCAAAACTTGCTTACCATCCTTTAAAAAGAATTATTTGAGATAGGCCGGCCTCCTTTCGATTGAAAAACATTAGTGCTACAACAGCTAAGATTCACCTTCGAATTTCAATAGAACCATAGGTTCTTGAACACATATAATCGTACTTTACCAGGAGCGACGGTTTCATATGTCAGGTGTCAACAATAATTTCGACGTTTTAAGAAATAAACATTTTAAAATTTGAAAACCAAATGAGATCTATGCAGTTGCATACATTTGTAGGCTTGGTTAACATGTGCCCACGGGAGGCTAATCTCGTTAAAAAGACAAGGCAAAACCTTTTTTCGTCCTTAAAAAAGAATTACTCTCTCCGTTCCGAAATAATTAACCTGGTTTTTTAGAACGGAATGAGAAACTGAGATAGGCCAGCCCCCTTAGACGATTGAAAAACAGTAGCAGCACAAATACAAAGATTCACCTTTGAAATTTCAACAGAACCATCGGTTCTTCAACGCACATAATCGTACTTCATCAGGCATGTTATATGTCAAGTGTCAACAAACGTAATCGTAGTATTTTTTATCAATTATCGAATTGACACAAACTTATTCATCACCGCATGCAGAACCATTCCAATCCAGGGCCGCATCTAAATCACGAGCAGGCGATGCCGGAGGAGACGGGAGCGAAGCTGAACTTGGTGCTCCACGCGTAGTAGAACCTGATCACGTCGATGTTCCTCACCGGGCCGCCGCTGACGAGGGTGCAGAGCTTGCCGTCGGGGTCCGGGCTGATGACGCTGGGGTCGACGCGGATGGAGGAGTTGAACCCGGGGCATAGCAGCTTCACGTCAGTCTGCGTGCAGATGCAGGTGTTATTCACTTGCACGTAGTACTCCTGGTACCCTCCGACCAGTTTCTGCAGCGTGGTCTGCCTCACGTGGAGATCTGACATACTGCACTCTCCCTGAGCACCTGCCAACAACAAATAAGAACAAAACAAAAAATATTGATCGACGTTGCAAAGGCAGAAGAATAAGGTTTTTCTGATAGAATTAGTTTATCCAAACTGAATTCGGACACTTAAGGGTTGTATATATACCTCTATTGCATAGGCAGAAGAACATCAGCATTGCTATGATCTTCAGCTTGGCGTCCATTTTCTCCTCTGCTTGGGTATTTCCTCCGGTCTTCTCTGCAATTTTTGTGTCGAGCTTGTGAAACGATAATGCATTCAGCCGGCTATTTGTTGACCCAGATGGGGATATGGAGGATCTCCACGATTCATGCGTTGATTGCGCCCAATTTATTGTTTGTAAATATGGAATTATACTGTATTGATTATTACACCACAATTAAGGAGAGAATATATGTCGACAATACGTTGCAACCTGCGATATTTATGTTTCTTTGGCGATCGGTTTCCATAAATTTGAAACGTACACAAGGATCTCCACGGTTCATGTGTTGATTGCTGCATTCTACTTAGCACAGTTTCATCCTTTTTTCATCAACGTGATACTGAGATCTCGTTAATAAACGTAAAACTAAGCATTTGACTCTGAAAGTTCTGTTTTTTTGTGGGGACTCTGAAACTTCTGTCAACCAAAAGCAGTCGGCAACGGTTTGCTAACAACACCAGTTCATTCTCCTCAATCACACACATCCAGCTAGATCTTTATTGGTAATGTACGTGTCTTAGCATATCACATAGATGATGTTCTGCACTACTCTTATGATGGCCAAGAATTAAAAATTGAATCTATGTTTGAGCTAACACTTTCAAACAAGTTTGAACATTAGTTATTGAATATGAACAAACAACGCACATAATTTTTGGGCGAATGATTATTTTTTACCAAATTCCAGAAATAATATATCTTGCTCAACACCGGTTCATTCTCCTCAATCACACACATCCAGCTAGATCTTTATTGGTAATGTACGTGTCTTAGCATATCACATAGATGATGTTCTGCACTACTCTTATGATGACCAATAATTAAAAATTGAATCTATGTGCGAGCTAACACTTTTAAACAAGTTTGAACATTAGTTATTGAATAATGAAACAAACGCACATAAATTTTGGGCAAATGGTTATTTTAACCAAATTCCAGAAAAAATATCTTGCCCCCCCCCCCCCCCCCCCCCCCAATTTAAACACAATTACACAAGCGGCATGAAAATACCACGACTGAATTAAAACATCTACTTGTTTAGAAATGGAAGGGTTCACCGGGCTCACATAAACTGCAAAAATTTTCGACCCAACATTAGTAATAAAAATATCATGGATAATTTAAGTAAGAAATGATAGCATACAAGTTCTACATTGTTATTTACCAACATTATTTAGATATCTTGAATTATACAGATGTGGTATAAAACAAGGACTCTTTTTTTGCAAATTGTATATAGCAGGGCCTTACAAATTACAACATCAATAATAGGGTAAATGCACAAACATAAAATTTAGTCAAATCAACAACTTAGAAGGTGTGTTCTTAATCCTATCGTATTTCAGCAATATCAACAAAACATTATTCATACTAAAATCTATGAACAATAGAAAAGTGTGAAAGGACAAGGATGTCGCCTAGAGGGGGGCGGTGAATAGACGATTAAAACTTTTCCAGTTTAGGCTTGAATAAATGCGAAATAAAACTAGGTGTTTAATTTAACAAGCCAACAACCTAAATAAACTAGGCTCACATATGTGCAACAACAACTTATGCTTAGCAATACAAGCAACAAGGTGATAGCAATATATAATACTTCAAGCACGAAGGATATCACAATGTAAAGTGCATAAGTAAAGAGCTTGCGTATAGAAATAACCGAGGCACGCGAGACGAGGATGTATTCCCGAGTTTCTCCTTTTTAGGGGAGTACGTCTCGTTGGAGAGGTGTGAGCCACCACAACAGGTTGGTCTCAACGCCAAAACAGGCTTCACCTTCTTCTCCGATGAACCGCAACACAAAAGGTTTGGTTCACCTTCCACTATTGATTTCCTTTTGGGCGGAAATCGAGTCCCTTACAACAAGCTTGGGGCACACATCCACAACTTAATTGGAGGCTCCCAAATGATCACAAAAGGTCTCGAGTGACCAAAAGATGTCTCAACCACCACAATGGCGTCTAGGGTCCAAAGACCCAAGAGTAACAAGCTCACGAACTTTCACTTCCACGAATCCTCGTGAAGAGAGCAAACCAATGCACCAAATGCAAAAGCCAAGACCACTAGAAGTGGTCAAATCCTTCACTCTCAAATTCCAACAAAGCAACAAATGCTTATGGGGAAATAAGAGAGGAAGAACCAGGATGAACACAAAATCACTCCAAGATCTAGATCCAAAAGCTTCCCCTCACTAAGAGGAGATTGATTGATTGGTGGAAATGAAGATCTAGATCTCCTCTCTTTTTTCCCTCTAATTGTAGACAAAAATCATGGAGGAATAGAGAGAAAGCCAAGCTCAAGAAGGTCAACAATGGGGGGCAATTTCGTGCTTGAGAGTTGTGGGACATTGGGGAAGAAGACCCCCTTAAATAGGTCCCCAAAAATCTGCCAGTTATGCTCAGGAACGCGTTAGACCGGAGTTTCTGGCCTAACTTTCCGGCCTACTTCCGGCCTGGCACCATTAGGTGTCACCATTCCCGATTTCTGGTCCGGGCCGGAGACTCCGGTGCTTTTAAACCGTAGACTCCGGTCTACACAAAAACTGTAGAAATAACAACACGAAAACGAACATATCTTGAGCATACGAACTCCGTTTTTGATGTTCTTGGGCTCGTTGGAATCACCACAATGAGCTTTACAAGATCATGCAGATAAACATCATAGTCCAAAAAGGGAGTATAAAACCAAATGTAGAAGGTAAAACCTCTCTAAAAAACGAATCGGAAGAAACTCCAAAACCAAAAATGCAACAAGTTTTCCATACGAAATCCGTTTTCGGTGAACTTGGGCTTGTCATGAAGATCACTATAAGTACCAAAAATCAACAAGGATAAAAACCAAGTAAGAACCATGAAAGATGATATGGCAAGTATGCAGAGGTTTGAGCTAGCTCTCCACAAAGATGCGATCAAGTTACTCACTTGAGAGCCCTTCTTGATAGTACGCCGTCTATCCTATAAGATGGTCTCCCACTAACACCATGAGACCGGTAAAATAGAAACCCTATCAAGATCATACCTTTGCCTTGCACATTTCACTTGAGCTAGATGATGACGATCTTGATCTCTTCAAGTGGACCACCTTTCTTGATTGCGCTTTGCTTAGTGAAGACTCACATATCGCTCCCCCGTATGGGAGAGCCTTTCTTAGACACATCTTCACTTGACCATTATCTCCAAATGGGTGACAAGCTTCAAGCATATGATTTCTTCGAGATGCTTCTCTTGAACTTGCACTTCATCTTCTTCTCTTAATATATATGATGACTTGGAGATAAACATGAAAGTTCAGTCAATCTTCTTTTCCAAACCACGCTTGCAATAAGCTCAACTCTAGATGACTATTTATGTGGATCACACCTTGAATATCACTTTGGTCATCACTTTGTCTTCTTCTTTCAATCTTGATACCAACACATGATGTTCAAGTATTGCCAATGGACAAGCCCTACAAGGATAATTCAATGCAAGCATTAGTCCATAGAGATTGTCATTAATTACCAAAAACCACACATGAGAGCAGATGCACTTTCAAAGTGGTTGTTGCATTAGATTGCTAAATATTCACGTACGAACCTTGCTAAACCGATAATACGATGTTATACTCGGCAAAGGAAATAATACCGAGTATTTTTTTTGTCATGGCCGAGTATTTGTAATGCTTGACATATATTCCATTCCTTGTAGTGAATGGAAGTCATGGACATGAGACCATGTTGACGATGGAGCTACACTTCCCTTCGACCATCCCCGGGTTCTATTCCGCTGATAATGGCAAGCATATGCAAGGTGTTAGTAGCAGTAACATGTAATGCCAGTCTTACACCCTGAGCCGATGTTCACGATAGCGCCGCGCTTTCCGATGACCATGGCCGGAGCACGACATGTGTGACCCGTTTGATGCCCTCGACGTTGATCCGGATCAACTCTGCATGTGCTCCTCGTCCACCTCGTAGAAGTAGCGGGAATACGGTATTAGACCTCAACGTTGTTGATGAGCACGCCAACGTCGAGGCCTCGGATGCTCTTCTTGAGCAGCTCACCCTGGTGGCGAGCCCCTCGCCACCGAAATCGAGCACGAAGGTGCGAACCAGAGTCATGTGATGCTTGGCCCTGATCTTGTCGTAGACGGCGATGACCTTGTCCCGTTTACGGTCGGCGGGCACTAGGCATAGACTAGAGGAGGTGAGACGGAAGGAGGTGGCACGACCAATGCCATCGGTGGCGTGGGTAACGGCGGACCAGAGCACATAGCGGTGGCGCACGGGCTTGCCAGGGGAGGAAGGCGGCGTAGATACAAAGTGCGAGGTGCAAGGCGGCTCATGCAGCGATAGGGAGTTGTGGAGAGGAGTTGTCCATGCGAAGATTTCTTTGAGTACGGCCAATTATTCAATATTTAGGTGTTTAAGTGTAAAATGCACTACATATGACCCGATTCCAATTAATAGTAAAGATATAGGAGGGAGTTTTACATGTGTTGGTAGACAAGTTTTGTATTGTGAATTGTGAGTTATTTGGGAGTTATTTGAGTTTTACATGTGTTGGTAGACAAGTTTTACATGTGTTGGTAGACAAGTTTTACATGTGTTAATAACGAGAAACAAACCCCTCGTGCATTGTGAATTTTTTTACTTCATTTATTTGGGTGTTATGCGTATACGACACTTTTGACTTTGCCCATGTAGTACAACTTCGAATGGGTACAACAATTAGTCGATAAGAAATGAAGAAGACAAATCAAACCGAGGCCAAAAAATACGTTTGCGCTTAGTCTCGATTGGTTCAGGTTTTTTAAGTCTCAATAAATTTGGAAAAGCGCACTTCACTTTACTAAAAAGCGAGTTTGTGTTATTTTAAACTATGAAGTTGCATATTTCTGAATCTATCGACAATTGGAAAATCTTAATCGATCGACACTTATTTTAAACTATAAGTCCGCCGCTCTAATCAGTGATCTGGACAGCAGGACAGGGGAGACTCTGCGCTTCGATCCAGGTGACCAGGTGTCGTCGGCCATGCTCTGTCATAAAACACAGTACATTCCCTGCTGACACGTATCACCACGTGTCATTCCCGGCCACGTGACATCATCCCGGCTGATCCGCGCTATAAGCTCTGCCGCTAATGTGCAGCCCCAGTTCCCATCGCCGGCCGCACGCAACAACAAGAAGCTAACCGGCAGTCCGGCACGAAGGGAAACATCAGTCGTGAAGGTCTGAAGGAATCTGACAAGGCCCAGCCATGGCGCAAGACCGGCCCAGAGCAGGGTGCAAAGCCTACACCCAGACGAAGACCGGCAACCATGCAGGCCCGGTGTTCGACGGCGCCGAGCTCGTGGCCGCGAGGGACGCCGACGAGTTCAACGTCGAGCGGCTCGCGCACGTGGGCTGCGGTGACGGCGTTGACGAAGAGTACGACACCAAGGTCAAGATCGCCGAGGCGCTGGAGGCGGCAGCGAAGGCCGTGGGCGACCTCCCCGTGGAGCGGTCCGACGCCGCAGCCATACACGCCGCGGAGGAGTGCGCCGTGGGCCCGGAAGAGGCCATCCCCGGCGGGGTCGCCGAGCTGGCGGAGCAAGCGGCGGACTCCAACGCCACGGCAGCGCACGACGAGGACAAGGTCACCATCGCCGACGTCCTCACGGTAGGGATAAATACGATATTCCGCGCCAATACATGCGGAGTGACGACTTGACTTGCATCTCTGCATGGATTTCTCTGTCTTTCAGTGGAACGCGACGGCGAAGCTGCCGACGGACAAGGCGGTGACAAGGGAGGACGCGGCGGCCGCGGTGGAGGCAGAGGCGGCGTATGCCCCCGGTGAGGCGACAAAGCCATACGGCGTGGGAGCGGCGCTCACAGCGGCGGCGAGCCACAACCAGGAGCAATCGTCGTAAATACTAAATAGCAGGATGTTGGGACGATCGATCAGTCTTCGTACTGAATACTGATGCTGCTAATGTACGTTTAGCGTTGGAAACTTGGAACTCGACAGAAAGAAGCGAGAACTGAAAATAAAGAATAATCAAGTATATGCGATATGTTTATCATTGGCAAATTTCATAGCGGGGCATCAGACAATTGGCTACGCCAGAGTCAATTCCACAAGTATCCATCCGATTTATGAACTCATCGCACCACTCCTCAAATGTCAAATCACAGCACAATGATGAGATCATTCCATTATCATAACAGAAAATATGTTCTCATCAGTTCCACAGTTTGAGAGTGTGCGTCTCTATTCTTATGGGCAAAGCACCAATTTGGCGATCATGTATAAATCCTGTGATGATACATCGGATTTTTTTGTTGCAAAAATTAGACTCTCGCTTCTTCAGCAACCGAGACCTCCTCAGCCTCATCCGGCGGCGCGGGCAGGATCCCCATCGGAGCAAGCAGCGGGTAGCGGCAAGCGATTATTCCGGTAGTGCGGATCGGAGCCGGAGTTCTCCATAACGATCATTGAATACTCGAGGAGGCCCCAGAAAACGGCGCCGACGATCGCGGATCTGGCGGCGGCTTTGAGCCCCTTGCGCATATGCTGGAGGCCTCTGGCGCCCGCGAAGGCGACGATGTGGTTCCACGGGTCATCCTTCCCGCGCGCGGAGTACATGGCCGAATCGATGATGGAAAAGGTGACAGACAGGGCGGTCAATGTACCGGCGAGGCGGGGCGCGTTTGCGCGGATGGCCTGCACGCCGCCGGCGACGCGGCGGCCGCTGGGCGAGCTGCGGAGGGCCTTGAGGAAGTGGAACACGGACCCGCCTGTGCCGCCGACGATGAAGCCGGTGCCCGCCTCAATGACGAGGCAGTCCGGGAACGGCGTCCGGGCCGGCATCACCGGCTTCTGCGCCAGCGCCGGCGCCGGCGCCGGCGCCACCGGCCTCCGCGTGTGCGTCGACCCTCGGTCTTGGTGGGCCATCGATCGGTTGCTACCCAGCCGGTTTGACACGTTTGACCCCCTCTGCCGTATCTGCACGATAATATATGCTGGTATCGTGATACGAATACGATATGGTAGGCGATAGATTTATAGCGGTCACTTCTGACAACGTAAAATTTTCCAAAAATGAATTCGGTCTCATTCCAATTTAGGGTCGTGCTGAATGCATGCGGTGCAAGATAAAATTGCTGACATCACCAATATTTTTTCCATCTTGCAAATTTTAACTGTTTTATCAGTCACAACAAGATATTCGAAACCAGATATCTTCGTTGATATTTTCATCAACTTTTTTTTTGGCTAAAAGTTTGCAACCTTCAATATACGATTTATTGGGTGTAAACATAAATAGATATCAACCGGAAAAGTATATGGAATTTTCACTCGACATTGTTAACTGGAGCACATCATCACACTCTAACCTCCCCTGCACTACCTTTTTTTCTGGCTCCGGCGCCCTACCCGCACCCCCAAGATTAGTTCATTGCTCGGCTTCGCCTCGCTCCATCATTGCCGACGCCTTCTCCACCGCAGCTCCCTGCCGGTCACAGTGGCGTCACCGTTGCCGGCTCAAGGAGGAGTCTAGGGGAAGGGTGGGGAGAAGCGGTGTCGCCGACGCCATGTCCGTCTTCTCCGTCGAGGCGTTGCCAACGCCGCCTCGGCTTGCTCCGTCTCATAAAGGAAAGGGACGGGATGGAGATTGGGGATGGACCGGAGAAAGAAAAAGAAGTAAGGAGAGGGAGGAAAGCTCGTGGGTGGGACCCACCCAAAGCGTCTGGCGCGAGCTGTCACGCGCTCGACAAGGAGCTGTTTCGTCTTCAACGCACGTGATCGTACTTTACCAGGAACGACAGTGTCATATGTCAAGTGTCAACAAGCTTAATGTCTTCAGTAATTAATTATATTATTTTAGCAATTATTGAATTGACAATAACTTATTCATCACGGCAGAACCATCCCAATGCAAGGCTGCCTCTAAATCACGACTTCAGAGCATCTCCAACCGGCTCCCCCAAACCCAGCCCAAACGTCCGGGCGGACAGCCGGACGGCCTTTGGGCCAAAAACCTACACCCAACCGCGGTCCCCAAACCGGCCCCAAACGACCGGGCGTCTGGCACACCCCAAACCCAGCCCAAATATGGGGCGGGTTTGGGGCGGCCCGGACGCGTCGTCCCCTCAGTCGCTGACATCGCGGACCCATTTTGGGACGCTGACCGTCGCCGCTGAACGGCCGACCGTCGCCGCTGACTTCCGCCGCGTGGCTCCTCCGCCCCCACTAAATACCACACAGACCAAACCCTAACCTCACTCCACTCCGCACTCGCCAGTCTCCTCGCCTTCTCCGCTCGCCGGCGCAATGTCTTCATCCTCCATCGACTGGAGCTCGGAGGAAGAGCGGAGCGACGCGGCGGTGCCGCGCCGCTCACCGCAGCCGGTAGACGCGGAGGAGGAGGCCTTCTGCATCGCCTGTGAGCAATCCTTGAAGGATTGCGCCAGATCCAGCGCGGCGGCGCCGCCTAGCGGTGGTCAGTGCAGCCGCTGGTCCGAGCTTGCGCCGGCGACGTGCACAGCCGGCGCAGTCATTTGCGGCTTCATCGGCTCCGGCGCCACGCTCCCATCCGATAAGATCTGCACCTCCTCATCTCCGGCGCCCCGCCCCCACCATCCCCCCGTCCAAGCTCCAGCTATGTGGAAGATCCTGCCGGACGGGGCCGGCGGATGGCGGCTTCTTCCAAAGACCCCACCGTCTTCGAAGAGGATGCGCAGGCCAGAGACGGAGAGGAAGGCCTTCCGGCAGCTCCGCAAGGCGGACCCTGATGCAGCAGTGCGGGCTTTGTGTGCCGCGGCGAAAGAGCCGCCGCCGTTGGCCGTCTTGGAGCGGTCCTACACGACCGCGGAGACGGACGCCAGGCGCCTCCGGCGCAAGAACAAGGCGATACTAGACGCCGCCATCGCCGAATCAAAGAAGGAGGCAGCGAAGAGCGACCACGCGGCCAGGCTCGCGGAGGAGCAGACCCGCGCCGTCATCGCCGCTCGCTCCAACAGCGGCGGCTCCTCCAACGCCGACCCGTACGCGGTCTTCGAGCTGCTGCGCCGCCACCGCCCCTCCGGTGATGACAAGGGGAAGGGGCCGGCGTCAAAGCAGTGAAGCGCCGCCGATGAAGGTGAAGGGACCGGCAGACACAGAGGATGGCGGCGCCGCCGGTTTGCCCTGTTTTGTTAATTTGTCTATATAGTTAAGTAGTTTGTCTGTAATCCGAACTGAGCTCCGATCGATCGAACATCTTATGCAATCCATACAACATTTGAGCTCTCATGATCTACGTTCTTCTTTACGTTGCATGGCTAGTATGGTTTTGAGGATGCGGATATGGAGGGCATGGTTGTAGGAGGCCTTTTTTGAGGTTAGCCCGGACAGTGTCCGCGGACACTTTGGTGCTAATTTTGGCAACTCCGCTTGGAGATGCTCTCACGGGCAGGCCATGCCAGAAGAGAGGAGCGAAGCTGAACCGTGGTGGTCTCTCGTCCAATCCAAGTGCAATATTTTGGTAGACTGTTTTAGTACCAAAACGTTTTAGGCTCCTTTGATTTAAAGGAATTGTAAAGAATTTATGGTGGAATGAATCTTATAGAAAAAAATTCTATCTTAGTCATTTGATTTGTAGGATTGGATTTTATAGGATTTTTTTCTATAGGAATCATTGTACTACTTCCCATAGGAAATCTAACATTCACTCCAAGCTCATTTTTACAATTTCTTTGGTGGAATTAAATAAACTTTGGTGCATGCAAAATCCTATAAAATTAGAGTATGCGTGACATTGGAATCCTACGATTTTTCTATTTATACAATTTTCCTATCCTACGAATCAAAGAGGCCCTTAAAGTTCGGGACTGGTGTGGTATATCGGAGAGTCATTTTGACTCCCGAGTATCAGTTATGTCACTATTATAAAAAGATCAAACAATATATTTAAGAGTTTCAAAAAATAAATAAATAATCATGCATGTTCATAATGATATATCCTACAAATTGCAAAATACTTTACGTTTTCAGCTGCAAAAAAGTGACAAAGTTGAAAATATACATTATTCGCTATACTCATATCTGTACATTTATCATTTCTGTGTAAATCAGAATATAAGTATTTTATATTGAGACTTTGTACGATTGTAGAATATATCATTGAGAATAAACATGTTTTCAGATTTTTTAAAAACTTTTAAATATATTTCTTAAATATTAAAAATGGTGAGATCACTAGGGGCGTGTTTGGTTGCTCGCATGGATTCTCGGCCATTTTCATCCTGGGCTGACAGGGCCTGGCTCTGAAGAGACGAGCTTTGGCCCAAGTTTCGCAGCCCGTTTGGTTTCCTGAATTTGATTTATTATTCATTTTTTTGGAGTATTTTCATGTTTGGTTGCCTGCGTCGTAAATTATATTCAACACATGGGTGTTTGGTTATGTGCTGCATTTGTGAATCTCGTGATCTTACCACCTCTTGTGGAAGTCATAACACATTCAAGCACACATCAGCACACACACATAATTAGCACTAACCATACCGATTATCAGGTTCAAACTGCACCTAGTTAATCACATAGCAAGGGTAATCCGCTTGTTGCATACTAAACACAGTGCCGCTACTGATGGACCGCGATTAGGGCCGCGGAAGCAAGACGGGGAGGGAGTCTTGAAAAGCCACGTGAGGTCTGCCGCACTCAACTCGTGTAGGGTCATGCTCGCTACCCATTGGGCGTGTGCGTTGGCGCCGGCGTCGTCGCCAGACGGAGGGGTGGGGCGACGCGAGGGCGGAGGAGCGCCTGCGCCATCGGTGGCGGAGAAGGTGAGAAGAGTGGAGAGTCTGGGCTGTGAGGGGAGTTAATCCGAAATGTCCCGTTTTCCACGCTTTTCAACGCGTGCGAGACTATGGAACGCGTGGTTTTCTCCGGAGCCAAACAGAAACGGCCGATTTAACTGTTCTCAGCGGGCCAACTTTTTAGGTGCTTTAAGGTTTGTGCGGGTAGCTTGAACCAAACGCGTCACTTTTTACTTCCACTCGGCCTGGTTGATATCTCCTTGAACATCAAACACGCCGTAGAGATCGGGATCACCAAATCTTCACTCGTGGTATATGCGATATGTTTCATCGTTGGCAAATTTGTGCCATCACACCATTGGCTTAGTCACCATCAATTCCGCACGTATCCATCCGGTTTATGGACTCATCACTGATCGCACCGACCGTTAAGCGTCAAATCACAGGACAATGAAGAGATAACGTAAATCATGTTTCACTAAAACCATACATATATATCGGAAAAGAATTGCAAAAATTCCAGACTCCTCCGACAGAGACCTACTCAACCTCATCTGGCGGCGCGCGGGATGGATCCCCGTCCGAGCAAGCAACGGGTAAGCGATTATTCCGGTGGCGCGGATCGGCGAAGGTGTTCTCCACGCCGATCTGCCAAACCTCGACGAGGCCGCAGAAAACGGCGCCGACGAGCGCGGATCCGAGGGTGGCTTTGAACCCCTTGAGCCTATGGTGGAGGCCCGTGGCGCAGGCGAAAGCGACGATGCCATTCCACGGGTCATCCTTCCCGCGCGCGAAACACAGGGCGGAATCGACGGCGGAGAAGGCGAGAAACAGGCCGGTCCAAGTCTCGGCGACGCGGGGCGCGTTCGCGCGGACGGCCTGCGCGCCGCCGGCGAGGCGGCGGCCGCTGGGCGAGCTGCGGAAGGCCTTGAGGAAGTGGAACACGGACCCGCCCGTGCCGTCGATGATGAAGCCGAGGCCCACGTCAATGGGACGCAGTCCGGGAACGGTGTCCGCGCCAGCGCCACCGGCCTCCGCACGTCGTGCGACCCTCGATCTCGGTGGGCCATCAATCGGTTGCTACCCAGCCGGTTCGATGGCACTTGAGAGGTTTGACACGTTTGATCCCCTCTGCCGTATTGGCACGATAGTATAGGCTGGTATCGTGATATTGATACGAATACGATACGGTAGGCGATAGAGTTCAAACGCGATACGGATAATTAGCAGTCACCCGTTAATTTTCCAAAAAATGAATTCGGTCTCATTCCCGTTTTGGGTCGTGCTGCATGCAACGCTGTGCAAGCTAAAATTGCTGACATTACCAATATTTTTTCCATTTTACCAGACATCAGTGAGGTGCGGAGCGGGCGTCGACCATCCACTCCGGGAACATGCCGTACTTGACTGCTTGGGTTCACTCCATGCCGGAGCGGGGCGTCCTCGCGGCGTATTCGGAGCTCGTTCCGATTCACCGTGGCCACGAGGTAATGGCCGCTTCGATTGATGTGCCCGCTGCAGCGGATCCGGTAAATAGAAGGTACGCTACTCCAGCTCTTTTGGCGCCGAGCGATGGGTGGCGGGGCTGACGCGAGCTGCGGAGAAGAGTTTGCCGCCGGCGCGAGGTAATGGCTGCAGCGGCGGGGAAAGATCGCCGGCGTGAGGACAACCGTGGGTAGGGAGGGGGCTGGGCGGACCGGTAGCCGGCGGTGGGGAAGCAGGGGAAGAGGAGCTCGATGAACTCGCTGAGAGTGAGGAGGTACTGGTAGAGGGAAAGGCGATGGGGAAGCACGGGAAGTTCGGTTCGTAGCTTTGTGTCCTAATGATGAAAACTGACGAGCAAGCATCAACAGATAATTAGCAAGACGTCTCGTTTTGGGCAAAAAAGAAAAATACATTTCCAGGCTCCTAGCAACGCAAGAAAAATCCAAATCCCACGGTCATGCAATGCAGCACTTTTGCACATCAATGACTCGATCAACATTTCATATTAAGGTTTCTGAAAGTTGTTAGGAGCACACACACACACTTACTATATGCATGCAAAGTCAAATTTTGACTATCCTTGTGAAAAACAGATTTTGAATTTTCTAAAGCCTACTCAAATTTCTTTTGGAATGAATATTTTGGAAAAAGATCGCATAATAAATCAAAAAACACTCATGTGTTATTTTTTAACAAACGTGTGTCGCACTTCACAAAATTTCGACTCAAAAATCGATTAAATGTCAAATTCATGTCTTTTTTGTACATGTAATTTTTCGTGTACATTCTGTTTACATATGAAAGAGGCCGTGGCAACGCACGGGCATTGTACTAGTTTTCCAAAAATGAATTCGGTCTCAGTCCCGTTTTGGGTCGTGCTGCATGCAACGCGGTGCAAGCTAAAATTGCTGACATCACCAATATTTTTTCCATTTTGAAAATTTAAACTGTTTTATCGGTCACAACAAGATATTCGAAACGAGATATCTTTCTTGATATTTCGACAACTTTTTTGTTAAAAGTTTGCAACCTTCGATATATGACTTATCAGGTGTAAACATAAATAGTTATCAACCGGAAAAGTATATGGAATTATCACTCGACATTGTTACCTACATCATCACATTCAGTGTGGTGAGGACGGAAATAAATCTAAGCTAGTGCAAACTCTAAAAAATGATGCAAAGATCAAATAGCTCCAAAACATTAATACTACATGTGATTTGAACATGATCATTAACTCAACAAAAAATATAAACATATTTGAATACAATTAAAACCTAAAAAACATATCAATAATGAAGTTTTAAGGCGTATAAGATTCCTATGCAGTGTCAAAGCTCTACCTTTTTCTTAAAAAATCCTTAATTTTATTGATCAAGACTTTTTTTTTAATATATGTAGCACATCATCAAATTATCAAGAAGCCATCCAAACATCTCTTTGCGAAACTCGGTTTGATAATTTTCATCGCCGAGAAATTTCTTTAACCTATTGTCGTTGCCACTCGTAAAAATAATGTCAGCTAATGAGGCGATAAGCGGTAGGAAACATGACACACCTTTCAAATATCAAGACAGTCTCTAAGGTCTTCAATTCTTCGGTAGAAATAATGAATAGCTCAAGATTATCTTGTGTATGAGGAATTGATGATACTTATAATTAGATAAAATCCACATGATAAATATCTGTAAGACAAACATGTTTATTCACATTAAACTTATGAAATTAGCCTCTTGAGTCAACACAAGAGAAGTTTTGAAGCAATTTTGAAGATAGCTTATTTAAACAATGGTCAAATCGGTAATAATAGTCTATAACAACATAGAAAGTGCCCTCGCTATAAAATAATCAACAATGAGCTGATGTATTTCCCCATTTTGTTATCTTTTCATCCATATATTTAGGATTATGATTCAATTTTGTACACATAATTGACATCTTTCAAGAGGGGTTCTCAACCATCACTTCTGCAAGTGAGAAAATAGGTTCTCATATACTTGACCAAATATGTTGACTTTTACATCAACAAAATATGCAAAACCCAAAGTAGAACCATAAAATATAATCCATCACATAGCTACAGTTGGTTTCGGTCACCCCCCATAAGATGGCCAAAAATTACTCTCAAGTCCTCATTAAATATACCACTTAGGACATTGTTTAGAGTCAGGATTTGTTAGATTAATAACATTCAGTTACTACAAAGAGAAATAGTTGATTTTCGATTCCATTATACATATTCTCTATTTTCGGTTTGGGTCAGTTTCTGCGCGGTGTTGCCATGTAGCAGGAATTCCGAATAAAAAAATGTACATGAGAAATATTGTCATCTGAGTGTGACTAGAGAAACTTGATTTTTATAATTGATGGTCTTAATACTAAGAACATACATGTAAGTATCGGTCAAGCAATGGTATGATCCTAGATTGCTTGCATCCCTCGACGTTTACCTTGAGAGGATGAACAACAAAAATTATTTAGAAAAAAAAACTCCTCCACTCCTCCTCTCTCTCCCCCTCGCGTCGCCCCCACCGGCGGCGCTAGGGGCTTCTCCCAAAAAGCGGCCGGACCGCTGATACCCAAAGATTACCTGCGTAAAAAGTGGATGGGTTAGGTTGAGACTCCAAGTGCAGAGTGTATGTAGTAGTGGAAGACAATTTTCCCCACGAGGGGTGACTCGAGAGTTTAATATCGAACTCTCGGAGAACCAGTATTTCAGGAGTTATCTCCTTATCCTTCTCTTGAGAACCTGCAACAAAATAAATTGTTTTGTGCCCTCAACCTCACCAAGTGGTTATCAAGCACAAGTTGTGAGAATGATAATAAAATAATATGCAATGCAAACAATAGGTAAATATGCAATGATGGTAAATAAATATGCAAGGATGGTGGTAGTAATGATAAATGATATTTTTGGGTTTTTTATGATGAATGCAAGATGTAAAAGTGTTTTTGTATTTTCGGATTTAATAATGGCAGCAAACAAAAGTGGTGATAAAAGTGTTGGAAAGGTGTTTCTTATGATTAAAAATGGACCGGGGTTCATGGTTTCACAAATGCACTCTCTCTTGATAACGTGGTAGACAATGGAACACTAAAATTAACATGTAAGATGGCAAGACATGGTTTGACAAGTTATTAATAATATGGGCATCACGTCCTAACATAGAGATCTCAAGTATAAGTTGTTCTCTCTCTTATGCTCCACCAAGATGCGAACTAAATCATAACACCTTAGTAATTAAGATAAATCAGAGCATAACAATAAGTTCAATGACATGAAGTTAAAATAAGAACATGCTAGATCTAGTCATGGATATAGTGGCCAAGGTCACATCCACTCTCCGGTAGCATGGTATTTTTGTTTATCCCTAGTGAGGCAACAAAGTAAGGTAGAACCCAAGTGGATCGCAGAACTATCTGTCACGTTCACTGCACTAGCCACCCCCCATTACTCCAACTAATGCACACGTTCCCCCTCACATGCTCTCATAAACATGCTTGATCATGACAAGTAAATAAGAACGGGGTACATAATATGCATCTACTTTCATAACTGAAACAAAACCATTGCAATCTCAAACATGTATTAACTCATAATAAAGATCCACCACAAAGGAATTACATAGATGACCGTAATCATGTTCAGCAGCTCATACGGTACTAATTAGTGAAGCTCATAGAGAGGAGAGATACATAAGTTACTTCCACAAACCCATAGTCCAGAGGTGGACTACTCCCTCTTCATCATGGTGTCGGTGGAGATGTTGTTGGAGGGGAAGGAGACCACACCGGCAGCGCCCCGCCGGAGTTTTCCCCCTCCAATCTTCAGCTCCAGATCTCTGTTTCGTGGTTTCTGTGTTTCTGCGGCGCTCTCTTTCGCGAAAGCCCTGGGGGTCTATATATAGTCGTTTTTAGGTCAAGACGAAGCTTCGGGAAGAAAGATCGACGGCAGCGGAGGCCCGAGGGCCAGGATGGGGGACCCCACGTGGTCAGGGAATCTGGCCTCGTGGGCCCACCCCTTTTGGCCTTCTGGTCTCCGTTTCTTCGATTCCTTTGCGCCTACGTTTCGTTCCTTCCAAAAAAATGATCACCGTAAAGTTTCAGGTCATTTGGACGTCGTTTGGGTCCCGAAAACATCAAAATATAGAACAAGGGGTTTTCTAACAGCGCAGGGTTAATTCCAGAAAAATGGGGGAGTTGTTAATTATCCCCAAAACTTAATATAAATCATGAATATAACCCTTATATGATGCAAATATCATGGAATAACATGTAATAAAATGTAAAGTTATGTATGCATTTTATATGCATCAACCGCCCTCAGCTGGCCACCCCTGCCGCTGCCGTTGCCGGCCCCGGCCACGGCGGTGGCGGCGCCCCTCCGCTGCCAAGAGGTGGCTGGGGGGAGGCTCTCGCGCAGAGGTGGTTGACCGGCCCGGGTGGGCGGCGGCGGTCGCGGGCGGTGGAAGCCGAGCCGGCGGGCTCGGGCAGAGGCGGCGGCCGCGCGCGGGCTGCGGGGGCGCTGGAGGCGGCGGCGCCGCCCCCTGCGGCCATGGTGAGGGCGGGAGCCAGATGGGCTTGACGGCCCGATCTGGGCCCGCGGGGCCCGGATGTGGACGCGCTGCGCGTCCTAGTCGTGGTGCTTGAAGATGTGGTGCCGGTGAGGTTGGGGCACAGGGAGCAGAGGCGTGGAGGCTATGCCGGCCAAGGTCAGGTCGGGCAGTGGGCTGGTGATGCGCAGCGTTGGCTCGGACCGGGGATGCGGGAGGCGCGCTGAGCCATGGCGGCGTGTGGCCAGGGTTTCTTGCGGGAGGCGTCTCTGCCTCCCGCCGGCGTGCGGGTGGTCGATTTGGTGATGGTGTTGCTAGGCTGATCCGGGTGAAAACTCGTCTCCGATTCGGTGATCGGAGCCGGTGATGACGACCCCTTGCGCGTCGTCTCCTTCTTGAAGGCATCACCGGATTCACCGAGGTGAAGCGTGCACCACCTCCGCTATCTCCAGGGGAAACCTTTGATCCATGGATCGGATGGTGTCGGCGCTTCGGCGTCGTCTCTGTCGCGGCAGTGAAACACGGGGTTCCCCTAGTGCTGCCAAAGTGGGTCCACCCCATGTGGACCCAAGATGAAGATGGACAAGACCAAGACCCAAGTCAAGCTGGCGGGTTCACCGTCAGGACAAGCAAGGCCTACGTCGACAAAGGGCTCCGGTCCTGGGGGCCTGCCGGGTCCCCAAACCAAGCAAGAAGGCCAGGAAGGACCCGAGAGCCCGACTTCCCGGCAGGAGGCCAGGCTCCCTCTCGGGTACTTTCCCACTTCCCTGTGGATAAGCTCTCCACCTCACGCTGGAAGACCGCAGAAGACTTGGGAAGTAAGGCAAGGCAGCGCGGGCGGGAGCACAGCCCGTGGTGGTGTCAGCCCCTGTCCACCCTAAGGCGGACGCTCCCACCTAACCCAAAGGAGACGCTAGGCTGAGGAGAGGCCACGTCTCCCCCTAAACTAGAGGAGGGTCCTTCGCCCGAAGGTCCCTCGTGCCCCTCACGTGACCCTGTGGCAACCCCTTAGCCTATAAAAGGAGGACCAAGGCACGGAGGAGAGAAAAGGTCGAACCAAGACACAAGTCCAACCAGAGCAAGACTAGACTAGGGTGCGAAGGTAGAGGGGAAGGTGATCTCCTCCGGGTCAGGATCTGTCCTTCTTCTACCTCCAGCCAAAACCCTTCCGGGTACCCCATCCGGGAGGTTCCATTGTAAGCTACACTATGAAGAACCCATCAATCCAGACATGCAGGAGTAGGGCTTTTAGCCTCCGGGCGGCCTGAACCTGGGTAGCTCCTTGTGTCCCTTTGGTTGCATGCTTTGATCGTGGAGAGGAGAGCTTGATCTAGACTCCGCCCGAGAAGACGATTCTCAGCCTCCTTCGCGCCCCGTGCCGAACCTAAAAGGGGGTATCCTATACTCCCGGTGTCCGTGCATCGAGACACGACATCTGGCGCGCCAGGTAGGGGGGCAAGCGCTGGATTCGTCTTCTTCTTCATCGACCTCAAGTTCAGCGCCAAGTTCATCGTCAAGTTCATCGTCAAGTTCTGCGTCGAGCTTCTCGTCCGTGGCAAGATCTGCTCCAAGACCCCCGCGCCTTCGGAGCAGCGTTAGTTTCGGCTCTCACAAGTGAGGTGCCGAATCCGACGCCAAGATGACAAAGAAGAGAAAGGGAAAGGCAGCCTTGGAGTTCCTGCGGTACCCTGGCCTCGGCTTCGTTCTTGACGAGTCCTCGCCAGCACCTGCAGCTGAAGATCGCGCCTTTGGAGTCCATTTCGTTCCTCCCGCCGCTTATGTCAGCTCTCTGGTCAGCAAGGGAAGACCTGAGGAAGGTGCCACGAACATTGATGTCCCTCTTTCCCCATGGACGCATGGAGTGAAGGAGGAACTCTGTTCCGACGCGCCAACCACAGTGCCGCTTCCGGAGGAAAAAACCTCGACCAAGACACAAAAGGCGAGCCTCGGCAAGAAGATCCTCTCATCTACGTGCCCCAAGAGCTCAAGATTCCTCTGCGCAAAGATGGCCAGCCCGGAGTGTGGTGCATGTACCACAGATCTGACCGGCACAGTCTGGAAGATTGCCGACAGTTCAACGACATCCAGATACGCCAGAAGAACGGTGATTGCTATACATGTGGAGAACCAGGACATATCAGCCGAGATTGCCCTCTCAACAAGAAGCCCAAGAAAGCCAAGGGGAGCGCCACAGCTGGGGTTCCTCAAAAGGGAAGATCTTTCCGGACTTTCGCCAATGCGTCCACTCAGACTGAAGAGCCCCCGGAACCTTGCCCACTACCGGCGCCCCCACAGACACAAAGCAGTCAAGGGCAAACTGCAGCTAGCTGGGATCAAACCTTCATCTGCGGAGATTTGGCCAGGGAGAATGGGATCTCCCGGGTCACATCGTCACAATACAGCCAGGACCAAGTGGACCCCCTCAGAAGTACCGGATTGCTAAGTGGCTGGCATCAGGATCCCGCGGGTAAAGCAGCTTCAGGGTCTCCGGACCGGCACGAGCCAGCAAGATTGACGGGTCATCAAGCAAGGAACATCCGGGTCCAGAAAGCTAAGACAACCGTAGGGTCTCCGGACCGGCGTCTCTGATACGCCAGCAAGTCGCCGGATCACCAGTTGGGTGGTCTCCGGGTAACTCGAGCAAGTAACACAATGGTCTCCGGACCGGCGCAAGCCAGCCAGTCATGCCCCTAGTCGGCATTGGAGGCTATCTCGGTTGGAAACCTTGTCCCCGCCAAGAATTGCTGGGCAAGGCAGAATTATGTCTGAAACACGGCATAGAAGACCCGCCTTGGCGGCAGCGCGACAAACGATTACCGAGGTAGCCTGAAGGAATCAAAACGCGAGCTAAGTATAAACGTGCTTGCACGGGCTTGTTCCCGGGTACATCTGTTTTATGTGCTTTGGCTAAGGCGAAAGCGGGCGTTCTCCTGGGGCAGCGCCTTCGCGATGACACTGTCAGTTTCCCTCGGGCAGTGGAGTCGTGGGCTGAGGTCCGTGCGGTCAGGAAACGGTGGGTCCTTTGGGGGGTTGCGCCCTGTGTCAGCATTTCGGACCAGTCTGAGTGCCCACGGCTGGTTAGCGCTCACACCTTTGGATCCTTCCCGAGAGCGTAAGCCCCCACGAGTACGATAAAACTTATATACTTTGGGAAGAAGTTATTTACATTCAAAAGCATGAGTTCATAAGCCAGTTGGCAATATCAGTACAAAAGCATGGTTCACGGCCCTTGGTATTGTCCTTTTCAGGACTTCACAGGTTCACGGGTCGTCTTCGCGGGAAAGGCGCTCCAAGATTTCCTCCACCTGGCGGGATACGTCTGGAGGAAGCGGCGTCTCGGGTTCAGGCGCCTCTAGCTCGGACAGCAAGAAAGCTGCGGATGCCGCTGACGAAGTGCTGTGACAAACCGGGTCGTCACCTGCCTCACTGCCTGTTCCCCAGCAAGGCGAGTGGCTCTGCTAGCCTGCTCCTTGATACCCTTGATGAGCGAGGCCACGTACTTCAAGAACCCGGGATAGCGGACGAAGGAAGTGGAATGGTCGGCCATGAGAACAGGCGGAGAAGGCACTCCCAAGTTCGTGAACTCCCTCACGATATCCAAGGACCCGTGGTTCATCTGGAGCAAGATGTTGTTATCATCGCGGCGGTGGAGTGTGAATCGTCGCTGTTCTTTCTCAAGTGCGCCTTTGCTTCCGCCAGCTCGACCTGCACTCCTTCAGCTGGTTGGACACCTGCTCGTGTTGATGCCACGCAATCTGAGCTTGAGATTTGGACGCTTCCATCGCCGTTCGCCCGTCAGCCAGCTCCTTTGCCTCCTTCTTGCGAAGGACGGTCATGCGCGCATCTTTGTCCTTCCAGAAATCGTTCGCCTCGCCCAGTTCCCGGATCCTTCTTTCCATGGCGACGCGGCCAGCCGTGGCCTCTTGCTTGAACTTCTCAGCTGCATTGAGAGCCTGCTTCTGCGCCTCGATCGTGGCAGCCATCGACTCGACCCGGGCGGACAAGCTGTCTCTTTCGCCCCTAGCTCTCTGGAAATCCTTGGCGGCCTGTTCTCGCCTCTCCCTCTCGCTCTTGAGCTCGCTCTGGAGTTTGGAGACCTGCTTGCCTAGTGACGAGACGGCTCTGCTTTTGGCTCGAAGGTCATGTTCGACCTCGCTGCGAGCCCAGCTAGCCACGTTCTCCAGGCCCTGCTCAAAGCGGTCCTCGTCCCGCTCCATTCTGATCTGGAGCTCCTCAATGGTGCCGAGGTAGCGGCGCTCTTCGTCTTCCAGCTCGGTCTTCGTCGCTCCAGCTCCTTCTCGCGGCTGGCCACTCTCGTTCCCAAGCGTAGAGCAGCTCTTCGTCCGCCGCCAGCTTCAGCTCTCTGGCGCCAAGAGCCTCCTCCCCCGAGGAAAGCCGCAGCTCGCGAGCTTGCGAGTGCTCCCCGCCGCCGGAGGTCGGGGGCACCAACCGCGCCAGTTCGGCGCGGGCAAAGGACAAGAACTCCGAGACGCTGGAGAATGTCTTGGAGAACCCGGGGCCTTCCTCAACTCTCCCGGGTTCATGGCAGGGGTCAGCGTTCCCGAGGGCCGAGCCCCTGGGGATGAACCCGCCTGCTTCAAGTCTGCGCGGTCCAGAGGTCGCCTGGGGATCCACGTCGCGCCTTCCCCAGGGCCTTCCGCGCAAACAGCTTCGCCTCGCCTGCAACGACTGGAGCCACCTCCCTGATCCTTGGGGCGGACCGGGGGCTCGGGGCTCGGAGTCGCCTCCATCGGAGGTGTCGGTGGAGCTCGTCGCTTCGGCATCTTCGCCTCCCCGGGGCCGTTTGCTTGGCCACTCCGGTGTCGGGCTCCTGTGCAAGAGACCAGAACAAGAAGTCAGGACGATGGCAAAAGGGAAGCAACTCCACATTCAAGGCCAGTTGCCAGCGAAGCTTACCGGCGGGCTCTCTTCGATCCGGAGAAGCTCCATCTCTTCTTCACCAAGTCGTCAAAGAGGTCAGGCAAGGACAGGCTCTCTTCCCCAACCTCCACGTCTGCAAGGGGAGGAGGGATAGCCTCCGACGCCTGGTCAGACTCCTGCATCGACGGCGAGCCCGGCGGCACTGGCTGCTCCGGAGGTCCGTCTCCCGGCGGGTTTGTCGCCGCCCCGGAAGGAGCACCGGGGCCTCCGCGCCCGCAAGGCACTCCCGGAGGAGCCGCCTCGTCGCTTTCGTCATCCGAAGACCCAGGTTCTTCAGGGGAAACGTCCCCGCGGGCAAGGCTCTGCCCCCTTGGCCTCTCTCCTCGAAGGCTGCGTGCTTTGGGTGCCGGGGGGCTCAATCTTGGTAGTACCCGCCACCCCGTACTCATTGCACGCTGGCATTGAAGATCGGATGCCGTCGGCGGCTGGATCCTCGAACAGCGGCAAGACCTCATCCTGGAATTCAAAGGGTACCCATGGCAACACATAGCCCATGGTCAGAGCCCAGGTAGTCTCTGTCAAGTGGAATCTGGACTGTGGAAGGCTGCTACCCACCTGAGCAGTTCCCAGAGCGGGCGGCTCCGGAACTGCAAAGGGGCAATCCCTCTGCGAAGAAAGTCTGCCAGGATCATGGCGCCCGTCACTCCCCTTGCACGGAGCGCAGTCAGCCTGTTAATGGCCGAAGCCAGGGCTTCCCCTTGAGAGCTTCTTTCCTTGGAATGTGCCAATCGCTCCGCTGGATAAAATGGAGTCATCAGATGGGGGTTGGTCCCATCAGCTTCGACAAAGTACCAGTTGTGCCTCCATTCTCCAACCGAGGCCTTGGTGAATGTTTCCGGGTACTGGTGCGCCGCATCACTCCGGAGGCAGAAAGAGACACCGCCAGCGATCCACTTGGACTTCCCCAGGCGTGGAACGAAGAAGTGGCGGAATAAGGCCACCGAGGGCATGACGCCCGCGAATGCCTCGCAGGCATAGGCAAAGGTAGCAAGCATCATCACGGCATTGGGGTGCAAGTGCAGCATGTGCAATCCATAAGCCTCCAAGATTGCCGCAAAGAACTCGGAGAACGGAGGAAGAAGGCCGACGACGGAGAAGTCGTGGAAAGTAATCACCTCTCCTTCTCGTTGAGGACCGCTCCCAGGACGCACCACCACTCCCTCAGCACCGCGGAAGCTCGCGGCCAGGGATTGGCGGACGCGTTGAATGGCTTCCTCTGACGCATACTCGCTGGGAGAAAAGAGGGCTTGAGTCACCCTCCTTGAAGGCGGCGCCTCGGCCAGAGAAGCTTCCATCGCCATCTTCTCAGCGGCAGATTGTGACATCTTCCTCACTCCTGTCCTATCCGCTTAGGCGGCATGGGCTGGGGCAAGAACAAGGAGCGGCGGCGGATTGCGGCGGCCGAGGCGGGGGCGCGCTTGGCGAAGTCAGGGAGAAGGAGTCTCCTGCGCGGCGATTTGGGGATTTCGGCGAATCTGGAGAGGTAACGGCTACAGTGGAAGCCAGTCGTGGCTTATAAGGCATCCCACACGTCGCGTCGCGGCCTCATTACTCCGACGGACGTGGGGATCGAGGGGGCGTGCCGATTTCTGCGCGTTTCGCCCGTTGGATTCCAAGATAAGCACGGAGTCCGTATGAATCGCAACGTTCGCCGCGATTCAGTCAACAGGACCCGGGGGCTCGTCTCTACCTCGCCTCGGCGGGTCCCCAACGGAGCAGAGCAAGGAAGACCAGGTGCCCGGGGACCCACTTTGACCTATCTTTAGGCCATAGCCCCGGCAGCTGGAGCAAGAGCCGCCGGGACCATGCCCGGGGGCTACTGTCGCAGCAGTGGAACACGGGGTTCCCCTAGTGCTGCCAAAGTGGGTCCACCCCATGTGGGCCCAAGATGAAGATGGACAAGACCAAGACTCAAGTCAAGCTGGCGGGTTCACCGTCAGGACAAGCAAGGCCTACGTCGACAAAGGGCTCCGGTCCTGGGGGCCTGCCGGGTCCCCGAACCAAGCAAGAAGGCCAGGAAGGACCCGAGAGCCCGAGTTCCCGGCAGGAGGCCAGGCTCCCTCTCGGGTACTTCCCCACGTCCCTGTGGATAAGCTCTCCACCTCACGCTGGAAGACCGCAGAAGACTTGGGAAGCAAGGCGAAGGCAGCGCGGGCGGGAAGCACAGCCCGTGGTGGTGTCAGCCCCTGTCCACCCCAAGGCGGACGCTCCCACCTAACCCAAAGGAGACGCTAGGCTGAGGAGAGGCCACGTCTCCCCCTAAACTAGATGAGAGGGTCCTTCACCCGAAGGTCCCTCGTGCCCCTCACGTGACCCTGTGGCAACCCCTTAGCCTATAAAAGGAGGACCAAGGCACGGAGGAGAGAAAAGGTCGAACCAAGGCACAAGTCCAACCAGAGCAAGACTAGACTAGGGCTGCGAAGGTAGAGGGGAAGGTGATCTCCTCCGGGTCAGGATCTGTCCTTCTTCTACCTCCAGCCAAAACCCTTCCGGGTACCCCATCCGGGAGGTTCCATTGTAAGCCACACTATGAAGAACCCATCAATCCAGACATGCAGGAGTAGGGCTTTTAGCCTCCGGGCGGCCTGAACCTGGGTAGCTCCTTGTGTCCCTTTGGTTGCATGCTTTGATCGTGGAGAGGAGAGCTTGATCTAGACTCCGCCCGAGAAGACGATTCTCAGCCTCCTTCGAGCCCCGTGCCGAACCTAAAAGGGGTATCCTATACTCCCGGTGTCCGTGCATCGAGACACGACAGTCTCCCCCTTGGGGGCATCATTCTTGGAGGTGCGCACCAGTCGAGGGACCAGTGGTTGGATGTGGGGTGCTTTCGTGGCGTTGCGAGCTGTGTGGCAACGATGACAGTGGTGAGCGGAGCCGAGTCGCGGCATGTCCTTCGTCACCGACAGTCCGTGTTGCGTCCCGCCGTGAAGCTGTGAAGTCGGAGCTGCGTGTCGCGGGCGGCAGGCTGGCAACGATGACACTTTTTCTACAGTGGCCTCGCGGATTCCGTCGATGCAAGGTGTGCATCTTTCTCTGGTGAAGCTCTCCGTCGAAGTCGGAGCTGCCTCCTCCTCGACGCTTTGGGTTGACTGTTTGGCATAGGCCGCCATGGTTTACGACGTCGGCTACGGCGGGGCTTCGTCGGTGGTCGTCGAAGGTGAAGTCGGAATCGCTTGCTCGGGGAGGAGTGACGACGATGACGCTCGGTGATGACCTCGATGGTGTTTTTCTCCTCGGCGGCGTGTGTGTCTCGTGTGGGTAGCCAGGTTGGCCGGGTCTGCCCAATGTGGTGTTTTCATGACTACATTGGTGCACTTGTAACGGTTTTCGGTCGGTTCCCTGTTAATGAACCGATCAATTCCCCTCCTACTTTTTTAATAAAATGAGGCAATGTTGCCCGTTTTGTTCAAAAAAAAAAAAATTTACAGTCGCAGTATTTCCTGTGGTACAAGAGGTTTCAAGAAAGAGTTACATTTGTTTTCTAAACATTAGCTAGGTGCGAGATGGAAGGGTCTTCATGGTAGCAGCTATAATGACGGAAAACTCCAAATGGAGGCCGAGCTACTCGGTTTTCCAAAATAAAAAAATTGTATCTGCATTTTTCTGTTTCAAAAAATTCAGAAAAAAATCCTATATGTAGGTAAAGTCTAGATCTACCACCGTGTAATATTTCAAGGCAAATTCGTTGTATTTTACACCAGGAAAAAAGACAAATACACGGCATTGGATTGGTGAAGAGTACAGTCGGAAAAATTCGAATATTTGTCAGATTTGTCATTTTTGTGTAGCCCAGAATAATAAAAAAATTGTCTTGAAACTTTACAAGGTATTAGTTATCGACCTTATCTACTTCTAGGATTTTTGCTGGAGGCTAGGTTATTTGCTGGACAATCTGGAAGACTCGAAATGATGCTGAAAATCGTCTTTACATCGGATGGTTTAACAAGTTTCCTAATGATCTTGCAAAATCGTAATTTATGGACTTTGTGTTTTGCTGAATGGCTGGGTGATTTTGGAGGTACGATTTGTGAGTAAACAACATATTAAGTCTGGGTGATTTTTGCCCTTGGTCGTTCCTTTCTGTTGGATCAAAATTGGATGACAGATGCGTGACCTAAGTCTGACAGCGACTTTGATGCACAGTGTCACTAAAGCTGAGTCCGTGTATGGTGTATGCCCCCGGCGAGGTGGCAAAGCCATGTGACATAGCGACGCTCACAACGGCGGCGGCAAACACGACTAGGAGGAGTCGTTGTAAATAGAAGATCAATACACATTGAATAGAAATTTGAATCGAATACAAAAGATTGAAATTACTAATATTAGAACAGAAACATATCTAGAAATACCTCCCCGTGTCCCCTGCTACAGTCGAGACAGGCGACTCGGAGGGCGTCTCGAAGCGTCGAGCTCTCGCCGGCGATTTCCGTCGCTCCCCTCCGCCTCCGGTCGCCGTTCCGGCACCGGGAGGTGGGGGGGGGGGGGGGGGGAGCTCCGGCTATCGTGTGTGCGTGTATATAGGTGTGTACTAGGTGTGCGTGCTTCCTGGCGGTGTCGCAGACGGCGGCGATGGCGCTGGTGGTTAGGGTGTGGTCCTTCCCCTCCGTGCTCCGTTCCGGCGTCGTTCTCGCCGTCGGGGAGGTCGTGAAGGTGCTTCGTCGGGTGTGCTGCTCCGCTTCTGCTTCTCTGGCCGGCCGTGGCGGCGAGGGGAGGAGTCGGTGGAGCTGTGCTTCCCGTTTTGTTGCTGTTGATGCAGGTGGTTTTCCTCCGTCGTCTCTGCTCCGGCCGGCCTCGGTGGCGAGGGAGCGGCGTTTGGAGGTGGTAGGGGGCGCGTGAAGGCTGGCCTGGACATGGCCGTGTCGGCGGGAAGAAGGGAGGTGCTGGAGAGCTCGCGCTGCGGTCGTGCACGTTCATCGAGTCAAGACTCCGTTGCGTGGCGGCGGGCGACTCTTGTGACCAGCTACAACATGCGGCGGCTCCCTCTCTCCGGCGGATCGTGGTACGGCGACGGCGGCTTCGTCTAGGCTCTTGGGAGCCGGCTGTGGATCCGATCGAGATTTGACCAGGCTGCTCAGGGTGCTTCGTGCAAGTTTCTAGGTCTCTTTGTAATTTTCTTTGTTTCCTGGACCTGTGTGTAATTTGTGCTAAGTATCCTAATATATGGCTCGGATCCGTCCTCAAAAAAAAAAAAAGATTGAAATTGTCAGGATATATGACGATCGAGCAGTCTACGTGCTCACTAGTGATGCTGCTAATGTACATTTCCGTTCAAACTTAACACAAAGAATCCAGAACTTAAAATAATTAACTACTACATTCATCTCAAATTATAAAACATTTGAAAGCAAACCATACATATACGGAGTACATCGGAAAGGAATTGCAAAATATCCAGACCGGCACTTCTCCAGCGACCAGACCGAGACCTACTCAGCCTCATCTGGCGGCGCGCGGGAAGGATTCCCGTCCGAGCAAGCAGCGGGCAAGCGATTTTTCCGGTGGCGCGGATCAGCGATGAAGTCCTCCATAGGGATCTGCGAAACCTCGAGGAGGCCCCAGAAAGGGCAGCGCTAAGCGTCCTCCGGGGATCGCGCGCTTCGATCCTCCGGTTCCCCAGCCGTCCGATGAAGCAATCACATCCGTCAGATGCTTTCCCCAACCGCACCAGCACCCGGCTAAAAAGAAAAAACAAATCCCCCCGCGTCTTCTTCCTATCTCTACGGTCGATCCGGGAGCCCAGTGCTTCCCGAATCAGTTGCCGCCGACCGCCGCCACCGAAGACGGAGGTCGTCGCAGCACCACGACAACCCCTCGCAGCTCGCAGCATCTTCGACTTGCTTCGGAAGGCCGCCGTCGAAGTCGCCATTCCGGCATGTAGTAGCGTCTCCTCCACGCAGCACGGCCACCTACCTTTCACCGTAGCGCATCCTGAGTCCTGCCACTAACAGAAGCTCCCCGCATGTAGCAGCACCGCCTCCTACGGCAGCAGCTCCGCCCGTCCCATGGCCGGTAGCAGAAGCAGATACAGCTTGTAGCAAGGCTTCCCATGGTTGGTAGCACAGCCTCCTTCTGTCGGTAGCACAGCCGCTTGTACAGCAGCGCCGCCTGCCGCCGGTAGCTAGCAGCGCCTCCTTCTGTGAATAGCACCGCCGCTTGCCGATTGCAGCAACGCCGCCTGCTGCCGGTAGCACGGAGTCCTTAGGTAGGTAGCACCGCCGGTTGCCGATTGCAGCAGCGCCGCCTGCCGCCGGTAGCACCGACTCCTCCGGTCGGTAGCACCGCCACTTGCCGATTGCAGCAGCGCCGTCGGCGGCCGGTAGCACCGCCCCCTTCGATCGGTAGCACGCCGCTTGCCGATTGCAGCAGCTTCGCCTGCCGCCGGTAGCAACTCCGCTTTCCGCTTGCAGCAGCGCCGCCAGACGCCGGTAGCACCGCAGCTTGCCGCTTTGCAGCTCCCGGTCAACGTCCTTGTAGCTCGGGGTCGTCACCATCGCAGCACGTGGGTGCGCCGTTCGCCTCCATCGGAACTCACGGTCTTCAGTTGCTGCAAGAGGAAGCGCCCCCTTCGCGGATTTGCTGCAGGATAGGGAGGGAGAAGGAGTAGTGGAGGAGGCGGTGCGGGGCGTTGGCTGAAGCTTGACGAAGGAGATGGAAAAGTGAGGGGAAAAAACATGAGGCCGAGAAGCGACGGGAAAGGATAAGAGGAAAGGGGTCGCGCGGGCCCCACGAGTACACGCGTCGCTCGATTAAAGCGGAGGATGGGACGCGGGCGATCCTCCGGGGGCACAGTAGCGTTTTTCCCCCAGAAAACGGCGCCGACGAGCGCGGATCTGGCGGCGGCTTTGAGCCCGTTGCGCGCATGGTAGAGGCCTCTCGCGCCGGTGAAGGCGACGATGTGGTTCCACGGGTCCTCCTTCTGGCGCGCGTACGTCATGGCAGAATCAATGGCGGAAAAGGCGACAAGCAGGCCGGTCCAAGTTCCGGCGAGGCGGGGCGCGTTCGTGCGGACGGCCTGCACGCCGCCGGCGAGGCGGCGGCCGTTTGGCGAGCTGCGGAGGCCCTTGAGGAAGTGGAACACGGAGCCGCCCGTGCCGCCGACGATGAAGCCAGTGCCGGCGTCAATGGGGATGCAGTCCGGGAACGGTATCCGCCCCGGCGCCATTACCCATGTGTCCGTGTCCATGTTGAGCCACTTCTGCTCGTGCGACCCTCGATCTGGGTGAGTCATCGATCCGTTGCTCCTCAGCTGGTTCGATGGTATGGGAGAGGTGCAGGGTTTGATCCCCTCTGCCGTATCGGCACGATGATATATAAGGTTGGTGTCGTGATACTAATACGATACGGTATGCGATAGAGCTCGAACGCCACACGGATATGGACGAGTGTTCATCATGTCTGTCGTACGTAGAGATCGTATACAATACAGTAGCAGGTATATTTCAAATCTGTCTACAATTAATTTGATTGAATCTGAACCGGTTTTATATCCAAGTTAGTGAGGCTAGTTCAACCGGTTTTCATAGCTGGTTCGATGGTATGGCCAATCTCAACTGATTTTATATCGCCATCATCTGTTCTAATCTTGATCCTTTTTGTCAACTGAGAAGAAGCGTATGGACTTAGACATGAAAAAACATCAGACAACTTTTATCAAATCTCTACATATACGATTCCGGACGACTTGTAGCGCGGCCCGTCCAACAATTCCACTCATCCCGCCATTCTTCTTCGTCTTCCCCGCCACGACCACCTGCACAAGCGCGGTCACTAGAGATTGCCCCAACGGCTTGATCTCCGCCCACGCCATATGTCATGCAGCGTAAACATCCGTGGCGTCAAGTTAAGGAGTCATTGTGACCGGATCAAGCACTCTTCTAAACATCAACAGAGAACACTAAATGTTCATACGTTGGGACACCACCTCAGTCATGGTCGGCAACACTTCATGTCACACAGGAAGACAAGACCGGTAACGGTGACACCCGTAGGAAAGTAATGGCACCCATTGGTGTCGTCGTCATCGACACCGACTACCTGGTTTGGCTTTCAGCGTAGTCCCACCTCCCAACCACGACTGGCCTACCCCTCTCGCCACTCATGCCTATGTGCATCAATGCCTGGATGTGGAGCCCTAGAACCAAACCATCCTCCTAGTGCCCCATATATCTTGATGTGAGAACGCCCGAAGCCACCCAAGGCCTCCGCCGGGAAGCCACGGGAGATCGTGTCTCCGTCATAGGCAGAGCCGACCAACAGCAGCCGCCATCACCATCGGGTTAGGACGCCATGCCGAGAATCGCATCACGCCGCCATGCCACTAGGCAAGAGAGGTGAGTAGCAGAAGCACATTCTAGGCCGCTGCACTGCAAGAATAGCGTTGTAGTCGGTGCACAAGCGTCGTCAACTTGCATTGAACCACCCGAAACGACGAGTGAGTTGAACAAAGCCCCGCCATCGTGTTCTGGAGCACGAGTAGCCTGGCCGCATCTTTCGACAATGTGGATGGGTTGGTAGAAGAGGGGTGAAAGTGGTTGGATGGTTTCCCCGGGTCTCCTAGATTAAGTGACGAAGTGCTCTTATGACCTGATGAAGTGGATTTCCTCCTTGTCTTGTGTTTTTTTCTTTTTCTCCAAGGTCCATAGTAAAATATCTCCGTGGATCCAGGAATGATTTGGCTCTATCACAGAACCAGAGGTGCCAAACAAAACAGTTTTCTCAACCCCTCTTCTTTGAAACATTTTGAGAATATATCTTTTTAGAGTGTGTTCATATGGGTAAAACAACAATTTCGAAATCATGCAAATCCTCTTGCTTATTATATAACACAACATACATGTACTTACATCGAAAGATAATTGCAAGAAATTTCAGACCGGCACTTCTTCGGGGACCGACACATTCTCAGCCTCATGGGGCGGCGTGGGCAGGATCCCATCCGAGCAAGCAGCGGTTAGCCGCAAGCGATCTTTCCGGTGCCAATCGGCGATGATAGGGTCCATACCGATCTGCCAAACCTCGACGAGTCCACAGAGTACGGCGCCGACGAGCGCGGATCCGACGGCGGCTTTGAGACCCTTGCGCCTACGGTGGAGGCCTCCCGCGCAGGCGAAAGCGACGACGCGGTTCCATGGGTCCTCCTTCCCGCGCGCTGAGTACATGGCGGTATCGACGGCCGAGAAGGCGACAAACAGGCCGGTCCAAGTCCCGGCGAGGCGGGGCGCGTTGGCGCGGACGGCCTGCGCGGCGGCCGCTGGGCGAGCTGCGGAGGGTCTTGATGAAGTGGAACACGGACCCGCCCGTGCCACCGATGATGAAGCCAAGGCCCGCGTCAATGGTGATGCAGTCCGGGAACGGCGTCCGCGCCAGCGCCAGCGGCCTCCGCGCGTGCGACCCTTGATCTCGGTGGGCCATTGATCGGTTGCCCCCCAAGCAGGTTTGATGGCGTGGGAGAGGTTTGCCGTTTGAACGGTTTGATTCCCTCTGCCGTATCTGATATCTCCTCGTGGTAAACTGGTAATATAGGTTGGTACTCCTGATAAGAACGAGGGTTCACTTGTGTCTTACGTAGAGACCGTATACAGAAACAAGTACGTATATACTTAAGCCCGCGTGGGAATCTGCCGAACAGTTCGGGCCAAATCCTGACCCACAGTGGTACGAAACTGGTCAAACCATCAGCCTGCACCGCACCGCACCATATTGATGGTTTTAATCGGGTTTACAGGTTCAAACCACGATGGGAAACTTTCGTGCTGGTTTGAGACCGTCTGGAACCAGGTAAAACCACAGAATCCGTCATCAGTTTCACTTTTTTTAAGATATAAAGATCAGTTTCACTTACACATCGGAAAAAAGAATAAAAGAAATCCCGTCATCAGTTTCACTTATACTTTCACTTACACATCAAAGCCGTCATTCTTGTAGGTTGTCAATCTATATGAGTTTTTTTTCACCAGAAGAGGGCACTACAAACTATTCGCAACTAGACATAAGCCATAGTTTGGAAACATATTGCTTCAGAAAAAGTAGATACACATTTCCGAGCAAATCAAATATTAATTCATCATACGACTTTCTGCCTTGCATAATTGTAAAAGAATAAATTGTGAATCTGGTTGTCAGGAGGAAGGCGGCACTGAGATCGCTCCTACCTTTTGTGAGATCAACGTGCTTAGTTCTTTTAGAGTCCCTATAAATAAGTAGTTCATTATTTTATAACAAATAATAAAGCTACAATAGATTTACCTGCTTGATGTAGTTGTAATTTTTTCACTCACCAATTTAAAGAACCAATTTAATTTTTGAAAGCCAATATTTTTGAAAACATGTATGAGTGACATTGATGGGTGTTGCTCATTGAGTACTTCGGAATATAGAAAGACTGATGTGTTCATAAAATTTAGTTGAGACTTGCGTGCACGTGCAAGGCTACTAGTATACTTAAACCCGGGTACAGTCTTGTGCGAAACTGGTCAAACCATCAGCCCACACCGCAACCTACAGCACCACATTGATGGGTTTTATCGGGTTAAGGCGGTTTATAGGTTTAACCCGAGATGGAAAACTCTCGTGCTAGTTTGAGACCGTCTGGAACCTGGTAAAACCGCGGAACCCGTCATCAGTTTCACTTAACTGTGTTTGGATGTAGAAAAGTTTGCAGGGAATTGAATTGGACTAGCAATTCCATTTTCAAGATGGAAAGGAAATGGGCTCCAATTCAAATTCCGCTGTTTGGTTGTGAATGAAATTTATGGCTGGAATCAAAGGGTAGCACATGATTTCAATACATGTTTGGATGTGTAAACCTTGGAGTTTGATGTTTTGTTGAGTTTGTACAATATCAACTTGTGTACATGTATGAAAAAATAGTAAATATTCCAAATATACCAAATCAAGTCAAAACAATAACATAAGTAGAAATAAATAGTTTTCAAGCACCAACATCACATGGATAATATTTGTCTCTAAAAATAGCACAAGTGGATGGTTTATGTCTATTACACATAGCACAAATGGACAATTCACAAACAACAAAGTTTGTAGTAGTTCATACAACATCTAATGTAGAGAGCTTTGGGACACCAGCTATGGCAATTAGAGCAGCATTCCAGCACCAGTCTTCTACAGAGAGGCAGCTACAGCACATCAAGAAGCCAACTGTCGAAGCTTCAATCTTCAAGCAGCTCCAATCCTCACTCTACTAATCATTCTGAGAGTCTTGCTGTTCAGAAGCAGAAACGCATCTTCAGGTTTGAAGCCTGCAACATTTCGACTTGCAGATAAACACAAAAATGCAGCTCCAATCCTCAATCAATGGCATGAACCTTAATACATACATATACGTGGCTAGTTCCAGTAGAATACAACAAATGAACAAATATGTAGTTGAAACAGATTTTTTTTTTAAAATCTGAGAGAAGGGAGAGGCCGGGTCGGAGGAGAGAAGGCAGGGAGGGAGAGAGAGGAGGCGGGGCTCGGAGGAGGCACGCCCAGGGAGAGAGAAAGGGTCATCACCGTACCCATCCCGTCGCCGTTCATCCCGCCATCGTCCATCTCGTCGTTCGCCGGTCGATCTAGGGTTAGGTACCTAGGAGGGGGCATGAATGGAGACGGGCGGGGCTCACAGGCGGCCGGGGAGGGAGAGAGAGGAGGGCTGGGAAGGGGAGAGGGAGAGGAGGCAGGGAGGGATTACCTGGGCCGCCGGCGCCGCCGTGTGCTGGGCGAGCTCCAGGTCAAGCTCGTCCGCCTTCTGTTCGCGAGCGAGGGAGAACGACGAGAGAGAAAAACGTTTCGTGAGCTCGCTCGTTTCCGAGCCTTTCCGAGGGTCTGAGCTCGGAAAGTTTCAGCCCGAGCGAACAGCTGCGGACGGTGCGCTCGGAATTGTCATATGTTTCTAGGCCCAAATTCCGTAGCCAGCCCAAACAATGGAATTTGCTCCAGCAATTCCAGATTCGCGATTCCGAGGCCCAATTCATACATCCAAACACAGTTACACATCGACCAAAAGAATAAAGGAAATCCCCGGCTGCTTGGGCACGGCGGAGGCGGAGGACGGAGGCAGGGAGCAGGGGCTAACTTGCTCGTCTCGATCGATCCCGACGCCTCCGGCCCTTTGCTATTCTCCTCGGATAGTTCAGCTTACCCTCGCGCGTTCTTCTCATGGCCAGAGCACCGTCACCTCCTTCCTTTAGTCACGTTGATGGCCGAATGCCTGTGCTGCTGTGCAACAAGCTCATGGCAACTCCTCTTGTGTTCAGAAGCTCGCCGCCGCGTCGCCGTGTAGGTGCAAGAACTAGCCGTGACGCCGCTCCGTCGCCCGCGGAGATGGGATTGGGGATTTACACACTAGCTTGTCGTGTGAGATTTTCCCCTCCTTAATTTTCAAGGAAGGGAGCAGTTTTAGTTCCACGTTGGATCCACATATCCAGAGTCCTGACTCGTCAGCGAGTAGGCTCTTCCGTAACGTCCACGGTCCGTGTAACCAGACCACACCACACCGCGGTATCACGCCTATCTAAACTGGCAGAAACCAGCCTAACCCACTTAAAACTGGTCGCAACGGGCTGGTTGAGCAAACCGGTAGAAACCGTTGAAACCGGGAATTCCCAGGCTTATATATACTAGCAGTAATCATGTTCTTGATCAAGTCACGGTGATCTAGGGCATCAATGACCGTGCAGTAGTACTTGGTGGTCTCAAACTTCCACAGGGCAATATCGATGGTGATACCGCTCTCATGCTCAGCCTTGAGCTTGTCAAGCACCCATGCGTAATTGAATGACCTCTTGTTCATCTCAGCGGCTTCCTTCTCGAACCTCTGGATCACACATTTGTCAATACCGCCAAGCTTAAATAGCAATTCATAACAACAGAGGCAACATTGATTCCTAGGTATATTCATCAAGTGCAGACCAGAGAACACAGTAAATATATGAAAACTTATCCTCAATTTTTTTTTTGAAAACACCACAATGCACATTTAACTACCAACTTGTAGGGCATTCTTCTTAGAACAATTCTCGTTATATAGAAAGGAGAAAAGCCAACATGCAAACAGAATATCACGCCACAATCTGCAGATTCAATGTGTCAATGTTCCCAGAGTCTTTTCTAAGATTATCTTTCCGAGCTCACTTCTCATGGCTGTATATATGCTCCAGTCGAATGAGTTCATAAATTGGATTCTCGACGGCATATGAAGCAACAATCTGCAAAGTTCACGAATAATAAAGGTTCGAATTAACACTACTTACTATAACGTATAAAAATGCTGAAAATGTTGAGGCGGCCGACTATGCAGTCTCCAACTGTCACCTACCCTAGCGGGGAAGCCAGGGCCACACGATTCTGCCGCCGGAGCAATGACCCCTTCCCTCTGTGGATTATAGGCCTAGAGATGGGGGATGTGGCGGCCGCCGGCCGGTGAGCTGAGATGGCGCACAACGATGGTGGAGGATGTGTCGAAGATGGCAGCGGCGCCGGTGGCGGATGCACAAAGATAGCAAGATAGGTGGCAGGATCGATATGTCGAGATGTCATGCTTGATGGTGAGAGGTCGAGATGTCGGCAATGAGGTGGGGGCCGAGTTGGCAATGGCGGTAGGGTGAGGGGCAGGGCCGGTCCATAGGCAGGGCAAACAGGACGACAGTCCCGAGCCCCGAGAGGAGGGCGTCCTCATATACGAAAGTATGTTAGTAACTCTTATATTACTATCTATCTAACGTATGAGAGACTATTATCAATTTATGAATATCAGAAAGTCGATCTTAGTTTACATTAATTATCAATTGCACACGGCGAACCAATAGACTGTACATAAGAGTAAATCAATTAAATTAGCCGTGGTAAGTTTAAGTCGGATGCTAGTCTCCCGAGTGAATACCTTATACATGTTGTATTAAATGTTTTGCTCGATAGATTTCCAATGTTTAATTTCATGTATAACTTCTTATTTGAAAAATTAATAGAAACAATTGTATACAAGGACACATTGGAGTGTAATTACTGTATTGTGTATGTGCAATAGTAGAACCCATAATATTCAATGTTCGTCTGTGATTACTTTAAGTAACACTATTCCAGTAACAAGTATAAATCATTACATATTATCAACTTATTACTAAATCTAGATTAACTTGTAAGATGCATTTTCCCAAGACAAAAATGACCATATCAAATGTCCAATTTATATTTAAGAAGTTTCTATATGTTTTCTTACATAACCATACACTACACACCTCTGTTAATATATTTACTAGGCTGCATGCATTGAATCTGTATCAAAATATTTAGTAATACTAAAAAGGATACATCCAGCAATAACATACATATGCGATATATAATTTATCAATTGTAAGAATGTCAAGGATCCGTGCGTTTCCCCTTTTTGTTTATTTTTATATTTAAGATCATTTTGTATCTAGTTAAGAACAACATATTAAAAAGGAATATTTGCATAACTCAAATATATTTTTAATGACATACATGACAAAAATATTATTGGAAAAAATAAAAATATATTGTATAATAACAATGCTAACAGGTATATACCATATATTTGTTGAAACATTAACATGGTAAAAAAAGTAAGAAACTAGAAATGTTCAATGTAATTATATTTATTTAACTCGGCTAGGTAAAAAAATTAATTGGAACGGCCTGGTGAGGGGCCAAGATGGCGGCGGTGGGGTGAGGGGCCGAGATGGTGTCGATGGAGAGAATTCCAAATCTTGAGGACGAATCCAAGCCCTGGTGGCATCCTCAGATCTCATGCCTCGAACGAGGTTTTGCAGTAACCGGGACACACGGCCTACCGCCATGGGAGAGGAGGAGAAGAAAGGAGAAAGTGAGAAACGATTGTGACGGTGAAGCTTTCCGCCTCTTTTATATGATGGTTATTTACAAGGAGAGGCGACGATCGTCGGGTAACGAAATGCAATCATTTCACATCGAGTACTCATCCGTGTAGTAGTTGCCATGAAAATAACAAAATTGGAATATATTCTTAGAAAATGTTTACAAAACAGCATATCATGTACGAATTTCATGACTTTCAAGCACAATTACCAGAGTAATGGTTATTTCCATGGTATTGTTCATTATAATAGTACATCTAGTCACAACACGCCTATGCAAGAGGCACACCGCAACCTCTGGCACACGACCACCGGAGAGCTGCTCGCCGTGAACTCCAAGCCAACGTATTCAATAAGAACATGACACTAGAGCATCGACACCACCCGATTTGAGGATCATGAGTTTTCACCCAAAGAATGTAGGACCAAGAGAAGCCACAACAACGGTTAAGACTCCCTCATGGAGGAGGAAGGGGTGGTTTCGCTAGGATATTTTTCGCCACATGTCGTATTCATATTCATTTCTCTCTTCAATCTGTGTCTTTAACTTGTGTCTTCAAGCCATTGCACGTTCTGGTACCGTAATCAATTTACCAACGACAACGGTTAACACCCGTGCTAATTTTCAATTTGTAATCCACGATGGCACGTACCATGGATATGGAACCAAGAGCAATATATCAGCAAACAGGCAACGGTATTAACACAAACACCTAATGTGCACACAAATAACCAGATGCTGTTAGTCTCAGGGGGTGACCGGGACGTAGCCATGATCGACGGCGGGGGTCCTAAATGCTGCGGCGATGCCGACATGCCGTGGCCTGCAGCGCTGTTAGAGGTCGGCCGCGGAAGTGGACGCCGTTGGCCAGACGACGCGCTGACATGGCCGACGGCGCTCCATGGCCTCCAACTCACGGCATAGTGATGCCGTGCTAAACACTGGTGGCTGCACCTCGTATCTGGGAGCATGCCGGAGTGGTGCAGCAGCGACCATGGTCATCAACGTCTTCGCCGAAGAGGGGATTCCGCCATGGATAACAGGATAAGTTCGTTGACGAGACAAAGCGGCGGCGCAGCGGCCTCCGCGCCCCTCTCCGCGCCCTCGATGCCAACAGCCGCCCCGGCCTCGCCCTCTCAGCTTCTACACCTCCCCTTGCAGCACAATGCAGTCCGGCACCAGCACTACACCGTACACCCCGTTGATTTTCTTTTCCTCCTCCCATCTCCTGCTCCATGGCGCCACAAGATGGAGAGACACTGGGGGAAGAAAGGAAAAAAAAGATTAGCGAGAGAAAATGGACAGGAAATTATCCCGGCCGAGAGACAAACAGACCAAACCTTGAACTTATAGACCGAGTAGAGATCGTGATCTCTTTATTTAAACAAAATTAAATTATATTTCTTTATTTAGAAAATTCTGAATATACACAATGATGTCTATAACGTGCAAAAAATTCAAATTGAAATAGTTTGAATTCTTAGCAACAAAAAATAAAAATATATGGATATGAGTATAGTGAACATTATAATTTTCAAACTAAATATTTTTTAGATTTTGTCATTTTGTGTAGACCATAATTCAAAAAAAGTAGCGTTGAGATTTCACACGATTGTATGGTACATCATTCACTACAATCAGACCTTTTTTCATAATTTTATGAAACTAGTAAATATGATTTTCGATCTTTCAAAAGTTAAATGACCGCTGGATCTTGGGAGGCAAAATGAAATTTTGTGCGACCTGCTAAAATAAAACTTTGAACTTCTAATCCTGTAACTAACACCCTATAGTTACACATCCAGAAGTAGTTTGGATCTATTAAGGATGTCAGGGAAGGGACTATCTAACGCTTATTCGACTCAGATTAACTAAATTTCAGCGAGTTGAATATAATTCAAACTCATGTGCAACTCTCTATCCAGCACGACTCACGTGGCTAATCCAAAGAATTAACTAAATTTCAGTTAGTTACACACAATTGCAAACTATGTGTAAGTCTCGGACTAGCATGAATCATGACACAAATCCAACGGCTAGGTAATCGATTGATAAATACGGGACAATTTTTCTTAGTCCAGCATGGAATTAAGAATATATCCACCGGTTAAGGAGTCTATTGATATTTAGTTAAGGGAGAAATATTTATTTGATACTACTTGAAATTTTGATTCCCTATTTGACACAAGGTGTAAATTTCTTTCTTACATCGCCATCCATTCTTTAGTTCGTACCGTCACTTTTGTTTTTCTTGGACCAAATTACCCCTGTTTTCCATAGTCACGCAATCCTTAGAAAAAAAGGAGGCAATCGAGAGTGGGAAACCAAATGCTCACAACACGCGTGTCTGGGCTAGTCGTGGCCTAGACGAGTCCATCATCTGGCCACGCACGATTTGGGCGAGCCCGCAGCCTGGGCGAGCACGGCCTAGACCCGACGGTCCTTTGCGGAGCGATGATTAATGTCACTGAGCCTTTTTTTTCCCTTTTGACTCCATAGCTGTATGCTCATGTTGCTGCTAGCTGCAACTTATTTATGGAAGAACGGTGTTCAAATGGATTTACTGAAGTGCAACATTCTGTAGAATTACATTGTTATGTTTCTCAAACTAACAGTTAAAGTTTCCATATGATCTACAATTATCTGTAGTTTCGCGAGAGCACAGCGAGTTCAACCTGACAACACCAAACGACCATCGGCGGAGAGGAGGAGGGCTGCGCCGGCCAGCAGGACGGAGGACCATCGGCGCCGGAAGGGACGGACGACCGTGCCGCCGGGGAGGAGCAAGCGCCAGTGGAAAAAGAAAGACAGCTCTGAATGTACTGTTAACTGAAATCTGTACTGTTGACTGAATGTGTTCAACTTTCTGCTACTGAAAATTTCAATGTTACGTGCTTCAAAACTTCAATTGTTTGAGACGTATACAGAAGTGTTCAGATTTCGGTCGTTAATTTGCCGATTCCTTTTTACAAATATGTTCTTGTAATACATCAGTTCTGGGCTCAGGTTTTCTTTTTTCCAATTCCTTTTTTTTTTTACTTTATCTTCTAATCTAATTAACACATAACACCATTGCTTATAACAAGTTTTGAGTTGCTGACATAGCCTACCGTTCTGTACTCAATTTCTTTTCTAGTAGCACATATCTTTGTAATGTATCTGTAGTGTGTTCACTTTTCAGTTACTGTTTTTCCCACCGAACTGGAAATGTGCGATACTGGCAACTGAATGTCTGAATCGACGTATTGCACAACTGTCTGCCCGAAGAAATTCGCCTGCATGGCTGCATGGTTGCTGTTCGTCTGAGGGGAGCGGATGGGATCACGGCTGTCCGTCAGAGGAGAGCAGATGGAGCCTTCGTAGGGGGACCGAGGGGCCCGTCGGCGCCGTTTCCTCCAGACTCCAGTGGCTGGCGGAGTCTACCGGCGGCAGCAACGCTGCGTCTACGAGGGGTCGCAGGGAGAGAGCCGTCCGAGCGGTCGCAGGGTGTGCGCTGTGCAGGGCTGCAGGGGAGCCGTCGCTTCGGTTTGATCCAGGTGCAGCCACCGTAGATTCCCATGCCTTTCCCGCAGCGGCGCCGGCGAAGCTCTGCTGAAGAACGCCCGAGTTTAGCTGTTTCTCCTCCGGCGCTCGTTGTGCGACTTCCCAGGTGAGTTGCTTGGTGTTGAGCTGGCGCTGGCCGTTGGATTCATTTAAACGGTGGATTCTGTAGGGCAAGGCAAGCCGTGACTTGTCCACAGCAAGGCCCCGTATAAACGCAAGGTGCAAACACGCGCATGATTAAAGTTGTTGGCCCTGGTCCCGACTTCACGTCGCGTGGACCGTTGAGTCACCGAGTTCTTATGTAGCGAAGCTGCCTCGGTTAATCTGCCTAGTTGATTGATCAAAAGAACTAGTAGGCTTTGGCGCGGCGTCACGCCGCGCCCGTGACAGTAGATTTATATAGTTACAGAAAAATCGTAAATAACTCAAAATTGGTATTATATGATAAATAGTGTAAGGTTTTCCATACTTTTATATTTTTGGTTACTTTTGTGTACTCTTTTGTTGTTTATTTTAGTACGTAGGAGGAGAGAGATGGTCAGGTGAATGCAATTTCGCAGGTCCAGTTATATAATTGTATGTAGTTGCATGCATTACTTAGCAGGCCGATCAGGCATACCGCATACATGATGCAAGTATAATGCATTGAATTGCAATAATTTATTCTCGTCGTTGCATATGCTGCAACTGCTGTAGGAGGAAGAAGTACCCAATTCAGGATACTAATTTTTTACACGACTTGTAATATTTACAAACATAGTTTAGAAGAAAGGGAAGGAAGAAGCCCATGAACTTATATGAGAGAGAATATGATAACACTTACTCACCAGAAATTGGACGGCGCATTACTATGGGTTTGCCACAAAAATTGCAGATTGGAAAAATAAGTAAATAACTACAAACTGCTTACAAATCTCACGTTATGAACCAGACTCGTGCCACAAAATAATGTAATAGCACAATTAAACATCTTGTGTTGCTTGCTGATCCAACTAATTTTCTTATGCCTTGCAAACCTCCCCCAACAATATTCTCTTCAAATGCCCACGAGAACACAAATAAAAACACTGCAAAAATGGTAACTGGAATGTAGACCACTGCATCATACACCAAATTTCGAACACATCATCTCCAACAAAACGGTGGACATCTTAACCTTCTTATGTGCTGAATGCTAGTGCCTTGTAATTTTTGGGGTAATTTCAGGTTTTGTTCTGCAAGAAGGCATGAGAGTTAGAAGTTAGACCAAGCATAATTGTAGCACTATCAAGAGAAATTGTTTTGTTATACTTAGTGCGTGTACAATGATTGATAAGACGTATTGTCTTAATCGTGCCACATAATTTGGCTACAGAAAAAACATGATGTATAATGGATTTTTTTAGTGTTATCTCCAGCAGCCAGAATCCCTAAAATAGTGGGTGAGAGAGATTAGGTAAGACATAATCTCTTAAGTAAGAGAAGGCAAACGTTTTTTTGTTTCTCTCTTCCAACTCAATAATTATCCTACGTGGCGAGCCTAAATTCACCATTGTACACGCCCTTACTCTCATCTTGAGAGAGAAGGAAACCCCTTTTTTTTGCTCCGTATTCACAGCCCAACAACTCCCTGCCCAGTGCCCAAGAGAGAATCGAAGGAGAGCACACATAAACATTTGAAAGTTTCTTATAATGCATAAAAACAATACCTTTTGTTAGAACAAATTCGTTCCCACCCCCCCCCCCCCCCCCCCCCCCCCAACTTTTCACTTAGCTCAATTTAACCCCACCTCCGCGCCCGGCCGTGAAGCTGACCCTGCGCTCCGCCACGTCCAACCGATTCCCTCAACCACGCCAGCGCCGAGGACTATTCATGGGACCACCGCACCTTGGTTAGCCTGTCTTCAGCATCGAAGGTGTTGTAATTTGGGAGGAGAGGAACAAGAGGTGCAAAATGGGCATGTGTGGTCGAGGAGAAAGCAGAAGGAGCAAACGTAGGCGCCAAGTTAAAAAAAAATAACATGAAGCATACATATACGACGGGAGCAAACGTAAGCGCCAAGCTATATAGCTAAACTCTAATAGCAAGAGAAGATAAGGTTGCAAAAGAAAGACGTACGTGCGGGCACAATAAAGACAAAAACATCGGGACTCAACAAATGACTGGCTAAGACATTAGACCAGTCTTAACTAAAAGACATAAGCATGTACTAAGCGGCCCTTATGCCGACTGGTAGTAGCAGTATCATATAGGAGAAACCACCGGCAGATCACCAACTATCTAAAACGAAAAAGAAAAAGAAGTCAGACAACCAGAACAAAGCTCATATAAGAGTACAAAAGTAGGAAAAAAATGCATACGTGAAGGAGTACCAGTATGGAAGGAACTTGCTGGCCAAACGATCACGGAGGGAAAGGAAAAAACAAGAAGCCAAACATCAAATTGTAAAACGCGTATCCGCCCGAGAGGATGAAAATAGGAAAAAAATAATGTTAGAATCCTTCCTCACTTGTTATAGTAGTGTAAGCCTGTATCAAATGGCGCTTACGTCGGTTGGTAGTAGCATGCATAGGTGAAACAACTGGCAAACAAGAAACTATGGGGAACCGAAACAAAACAAAAGGTCAGTTAATGAAGGAAACAAAAAATCAATTAAACAAACCAAATCTCATGAAGGTGGGGAAAATAGAAAATGAACAAAGGAGTAGGAACCCTTGACACCAAATGAACAACCACGACAACAGAACCAACATGCAAAGATGACGCCATCAGGGGAACCAACAAGAGAGGCTGCGACAACAGAAGGACCAGACGGAAACACTGCAGCGGCAGAGAAAGTAGAGGGAAACGCTGCTGCGGCAGAAGAAGCAAACAAAGACGCTGCCGCAGCAGAGAAATAAACAAAAGACGTTGCTTTGGCAGGAAATGAGGGAGAGACATTGCCGCAGCAGAAGATGCTGCCACATCAGGGGAACCATCATAAAAAGGTGCCACAAGAGTGAATTGAGTATGCAACACTGCCGCGGGCAAAGATAAACCCGCCATGCCACTGCAACGACCTCAAAGAAGCAGACGTCTGGGGGAACGAGATAAACCGTGTGGCGACATAAACAAACAACAAAATGAATTAATTACTAATCACACCATACATACCAAGAACAAAAACTAATACGAACAACAAATCGAATCAATTACTAATCACACCATGGGAGCAAAAAAAAACTAACAAGATCAAAGGAGAAACTTTGAAATCATAATTTACATAAACAGACCACCTGAGATAATAAGCATGCAGCGACAGAAGACCCAAAATCGCCCTCAATCATAGACGGCGCAGACAAGTTGAAGAACCTATAAACCAAAAGGAAACATACGTCACTTACATGCACGAGTGTAAACAAATAGTAATATGAAGGAAGAACAAAAAAGGCAAGGAAAATACAAACCTCCCTCCATAACCGGGGTTTGCCAAGACGTATTTCTGAGCGACGACGATCAGCGCGCGTCAATAAGATCAGAAGAGACGAACTGATCGTCCAGCCAGCGAGAACAAGAAAAAAATGTAGATGGCAAACATATATGTAGGCAGGATAGCAAACTTGAGCACCAAGCGTAAATTTGAGCGCCAAGCATACGACCTGTAGGTGCAAACGTAGGGGTCAAGTTAAGGAAGAAAATTTGAACTCTACGAACAAGGAAAGATAAGGATAAGAAAAGAAAAATGAAATAGAAAAACCAGCCGTATGACACCAAACGTGGGAGGCAAGCTTGATCAAGTAAGCCAAAGTGCATGCACATCCATTGTGAGGGAAAAAAATAACAAACGTGGGAGGCAAGCTTGCTCAAGGAAGCCAAGGTGCATGCACATCCGGTAGTTTTTTTTAAGAGAACAAAAGAAACCACCGGGAAGACACTGAATGCCCGCTAGGGGAAGCAGGTCCTCGAAATCGTTTGGCCAGTTGAATGGAAGAGAAAGGAAAACAAAACTTGTTGGAACACAGAAGCAATCGGATAGCCAAACCGCAGGAGAAAAAAAAAAAAAAAAGAAGAAGCCAGTCGCCAGATCTCAGTGTCTCCATCCAACGGAACGAAGCCACATAAGAACCACTCTTACACGTGTCACCTAACAAGAGGCCAGAAATAAGCAAAAAAACGGAGGAAATTATAAACATTCCTCTTGGAAAGTATTTATTGCACATAAGCACCAGTGCTCCCGTATTAAAAAAAAATAAAAACTATACTTCTAGGTTTCCAAAAATAACCGAAAAAGATAATTAGTATCCACATACTCTCTAGAGGCTAAAATTTTCGTACAAAAATACATTTTTATTTTGGGCTACAGAAAAAAGATAAATATCGGCCCAAAAATAAGGTTTTTATATTCCTACATATAGTCAAAATTTTGTTTTTTCACACAGCCCAAAATAAAATGTCTTTTTCACTGAAACTTCGCAGAAATATACAACATATGTGTAAGCATCTGTGGAATTTTTTGATATTTTTCCGGAATTAAAAGTTGAATTTTTCAAAATTCGGGAGCACTGATGTCTGGGTGCACCAAATCCTCTCGCCATTTCTCTCTTACTACAGTAGTGTTGGCCAAGCAGCTGCATAAAAAGAATCTAAATTGGGAACCCGTAAATAAAAGCAGAATAAGCAACAAAAAATAGCATACGCAGGAAAACAAAAAACAACCTTTAAGGGCATCAATAAGTTGTACAGAAAGTGGCAATTCAACAGGAGTAACACGACCTGCATAAATTATCAGTAGCTAGTAAATGATAAATGGCATAATAAAAAAAATTACATTTAGCAAACAGAACAAATCAATAAACATTGACCTCTCTCAACTGAAAGACAGTAAGCCTGTATCAAACGGCGCTTACGTCGGTTGCTAGTAGCATGCATAGGAGACACTACTGGCAAATCAGCATTTTAACTACAAGAAACGGAAGGGAAACAAAAATTCAGTCAACCAAGGGAAGAAAAATTTGGATAAGGAAACAAATTATCAGCTAACCAAGAGAGAAATCAAATAACATAAGCAAAAGACATGACAACATGAAATAATAACACGTACACAAAGAAGTAGCAATCCAGGGCACCAAAGAAACAACAACAATGGGAGAACCACCGCGCAAAGCTGCCGCGCCAGAAGAACCAGCAAGAGAAGCTGCCACAGCAGAGGAACCAATATATAAAACTGCCACGTCAAGGAAACGACACACATGAACAATAGATTCTAAATCTCCCTCAATCATAGGCGGCGCGACTGAACTGGGAGGCGTCATATCCGAAAGAGAAGAAATCTATCAACAAAAAAGAAAGCACATCAATTTCGATTATGTATGCCGGTATATGTATGAATAATAACACTGACGAAGAATAAGGGAAACAAAAAAAGACAAGAAAAGGGGACCTCTGTCGATAACCGAACGCTTGCCTAAACTAATATCCATACGATGACGGTCACCACATGCATGAGCAAGATTAGAAAGAATGAACTGTTCAGCCATGGCGAGGAAGGCGAAAAGCAGGAAATGCAGGCCGCAAATATAGAAGTAGAATAGCAAAACATGAAACTTGGCGGCCAAGCAAACAGCTAACGCAAGGGGCAAGTTTCATGACCTCACAAAAAACAAAAACAAACAACGTAGAGGTACAACTCAAAAGAAAAACTGAGAGCCAAACTTATCCAAGGAATCAAGGTGCATGCACATGTTTTTTAAAGAGAACAAGAGAAGACCATCAGCCATACAAGACAAAAATATTAAACTTGGGAGCCAAGTTTTCCCAAGTAATCAAGGTGCATGCACATGCATTAATTTTTTTTAAAGAGGACAAGAAAAGACCAACGGGAAGACACCCAATTTAAAAAGAGCGAGAGAATACCACAAGCCGTACAAGCCAAAAATATTAAACTTGGGAGCCAAGTTTCCTCAAGTAATACCATTTTTATAAAGAGAACAAAGAGAAGGCCACCGGGAAGACACTCGATGACCGGCTGCAAATGAAAAAAAAAAATTTAAAGAGAACAAGAGAAAGCCACCGGGAAGAATCCCAATGACCGGCTGCAAATGGAAATAAAAAATTGCCCTTGAAACCGGTAGAGAAGAAAAGAAAAGTAAACAAAGGGAAAAGAACTTGTTGGAACACAAATAGAACCGGCTAGCTAGACCGGAAGAGCAAAAGGAAAAATAATGGAGAAGTCAAACACCAAATCCCACCCAATCGGACGAAGCCACGTAGGAGCAACACTTACACGTGTCAACTAACGAGAGGTTGAAAAGAGGCAAAAAATTGAGAGAATTAGAATCCTTCCTCCCTTATTATAGTAGTGTATGTACTCCCTCTGTTTCTTGTTATAAGATGTATAATTTTTACTGAAAAGTTAAACTTGACCATCTTTAACCAGGATTTTACAAAAACTATCAATATTCGATATATTAAGAAAATAAATATAAAAATATATTTCATGATGAATCTAATGATAATGATTTGACATTGTAATTGCTAATGATATTTTCTATAATCTTGATCTCAAAGTTAGTCAAATTTGACTTTTTAAAAAACTATACACCTTATAATAAGTAACGGAGGGAGTACTACTCAAAACTCATTTGTTCATTAATTCTAAATATTTCAATATGAACTAGAACTATATGCAGATTAAAATGAGTGAATCTACATACTAAATATGTCCAAATATATATGTTTTTGAAAAATCTAAAATACCTTATAAAAGTGACGGAGGTAGTAGCTAAGAGCTAGCTATTGCTTTCAACGTCTTATTTGGTCAGTTAACCAAGACTAGCTACAAATTATGTCACATAATACACCAGGGGTTAAAATATCTTCTTATGTCCTTACATCTTACGAGTAGCTAACATCGTTAGTGGTCAAAATGCACTAAAGTGTCATATAATGAAACAAATTTACACCCATTATCTAATAGGGAAGAAAAAAAATACAGGGACAAATAGGAAATTGAAATTTTAAATGGTGTCAAATAAGAGGAAAAAAGGTTTTAGTGCAACCGGGCACCAGTGCTCCTTGTTTTTGAGAAAAAATAGAAAAAATGTACTATTCGATTCCAAAATATCACCAAAACAATTTCGTAGATGCCTACACATATGTTGTATATTTATGCAAAGTTTCGGAGAAAAAGGCATTGTATTTTGCGATATGCGAAAAACAAATTTGTGGCACTATGTAGGAATAAAAAACTTATTTTTAGCTGAAATTTATCGCGTGAAAACTGTAGCGTCGAGAGCGTATGTGCATACTTAGTTGTTTATTTTTTTTGTTGATTTTTTGGAGACCGAGAAATACAGTTTTTATTTTTATTTTTAAAACAGGAATACTGGTGCTCATGTGCAACAAACACTATCCGCAAATAAGAAATTCCCTCTTTTGTAAAATTCCAGACGACTGGGTTTTAGCAAATCCATAAAAAATATGTACGTTATGCATAGAGGGAGATCAGATAATTGGCATACTCACCATCGGTTATTCAATTCCATAACACAAGTATGCATCCGAATCGTGAATTCATCAGATTGCGCAAGTCCTCAAGTCACAAAACAATGAAGCACTCGCGACACAAAAATACGTCAAAAAGCTTTATTTTCATTGGTTCCTTAGTTCGTAATATTCTTAGTGCATATCTATTTTTATTAGTGTATGCGCATGTCTATTTTTATGGGTAAAACAACATCGATTGGTTACGAAATAGGGTTGGCATCGTGGATGGACATCCTGTTGTGTTTTTTTCACAAGGCTAAAAATATTTCAATAATCATGTGAGATACACAACTACCCTTGATTGTTATTTTCTCTATCACATTTAGGTATGACATTTTCGATGGTTTGTCCAAAGTTTTAAATCTTCTTTCACTGGTAAAGGAATGTTGTATGTACCTAAAGTTATAATTTTTGGACTATTTTCTCTTGGAAACAAATATTAACCTCTAAGAACTAGTAAATACATGCATAAGTTAAGTGCTAACTAAAAAGCAACGCAATTTAGACCCATCTATCATTTTTTTTAAATTGTCATTTTTATCTTAATAAGGGCTTCTAGTTGCTCTTCGCTTTTCCTCATGCACGCCTGCAAGATGCACCATTCAGTAGTTAGACATTTCTATGAATGTCTGATTTAGTGCTTATGTCTTTATTACGTTAGCTATTTTTTATCTAGTTACATGATGCTGCAAGCATGGTGTGGACAAGCAGAAACATGGCAGATAGGCGACCAATCTCCAAGATAACACTAACTAGTTGAATGCCCGTGCGTTGCTACGGGTTTGTAATTTTTTCTGAACACACATGTAAATATAATGCATGTATAAAAATTCATGTGTATGAAAAGATAGCTCTAAAAGCCATTAAGATTACAATGTATATATTTTGTACATTGTTCGAATATGAAATTTGACCTAATCTTTCTATGCTTGAAGGGAGTGGTAAGTCACCAATTCATTCTCTCGGTATCTCATTTGACCTGTTGAAAATAAATAAAAGACTGTAGATAAATATTTCATAATTTAAAGTCACTAATTCATTCTCTCGATTGTAATGGTAAGAACTAAGAGAATAAGATCTATGTGCTCACTGCTCACGGAGGAAAAGCACCGAATTCAAATCCACTCATCGCATCATTAAGCAAAAGGAGGGTGAGCTTACGATGGAGTCAGCGGTCTGCAAAGAGAACCATTCGTACGAGCCTGCAAAGTAATTCCAAGGGTGATCTCTCCGGCTTCAGAGTTTTCGGTTCAGAGAGGTTAAAGTGCACTGAAAAACAAAGACAAAAGATTCACTATACTCTTTAGGCTACTCATCAGACATAGGCACAAATTCAGAAGGACAAGAGAACCGACGAATTAAGAAGCTGACTGACCACGGTGCTGCTGCTTCTCTCGGTCTTCTCCGACCTGGAAAGATGCAGCGGAGAAGAAGTTGCAGTTCCAGAGCGGCAGCTTTCCGAACATCTTGACGCGGCCGCCCCGAGGTCGGACGTCGGGTAGGCAATGGGCCGCAGCGAGCTGAGGGAGTACCCCGACATGTCGCAGGTCTGGACGCCATACTCGCCATCCTTGGGCGCCGTTTCAGAAACGCCCCCAAATCCGGCGAAGCGGAGCCTCAGATTACAAAGACGAACCGCCCAAGGCATGAAGCGCTCGAAATTTATGTCTTCTGGCAGCCCTCCCTTCCCTCCTCCGGACCCCCTCCTCTGGCTCGGCCATGGTGAGCTGTGAGCAGGGCGTCCGGCACCAAGGCCTCGGCGAGCAGGGCGGCCGTCCCTTCCCTGGCCCACGGAAGGGGTGGATGTCCACCGCCACCGTCCCGGTGTCCCACGTGCGGGATCCTCTCAAGCTTCATTTCTCTCCCCTCCGTTCTACGGCCTCGGCTCAGGCGAAACGGCAAGAGGCTCTGCGGGGAGGCGCCGCCGCTCGCGCTCTGCAGGGATGTGAGCAACCCCACGCAGGCCGCCGGCTTACCTCCGCGCCGCGCGCCGCCCGTCCTAGCTACCTCGCCGGCGCCGCCCTCCGCCACCAACCGCACACGCGCATCCCTCCCCGACGTACCTTCACGCCGCCGCCATGCTCTAGCTCCCGCCTGCATAGTCGTCGCTGCACCGCTCCTCGGTCGCCACCGCTAGGATCCCAGGCCGCCTGCCGATTCGGCTCTTCACGCCACACCCAGCCCGCCCCCCAGGCCTCCGACTATGGGGAGCATTCGCTAGATGACTGCCTTCGCGGACAACACGGAGAGTGATGACTGATGTGGCAGGGGCGAGGAATTGCAACGGGGAAATATGAGCGGGGATGGGACGGGGGCTGAGAAGAGGCAAAGGAATAGATTAGGCATAATTAGCCTTTAATGTCCTCCAATGAAACAGCGGGTACGCCTCCCTTTAATCACACAAGCTCCTGAGAAACTTTCCTGCGTGGAGGCAATGGTAATTACTGCCGTACGTGATTAAGGTGATGCAATTAAGGTGATCCTGTCGTAATAAGGCAATTTCCTTCTGCCCACAATTGGTCTGCCGAGGGCAGAATCGGGAGGCAGAAAAATTCTGCCATGGGTTACACCATCACCAACTCCCATTTAATAGTAAAGATATGCAACATACTAGAAAATCTGATGTTGTAAAAGAACAGCACGGCAATGCGCGCAAGGGTCTAGCATAAATGCATGATTTAGTGTTCAAATCGTACGTGGCATTACTCAGCAGAGCACCAATAATTGGGTGCCTACCAGCTATTTAAAGGTCGTACAGATACAAATGAGAGTGGACTAATGGTTCCGGCTACATGGAGCTTTTTTTTGAAAAATTCAAAATGGTACTTTTGAGTTTTCAAAAATTGTGAAATTCCCATATGTAGATAATATCGAGATCTACAAGTGTGCAAAGTTTGAAATCGAAATACGTTATACTGTGGGCAGGGTAAAAATAACAAATCGGTGGTGAATACTACACAATTTCGAAAACTTGAAATTATTTCCGATTTATCTTTTTTTGTTCCGGACGAGATTTGGTGATCCTGAGCACCTCTGATTCCGGTGGTTTTAAAAAAAAATTACGAGTTTCAAAAAATTCTGAAACAAATCACGGATATAGCAAATAATATATCCGCAAACGTGAAAAAAATCAACTTCAAATACATTAGAATTTGGGCTACACAAAAATAGATAGGAATTCAAAATATTTGAATATGATATTTTACACCTTTGAGAAATATATCATTTTCTATATCCGTGATTTGTTTTGCATCTTTTTGAAACTCATAAATATTTCTTTTGAATTTTGTAACCCCATATTTGTGCGAGCGGACGAATGGAGGCCGAGCTACACGTAGCTCGGTATCCTCCGCGTCCCTTTGCTCGCTCGGAAGCGCATCGCGACAGCTTTGAATGCATATATGAGGAGATACAGCCGGGTAATGATCCTGGGCCGTCGTATTGTAGTTGTGTACGGCTTCGGAAGTATACGGGTCTACGGTTGTTGCTCATGATGGGCCGGCACATATCTTTACTATTAAATAAGAGTTGGTGATGGTGTAACCCGGCAGAATTTTTCTGCCTCCCGATTCTGTCCTTCCGCTTCCGCTAATAACATGCGGACCTATTTCCTCAACAATCAATTATTTGCTAAATCACCACTACTATTAAAAGAGCGAGAGGGTGGCTGATCCAAGCGATCTGGGCTCTTCAATCACAATCCAACGACCCACAACCTCCCAATGATGAGCAGCTCATCATATTCACTCCCACGCCCGAAAAAAAGAAAAATCGGCCGGCTCGCGTGAGATCGTGGGCACAGTTAGGCTGTTAGCATGATGCACATCCCCGTCCATCGCTCCAACCAGGAAACCACCGGCCCGACTACACCAGCCCGACGTCCTTCTCTCCTCCCTACTCGCCGGAGCCCGACGAGACGCCACGCTTTTCGCCGGAGCACGAGACAAAAGCGACGACGCCGCGGCCAGCCGCGGCGGAGAAGGTTCCGTCACCGAGCCGGAGACGGGGTCGACGCGGCTGGCCAGTGGCCCCACGTAGCCGCCGACATGCCTCCACGTCGTGGCGCTGTTCCCACGTCGCCGTGCTCCAGGACGCCGCCGCCCGCCACCTCTGCGCCCTGCGAGTCGTGAGGACGCCGCCTCCAGTCACATGCACCCAGCTCGAAGGCGGACTGCTCCACCAAGGCTCCAAGGCGGCGGACTACTCCTCCAAGGCGGCCTGCTCCTGAACGACGGTCGCTGCACACGTCCTCGGCGCCACCGTCCTCTACGTCCCCGTGCTGCACTCACGTAGCCGTCCTGCCCGTAGCGAGGACGCCATCGCCCTGCACCTGCCAACCAACCGCACAACCCCCTGCCCTGTACGCACGCGAGCCCTGCATCCAAATCCATGTGTCCCTGCTCCGCAAGCAAGCACGCGAGTCCTGGACCTGCACGCCGCCGCCGCACTCCCCCTGCCCGCCGCCGCCACCGCACTGCCCTACACGCTGGCGCTGCATTGGGCGGGCGCTTGCAGGCGAGCCCGCTGCCTTGCATGCTGTGCTGCGCCCGGCGGCCGCCCTGACGTGCCTCGACGTCTTCCTGATCCTCCGTCTTCGACGACCTGGAGGTGCTTGATCAAATGCTACTTTGATCTTAGTTGTTCAGTACATGCTGATGTCTTTTGTATGGAACGTCCAAATGTAGTTGAAGATACATTGACAACCGAGGAACAATGAACTGCAGATGAACGATGCAAAAGGGGCGGTACATAATGGTACCTTGCAGATTTTGGTGAGTTTACTGCAGATTGTCGATTAAGTATTTTAAATTTCATTTGACTACTGAATGTTTATTTCCTCAATTAAGTATTTTTTCCCAGTGCAGTTTACTGAATTGACAGTGGGTAGACAAAATCAGCTATATCAGTTGTTATAATTTGACTATAAATATGTCACCTTGGTTGTACACCAATTCATCCTGGCTTTGTGAATCTGACCAAATCTGGGAAGGTTTCTGAAATTTTTTTTTTTGCGAGTGAAGGGTCGCATTACAATTATCCAAGACTCTTACAGAAAAGCCCAGAAATAAAGAGAAATACAAACGAAGTCCTTCTAGGCTTCCGCTTCGTCTCCGAGAAGCAACACGCTACGCCGGCATGGCCAACCGCCACTCCTCCATGAAACCTTGGACTGGGAGAAGACCCCAAGCGGTCGGGGGGTCGACGCTCCTCGGCACCAGAGTGCCTCCATCTTGCACCGCAGACGACGAGGCGATCTTGGACAAAAGCGAACGAACCTTCGAGATCCACAAAAGCCGGCGCCGCCGTCCCACGGTCACCGGCGAGGGGAAAGGTCACCCGAGAGCTCCGCCGAGCCGCGAGCGAACCGAGGGCAGCAGATCCGCGGCGAAGCTCCTCAGGAGCCGCACCATCGGAGGGGGAGACCGCCGCAGACAAAACATGCCACTCCGGCACCGCCGCACCCTCCACAGCGCCGCCAGCTAGCCACCCACACACACCTAAGCTATAGGCACACCGGGATCCGTAGATTCCCCGTCCCGGAGGGCGAGGGATCCATCGGATCGCCGGCGGCGAACCTGGTCGCGCGGAGTCGCCCAAAAAAGCACCTTTTCACTGTAGATGGGGAAAAGGAAGAGGTCCGGGAAGGTTTCTGAATTGATAGAATGGTTTAGGTGACTAACTCTTTTGACTAATCGTTTGGTCCCCTTTTGTGCAGGTAGCATACAGAAGCCATCACTCTCATATTTTTTTGTAGACGACAGTGTATCACTCATGTTTTTGAACTCACACCGTTATTCTGCCACGACAAAAAATGACAACGATTAAGCGAAGGCGTGCACCTTATTACGTTGAATGGTGGTTGAGTTAGTGAAATTTGCTGCTAAGTTAATTCTCTGGTCGGTTCTTTTTTGGATGATGTTGGTTTGTGGGAGAACAGCTCCTTGAGTGATAAGAAGGTAACCATGGCTTGCAATCTTGCTGAGTGTTTATTAAACACTGACAAGATCAAGAGACTACTATTTATAATTCTGATTTAGTTGTTGCATGAGGATGCTGATAGCGGGATGAATGACAACCCCTTATGTGATGGGTTGCAGCAAAGCTCTACAACATGATAAATGATTACTGATGGAGAATGAAGTTGTTGCTTGATTAGGATCTGATTTAAGTTTTCCTTTCAGAAGGATGTTCATACAAGGAGGAATGGCAATGATGGAACGGTTCATGAGAAAGAGGATGGTGTTCCATATTTAATGACATCTTATCGAAGCTCACCTTTGATGATAAGTCATATTAATCCACCCTGGTTGCAGAACATTGTGGGAAACTTAATATATCTAATAATATGGTAAGCTCCTGTTATTTGCATGCTTTTGGTTTCCAGAAGTTTATGAATGTACATTTATACATGTTGAAGCAAATATATATTTATCTTGGCACACTGTCGCGTGTTTGTTGCAAACTTCACATGTAGCTCTTCTCCAGCTCTACTCTTCTTATTATTAGCCTATGGTTATCTCTTCACTTTCTGTTAATTTGAATACCCAACAACATCACAGTGAGTAAACTTTTAATCACATACAGAGGTTTATTAGACGATTTAATATGTGGAGCATATGTGAAACGGACCGCTGGTGTGTATTTCTCCGTCGGTTTAGATTTTCTTATGTGGGATTAGTGGGGTTGGCATCTAGATTGATGTTGGAAATAAATGGATTCCAAACAGAACATCGTCATTGTCCTGGTATGTCTATTGTATTAAAAAAATGTTAGTGTTGATTTGTGGGATTAAGTTAACAAACTATGTAGTCTTTTAGATGTTCAAGATTCGGGTGATCTTTTATCACAATGAAATTTAAGGGAAGTGTATATTATGTGTGACATATATTTATCGGAAAATATGTCTTTTTCTGCAGAACGTGCATTGCACGTGCACTATTACTATCATGAAAAGATTTCAGAGCTTCTGATGTAAGTATGTAAGATAACCAGGAGAATGAATTATGTTCGATGATCTTCCTTGAACTTGCAAGTTGTTCAAAAAAATCATTTGAATATTTACTTGTAGACAAAATAGAGAGTGAAGCAATTGGTTTTCCAGCCGTAAAATAATATCTGACTTATCCCTTATGGTGTCTTGGTTCTTGTTTGCAATCTCCCTTTTCTGAAAAGTCGTTGGAAGAGCCGGCCGGATCGACAAAGTCATCATCTAAGGAGGGTTCTTCAGCCTTAGAAATTGCGGCAGTAAGGATGGCTCAAAGAAATTATCTAACGACAGTATGTGGCATGGCTAATTCCGCCTGCGGCAGTATTATAGCCCTAACTTCTATGTATATCTGCGCCATAAACATATTGTCATTGTAATTGTAAATTGTAATTTAGAGTAGCTTGACCCACTTCTGAAGAAACATACTCGCATTTGTAGTGTGAGATGTCTGTTTTTGCTTCTTTTTTTCTAGCACCTGTTATAATTTTTTCTGTCTTGAAAACTGTAGCCTTATCCTCATCAAGCTTAAAGAAGAAGAAAAATATACCCATCAACTTTATTTTATTGGTTTTTTTTTGGTTTTTAAGGAAAATAATTTTTACAGTTACACATGGTGAGAACACACACATAATAAGATTGATGATGTCATATATGTTTATCTGTGAAAGAGCTAGACTTATGGGAGGAGTCCTACGAAAACAAACTTATGGATGTACGTGTCCCTTCCTTCGTTAATCTCCCCTCTCATTAGCATATTGCGAATATTTAAGCAAGTTAACTCCATACTATTATGCTTAATTTGGTCAACACGTGTGTTACACGTGCACGATTACTAGTAACTACAAGAATGACTGCTCCTAGACTTCCGGTTCGCTCGCTCCATGTCATCTGCTTCGCCCGCTCGCTCCACATATCGCTCAATCGCGTTTTTCCCTATGGAAACAAACGGGCTCATGCCATCCCCGACCTCCTTCCATGGAAGTCACGCCGCCGCCGCTCCTCTCGTCTCGACCCCCGTTCCGGTTCCTCTCCCGCCGCCGCCTCCCTGGACCCCAAAGTTCTGGGCTCCCCACCCCTGACGGCGTCCAAAGCCCGAGACGCCGCCTCCGTAAGGAAGAACCGCCGCATGACCACGCTCGCCCTCCTCCGCCACAGATCCCTTAGTGCCGGTTCCTCGTGTCGAAGAAGGGCGCGCATCGGCAGATGCACAACCGTGGTGCCAGCGGAGGGGCATAGTTGGATTGGACTTCGACAAGTGCCACGAGGCTGCCCGCAAGGCGCTGCGCGGATCGAGGAGCGGTTCGCCACCGCCACCGAGGAGCGATCGAAAAAAGAGGAGGAGAAAGTGGCCCAAGAGGAAGCAAACAGCGGCGGCTCTGAGGAGAAGGGAAAGGCGGTGTGGCCGGATTGGAGGGTAGCAGCAAGGCGAGGTCGATTAGGAGCAGAGCGAAAAAGGGGATGAAAAGCGTGCCAGATACTGGTCTCAGCTGCGTCAAGTACCGGGTGCATGCTTTTGAGAGCCTCCTCTCCATCTTTGGCGTCTTCACGTCTGATTTCCTGAACCTGTGGCGGAGCAGACATTGCAATTCACTCGATGACAACGATACAATGAGTTTATACTGACACACAAGCAGGAGAAGGAATTGTATTTTGATTGTTGTTGAGGCAAGTTTGTTCCTTTTTTTTAGATGGAGCTGGGACCACAGACTGTCGAGAGGACGCAGGAGCGAGCGGAATGTAAGGATGCCATAGGCTTTTTTCTACTCTATAGTTGATTATGTCTTGTCTGTACTATCTCAAGTCGTGTTTATTTCCTAATCGACCTCGCCTTGCTGCTACCCTCCAATCCGGCCACACCGCCTTTCCCTTCTCCTCAGAGCCGCCGCTGTTTGCTTCATCTCAAGTCGTGTTTATTTCCTATGTTATTTGACAGCCATGTGACTCGCTAAGGAGCAGGTGAAAATAAATCCACAAGGTTACTAGCCAGCATCCTTTCAAGCTGAGAATAGAGGTGAGTAACAAAATAGTATGTGGCTGCGGTGTTCTGTTTTTTAGTGGGCAAGCCATAGGTAGTATATTTAGTAGTCAAAATGATCTACTAATATTTCTGTATTGGATGATGTGTGAATCGTTTTATAACTGCAAGAGGGAACGGCAAAATAACAACGATTTATTCAGAAAGTACAGGAAATGCTCATCGAGGATGAAAAGAAGCCCACACATGTCGCTCAAGAATTCCATGGAAGGTTTGTCACTTCGTGTAGCCTAATTTTCTTGATCACATCCCAGAAATATGTACTTCGAAGTTTGAACAACATTCTCGTACTTCTATGGTCCTGATCACTCAAATCATTTAGTGGTATTATATATTAAGTTGAACGGATATAAGTTAATTTGGCCATTCCTGCTTGCTAGAATGCTAGATATATACTCATTGAAGTCCTATTTTCTCTGTACGACGCATTTCTTACATATTTGTTTTCTGCAGGCTCAACATAGTTGGGAACTACAGTTTTCAAATATGTGAATAAGTCGGCATCTCAGTTCAAGAAATCCATGATTCACGGAAGGGAGTCTTCTATCGATTCGTTCCCTAGGAGAAAGACTGAATCGTACTTGAGGATAAAGATAACTTGTCTTCAGGTACTTAATCCAAAACAAATGTTTCGCGGTGGTATTTCTCTACACAGTAATCAGGGATGTTAACACAAATTATTGAACTGTTGATGGTTCTAAGAGTAGCATTCCAAGGCATCTGCAGGACCATATGAAATATTTATGACGGCACTTCAGTTTCCACTTTCTGACCTCTATCATAAGATTGACTCATTGTCTTAACTTGGTTATTTGATTAGTGATACTCATGTTGATGTTCTCTTTCTTTCCTTTTTTCTTTCACTTCCAACAAAATACTATATCCATCTATTTTGTATACTCATCTAAACTAGCTGCTTGACTCGATATTAGCATTTTTGGGACTAATTAATATTTTATATTTGTATATAGTACGCATATGGTTCTTTATCCAGCCTGGGCTTTAAATATGAACCCAAAAATCAGCGTTTCCTTGTGGAGTAAAGTTTCATCTTCAGTCTACTGTTCATCTGTCTCATAAACATATAATTCCTAACTATGAATTTTACTACATTGTTTCCTCAGTTGGATAGAATTAAAGTGAGCAAATAAAAATAATCTATTTGACACTCAACTAAATCTGCGTGTTTTGTTGGGGCAATTGCCATGTCAGGTCCTAATTATAAAGTTATTCCCATGTCATTTATTATCCATGTTTCATGTTTGTGTCTAGAATCATGGTGAAGGTCATATGATCAGCTCGTTACACATTTCAGTGCCCAATGGCAAAGAGCTTCAGTTCTACGATTGCAAGTGTCAGTTATATTAGATGTGTACCCTATTTAGTTGTTGTTGTTTTTCATTAATGTGATTCTTGAGGTTATTTAGCTGAACACACAACACGATATTGTCTTGTTACAATCCTCCAAAGTAAAGTAATGTTTTTAATATAATTTTATGATTCATAAAGAGCAAAAGTGAAGAAGACTTGAGAGGCGGCTGTGATGCTCACAAGGTGCTTTGGGAAGTAGACACTTGAAAACATGGACGGACACGAGCTACAATGATCACCAACTGAACAGGATGAAGCTGTTTCAGAAGGGTTGCTGTGATGCTTTTGATATCCTGGCAAATGAACTACATTTGTATTTTGTTTCGCTTCCCTAGGCTATATAAATTTCTAACTTAATTCTATTTCTTGTCGTTCTTAAGTTTGCAAGAACGTTGTTCTGGTGATTTCTTTAAATGAAAATTGACGAGGCTCATTGTTTCAAAAAATATTATCTACATTTTTCACTCAAGCAATGTTTTCTTAGGCTCATAATCCGAAATGATATAATCTATCTGCAGTTGATTGATTAGGTATAGTATTTTTATTTCGCTTTTGTAGATCGTGAGTGTGACAGAAATAGATATTGTCGACAATCCAAAAAAACTATCGACATGCCCGATGCAATGATGGCGTTGGAGACTCAAAACTCAACAAGTTCTAAACAATCAAAAAGTGGCAATAATTAAATTATATATTTTAATTTATACATCTTATGTATATCCATTTGTATTTACCATGTATGTTTCGGTAGATCATTGACTAAATCAAAATAAAATAATGCCGAAGAACGAACAGACATAGACCCCGACGATGTGCTGGTGGAAGAGATAGAAAACGCAACGAGTCGCACACACTACTAGCGAGATCAATGCTTGAACCATGTCAAATTATACATTTTGTAGACATACACTTCAAGCAAAGTGGAATCTTATTGGGTTTTGTAATATCTTGTGTATATCTTATTTTACACATGAATGTTGAATATATTTTATTGATAAACATTACGAAAATAATAGGATCCGTAGCAACGCACGAGCATTCTCCTAGTTTTTCGAAAAACGGCACTGGTTGGTGGAGCGACTGGATAGTCTCGCCCCGGTCACTGAAGATCTAAGGGCATCTCCAGTCGTCCCCTAGCGCCCCTCCAGGGCCCAAAATAGCGCCGTTTGGGCCTAGTGGCGCCGTTTTTCTACCAGTCGTCCCCCCAGGAGCCCAAATAGCGCCGTTTTGGCGCCGGCGCACCCAGGCCAAACCCAGCGCGTTGGGTTGCGCCTGGGGGGGTCGACGGAAGGGAAAACGCGCATTGGCCAGCACTGTTGGGGAGACAGCGCATTTCCCACCCCCGCCTCGCCCTTTCCTCTATCCCGCCCCGTCGTCGCCATCTCGCCGCCGGCACCACCCCTCCCCCCTCCGCCGGACGCAAGCAGCTAGGAACCCCACCATCTCGCCCCAAACCACGGCGCCGGCGCCGCCCCTCCCCTCCGTCGTGATCTAGCCGGAAGGAAGGCTCTCGGGAAGGCTCGCGCCCACCTCGCCTGCTAGGTGTTCGGCGGTTTGTCCGCCCAGTCATGGACTCCGACGATGAGGAGCTGCTCGCCGAACTGCTCGATGAGGAAGCCCAGGCCGACCTCGACGACGAAGAACACTTGCTGATCCTCGCGTGCCTCGCCGGCCTGCTCGCGCACGACGCGCGGCCGCGGCGTGGTGGCTGGGCGCCCGGCCGCCGCAAGAGCAAGCCGAGGCAGCGCTACGAAGGGTACTGCATCCTCTACTCCGACTACTTCGCCGATCATCCCATGCAGGACGAGGCCGTGTTTCGGCGCCGTTTCCGGATGAACCGCAAGCTCTTCCTCGACATCATGCATGTCATCCGGGAGTTCGACACCTACTTCAAATTGAAGAAGGATTGCACCGGTACGGTAGGCTTTACATCAATTTAGAAGTGCACGATGACCATGATGTTGCTTGCATATGGTGCTCCCGCTGATTCGCAGGATGATTATCCGCGCATGTCCGAGTCCACTGTCATTGATTGCTTGAACAAGTTATGTCGGGCAGTGGTGGCAGTGTTTGGGCCAAAATACTTGCGATCACCCAATGCGGGAGACATTGCTCGGATCCTAGCTTGCAATGAAGCAAGAGGCTTTCCTGGGATGCTTGGAAGCATCGACTGCATGCATTGGGCATGGAAGAACTGTCCATTTGAATGGCAGGGGATGTACAAAGGCCACAAAGGAGAGTGCAGTGTGATTCTTGAGGTCGTGGCTACACATGATCTATGGATTTGGCATTCCTTCTTTGGTATGCCAGGAACTCACAACGACATCAATGTGTTGCAGTGCTCGAATGTCTTCGCCAAACTTGTTGAAGGTCATGCCCCTCCAGTGAACTACGAGATCAATGGGCACCAGTACACAAAGGGCTACTACCTTGCAGATGGCATCTACCCGAAGTGGTCAACATTTGTGAAGAGCATCTCCAACCCTGTGCCAGGAAGCGCGAATGCTTGGTTTTCCAAGTGCCAGGAGGCTTGCAGGAAGGATGTTGAGCGGGCATTTGGTGCGCTGCAGTCTCGATTCGCTGTTGTCCGATACCCAGCCATGACTTGGTCGAAGGCCAACATGTGGGAGGTGATGAACTGTTGTGTGATCTTGCACAACATGATCATCGAGAGTGAGCGGGATCATCCGGTGCCTGAGACTACTGAGCCATACTACCGACAGGGTCCTCTTGCAGATGTAGATCACCAGGTTCCGGCAACATGGGCAACCTTCCTCGCTATGCGCCAGGAGATTCGAGACCCTGCAGCACATACACAACTGCAGGATGATCTGGTGCAGCACTTGTGGGAGCGCAAAGGCAATGGCAATGCCGACAATGCCAATGCCTAGTTTGATTTGTTCTATTTGCTTGCATTGTTGAACTATTTGTGTGTGGATTTGTATGTTGAACTATTCTTATGTGTGAATTTGTATGTCTAACTATTTTAATTGTGTTGGCCTTTGTTTTATGCGCGAAATATGGCCCAAACTCGCCGGCTGGGGGGCGGCCTGGGTTCGGCGACTGGGAATCGGCACCCCCAGCGCGTGAAATAGCGCCGTTGCCCCCTCAGGCGGGCCAAAATAGCGCCGTTTTTCGGCCTGGAGGGGCACAACGGCTGGAAATACCCTAACTCTCTCCCACAACTCCGGCGGAAGAACCATCGAGAATAACAGCTACCAGATGGGCGAGCTACAGGATGGACTAGAGTTTTTCTTCGACAACGTCGACTGAAGGTACCGATTTGCAGCCAAATTTGTGATTTAGTTAGATGTGTAGATTAGATCTAGGAGTTAAACTGGGACATGATTTTGCTCGTGCTTCGATGCAGGCTGGTGCCGCGGGAGTGCACAGGCGATATGCTGCAGCAGGACGTAATCGATGAGACCCAACTATTAGCTATGTTATGTAGGCAACCGGATGCGTGGAATCAGCGAGCTTGGTGGCTGGAGTGGTGGCGGCGATGGTTCTTCCGGCCCAGCTACGAGCTCGGCAAGAATACATGAGGGGGCCATCAGGGATATCTTCCAGTCGATCTACGTTCTACGGTCGTAGGATGCATGCGTGCTAGGGACTCGATCCAGTTCTGGAACATACGGGTACTGCAGTCGTCTTGGCTGAACCTGCAGGTTCTGAAGACAGAAACTCACGTGGTATTGCAAATTTCTAGTTGCTTGAGGCCTTTGCTTAAGGCCTTTCCTTGTAATTTCAACAAAAAAATGTTGTCGCTTTGAATTTGGTCTCGAAAATTATCTGTTCTGTAGAGCAGTTGTCCGATTTAAAGGATTAGTGTAGAGAAGTGTGACAAATTGTACGCATGACAAGAACAAGGTAGTATTTGTTTTACTTGCACTACTTTGTGGTGTGATTCATACCGGGCAGATACCGGGTATAGATGTTTCTAGATTTTCTTTGGACGGGGCCGGTTAGCCTGATTGTCGTCAGAACCAAAGTGTGATTTGAGGTGAAGATTTGCAATTACTGATCGCAGCGTTTATGAACAAAAGGATGTAAAATAGAGGAGAAGGACACGGCTCCAAGCCTCCAACGATCATCCTGGCGCATCAACCCAGCTCCAACGGCCCACGTCCAACGGTAATAAGGACATAAGGTGCAAGGTTAGATGGGCCATGGCGTGACAACGGTCGGAAGCACCTGGGCCGGCACGGGCAAAGCAAAGCTGTTCCAAAACCAAATTACGGTTATCGCGTGGAGTGCATACGCTATATACGGCAAGAACGTGCAGCTGTGCCACGGATCGCGAGACGCGGGAGATACCGAGCTACCTGTAGTTCGGTCTCCAATTATAGTTTTGAGGTATTAGCACCCGCCATACAACAACTTGTCAGGTGGGAGCAAATTCATACAACAACTTGCAAAATGGGGTGGAGTGGTACAAAAACTTGTCAGGTTGTTTCAAATTGGTACAAACCCAATCAGGAGACGACACTTGGCTGCCACGGTGGAGAAAAGCGTGCACGCGTGGCATGTATTTTTTGCGAAAAACCCCCTAGCATTTTTGCAAATACGTCCCTTTCGTTTTACGTGTCATGCCACTGTGGCATTTTGGATTCTTTTGTATGAATTTGCACAGCAAGACAAGTTTTTGTACCAGTTTGTGCACTTTCACAAGTTTTTGTATGAAACTGCTCCCACCGCGCAAGTTCATGTATGTCGAGTGCTAATACCTCTATAGTTTTCGTATATTTGTGCAGTATAAAATAGAACGAACGAACTAAATATAACGAATTTTGAGTTGACATTTTGCACGTAGATCCTGACACTATCTTCATATAGAATTTTTTTCACGTGATTTTGTTTTTAAAAACGAGTTCCGGGAGTCATTCGCAGTTTTCATCATACAAATAGACAATCAAATAACTCCGCCCCAGCTAGCTTGTGTCGAATGAGGTTTATTTTGTAAAGGAACTAGAACTCCATACCAAACGGTTGCATCTTTTTACAATTTCTTTATTTCCCTTTTTCAAAACGGGGTAAAAATGGCGACCACTTTTTCCTCGTCGTCGCGCATGATACGCGCGTTCTGGTCCACGGCCGCCTGCGCCTCCGCGGCGACGCCGCCAGGGACGGTGAGGTTCATCCCCGTGGTGCGCATCTCGTCGGCCTGTATGGCCGCGGCGTCGCTCTGGTCCACCGCCTTGCCTCCCGCGCCTGCCGCCGCCGCGGCCTCCAGCGCGCTCGACGGCTCCTTGGCCGCCACGGACGGGGGCGCCACAAACTGACCCACAACCTGCCCGGCGACGGACTCGGTGACGACGCGGCGTCCCGGGAGCTCGGTCTCGGTGGCGGCGACGGGCCGGAGAGTTGGTCGCGGCCCACGTGGCCGGCGCGCGCGTTGAGGGTGGCGGCGGACTGCATGACGGCCGCCGGCCCGCCCTTCTGTGTGTGGCCGAGGCCCTGCACGGTGTCCTCGGCGGACTGCAGCAGCGCGGCGTCCCTCGGCCCCTTTCCGCCTATACACTTCAATATAATTCACCTATACACTTCAATATCCGATTTGTTGTTTCAGTGAATACCCGATTTAGGTAGCCCTTTCCGCCTATGTATGGCCCCTTTTTTGAGTGGGATGCAAAAGAAGGGTAAGCATAGTAAGGGATACGGTATTAGACTAACACTTAATTAATATTTAATTTCTATATAGTGTGAATATTACCTTCAAAAGCTTGATTCTAATACAAACTAAAGAATATGTAAAATTCGAACAAGTAATTGCGGAGATTCATTCCGGAACATCCACTTTACATTTTAAAGAAAGGGCACAAAAGCATATTTATTTCGATTGGACGGCGAAATACACTAGAGTGATGATGTTTACCATGTGTCCGAATATCAATATGGTAATATTTGTCGATTATCAAAAACAAGCCATTTATGGATATTGTCAGAAAAGTAGATGCGGATCCAATATAGCTTTTTTTCACACCAGAAGGATCAAGATCAAATGAAGGGAAGGAGAGGCCAACACGTGCAATCGGAAGAGAGCGACGACGCACGAGTATCAGAGGTATGATTTAATAGGCCTATAAATGGGCAAAAAGGGTGCATCAACAATTTTTATATAAATTGCATAAACCAAGGCTCAAACTCGAGAACTTGGCTCTGATACTATGTCATGTTTAATGTACTAACCAACTATCCTGAAAGTCCGAACTAATAAAAAGGTATGAAAACTATTGAAGTGTATATGCGGACTGAATAAAATACATGATCATCCTTGGATTGGTAACCACGGGTACGCATCTTGTTTGATATCCATGGAGGCATGCTGCATGGGTGCATGGTGTAAAGAGGCAAACAAGTGAGATTTCAAGGACCACTCAAAACTTTCGGAAGCTGTATATGATGTCAGCCGTTTGTTAGTCAATTTTCTCAAGCGGTTAGTGAGGCCAACCTCACCACTGAACTCTCTTGTTTGAAGCGCGCATGTTCGGCCACACTGTCTCGGCTGCACGCCCAGTAACCTGATAAGTATCTGCTGACGCGCGCCGATCGAAACCAATGTCGCGCTCGCTCAGGTGTAACTCGACCACGGCTCCACGTACACCTCTCGTCCTCACGTACGTGCCTCTTCCTCTCCGCCGCACCGCCCCAGGCAGCCCGGATAAAAGCTCAGCACAGGCCACAGCGCGCCGCCACCCCTCACACAACCAGCCCGAAAGAAACAGCAAGAAGTGTGTTTTGTGCCGAGCGACCGAGGAACTAATCCGACATGAGCCAGGGGCAGCTCGGAGGCCCGAGGGCGAGGCGGCCCTGCAGCAGCAGGACCGGCCAATCAAGTACGGCGACGTGTTCGACGTCTCCGGCGACCTGGCGGCGCAGCCCGTGGCGCCGAGGGACGCCGCGCTGCTGCAGTCCGCCGAGGACACCGTGCAGGGCCTCGGCCACACACAGAAGGGCGGTCCCGCGGCCGTCATGCAGTCCGCCGCCACCCTCAACGCGCGTGCCGGCCACGTGGGCCGTGGCCAGCTCTCCGGCCCCGTCGCTGACGCGGGCGTCGCCGTCACTGAGACGGAGTTCCCGGGACGCCGCGTCGTCACGAGTCCGTCGCCGGACAGGTCGTGGGCCGGTTCGTCGCGCCTCCGCCGTCGCGGCCAAGGAGCCGTCGGGCGCGCTGGAGCAGGACGCCGTCACGATCGGCCGCGCGCTGGAGGCCGCGGCGGCGGCCGGCGCGGGGGGCAAGGTGGTGGACCAGAGCGACGCGGCGGCGTCCAGGCAGCGAGATGCGCGCCACGGGGAAGAACCTCACTTCCCGGGCGGCGTCGCCGCGGCAGCGCAGGCGGCCGCGGACCAGAACGAGCGTATCATGCGCGAGGAGGACAAGGTCAAGCTCCGGGACGTCCTCTCGGTGCGCTATGCTTAACTCTTAACTCGTTCTTACTCGCTTTCTAAATTATTGATTCTCCGTCCATGGCGACTAACTTGGAGCACCGCAGGACGCGAGGAGCAAGCTGCCGGCGGACAAGGGGGCGACGAGGGAGGACGCGGAGAGGGTCGTGTCCGCGGAGATACGGAACAAGCTGGACATGGCGACAACGCCGGGCGGCGTGGCCGACGCGGTGACCACGGCGGCGAGGCTCAACCAGGAGCGCCCGTAAGCCGTAGGAGTAAGGCGCGTAGAGTAGTGAGTCCGAGGGGAGCACGCAGCAGTGCTCTGGGTCTGTGCGAATAAAATGGTGTACAGTGTACTTTGGTCTAGCCTGTCTCTTGTAGAATACTGTGCGTGAAAGGAAACAGCAGTGAGTGTGGCACGAGTGTTTTAATAAACTGTTCAACAACCTTGTCTCGGACTCTTATCATCTCGGAAGATGCTCTCCGGATAATTAACAGGAATATCAAATACGTGAAGACAAATTACAAGGGTCTGGATGTATATGAGGATCGCCAGGCCGCCCGAGACGACAGCCCCCGCCGCCGTCGCCGCCGCAGCGACCTTCCACCACCGGGCGTACCTGCCTGCGATGTGGGTCGCCGGTCTCTGAGAGGACGAGCTGAAGGTGTGCCAATGGAGCGGCGGCGCGGTCTGCTTCAACAAGACTTGTCCAGTAGCGTATAGAGCCGCCGGTCGCCGCGGCACGGCGGCGCGCTTGCAGCGGAGGAAACGGGAGACGACGGAGCTCATCGTGTTCTAGGGTTTTTTTTAGGATCGAGGGGCGGAAATCCATAACGGGGTAGGTGCGGATGTACCCACTGTCCCAAAAAAATTTTTAAAATTTCAAAAAATTCAAAATATTTTTTTGGATATACTTAAAGAAATTTATATTAGCACTTATATTAGCAAAAAAAGTTATGTGAAAAAAAATATTTTTGGTGACATACATCTTTTTGTCTTTTTTGCACAGGTCACAAAAAAATTCACCACGATATTTTTTGTGCTAACACAAAATATTTTAATGTATATCCAAAAAACTTTCTATAATTTTTTGACATTTTAAAAAATAATAAAAATGTTTTACATACCTACTACCAAAACGCCGCCTCCGTCCAGGGGTCGTTAGCGTGTTGGTCAGTTGCCGATTGGATTTGGCTATGTTTGCCGTTGAACTTGGAGAATAATACTGCTTAAAGAGAAGGAAAAAAATATTATGAGATCTGCATCAGCTTCTCTTCCAAGAAGACATCAGAGCGTGCGGTGACAGCATGTACGTGATCGACGAGTACTCAATCCGGTCTCTGATCTGCTCTTCTGCACCTGTTTTCCGTTTCGAGTTGCCTGGAGTCGCGAGACGTTTTGGAAGGCTGGGTCCATGGGGCTCGGTATTTAAAAAAACTCAAAATCCGTATTTTAAAGTAAATAATTTTAAATAAGTCTAGATGTAGATAATAATATAATATATAAGTTTGCGCAAAAATCCGATATTCGTTATAATTTAGGCTACGAAATGACAAATTGACAATTAGGTTGATCTGGATCCGCAAACAGTACACAATTTGGAAATTTTGAAATTTTATCAGATTTTTCTTTTTTTGTAACTCAAAATAATAGGAATTTGGCACTGAAATTTTACACGATGTTATGATCGACATTATCTCCACCTGAGATTTTTGTTTCTATTGTTTGAAACTTGAAAAAGGCTGATTTCGAATTTCTTGATTAAACGGGATCCGTGGATCTCGAGCTTCATTCTGGGTTTCCGCTTGGAGTCGTGCTATTCAGACCATGCCACCCTATGAAAAATCAACAATGCACACACTAATAACACTGGGGTTTTAACTAACTGTTACACAACTACGGACATGTAAAGTCTATTTCAGCAGGTATCTAAATTGCTATTACGATGCCTGGAGCGCCGTGGAGGGCGCAAAGTTGTTCAGTTATGGAATGTAACTTTGACCAATTACATATATAAAAATATAGAGAACAACAAATTCATCTCCGAGGTGCATATGAAGTTATGAACCATTTATTTAAAATGCATTTTAAACAAATTTCAAAAAAACTATGTCCACGCGTAAGTATTCACATCCTATGAGTGCACAAAGTTGTTTCATGAACAACCTTTTCTTTGGCATGTGTAAAAAAGATAAATTTGGATGCTAAAATAAATCTTTTCATGGAACATTTTTTGTATATTTTCCCAAGGCACAAAATTATATGTTTTCATGAAACTTTACCTGCGCACATACAATGTGGACATTTATGCGCGGATATTTTTTCTGAATTTTTCAACATTTCAAAATGTGTTTTCTTGGTAAAGGGTGGATATGCACCCGGAAGTAAAAGCGAATTTCTGAAAAAAAATATGAACATTTACAAGATTTCTTGAGCATCCTATGAAAGTATATTCTATGGTTGGTCTATTGAAATTTATTTGATATTTTAAATGCTCCTATTTTAGTCTAGACGATTGGTCAAACTTAATAGTATGTTTTACTTTTAACTAAATTTCTACGCCTTGTTTTGTGAAATGGAGGGAGTAGGTGAAACAAATCAGCAATGTGGCAGAGCGTTTTAAAATATTAAACAAAAACTGTGAACACGTTAAGTTGTCTTTCGGAGATTTATCCGACGACACACTAGTGCTGATAGCGAAAGTGATAGTGCTCGAACTGCCTCTCCTTCTTCCTTGCCGCTGCATAGCCCGACCCGCGTCGCCATCCTCCTCCGAAGTCTATCTTAACAAGAATCTAGCTAACCGAGGACTGGTCGCCAGGCATTTGAGCGCCAAGCAAACCAAGGTGATGGCTTTAACCTCTCTATATAGTTCGAGTGCCTCCTCCATCATCTTGTCTTGCGACAAATTATGCATTTTCCATCAGCGGAAGGATGAGTGACGTTAGCTTTCCTTGGTGCTAGCTTCAATATTTTTCAATGGAGAAAAAGTGAATTTCTTAGAAATATGATATTGACAACCTATAGTGAACATACTATAAAATATATTCTATGGTTGGTATATTGATGTTAATTTGGTATTTAAATGTTTTCATATTTTTAGTCTATATGTTTAGTCAAACTTAATATGTTTGACTTTTGACAAAATGCGTGAAAAAAATCAGCAGTCTAGCTCAAGTGTTTTAAAATGTTAAGAAACTCTATGAACACCTGAGACTGATACAACGACAGACTGGTGCTGAAACGAAAGTGAAAGTGCTCGGGATGCCTCCGCTTCTTCCTTGTCGATGCCGCTCCCAGCCCGTATCGCATCCTCTTCCTTTCCTTCTCTGAAGTCTACCAAAACGAGAATCTAGCCAACCGAGGACTGGTCGCCAGGCATTTGAGCGTCAAGCAAAGCGAGGTGATGACTTTTTTTTTAAGGCAGTCGATCCTGCCGTCCAATTAGATAGAATAGATTGTTATTTACATCATTTTCCAAGTAACAGGTTGGAGTACGGCGAGAACCCATACTCAAACCGAAACACAAAAACACAAACGCCCGTTGTTGGATCTCCTCCCACACTAGGTGTGCCACCATGTCGGACTGGAGCGGTGTTGCAGAAAATTCGCCTCTTCCTCTCCTTCCAAACTCCCCACATGTTGTAGTTGAATATGCCGCTAGCATCGTGTCTTTTCTCCTTGTGCAGTCCCGCAAGCATGCCATTCCACCAGCTGTCAATGCTATGACCAAGAGAAGGCAGGGGATTGCCTCCCTATATAGTTCGAGTGCCTTCTCCATAATCTTGTCTTGCGACAAATTATGCATTCTTTCCTCAAGGGAAGGATGAGTGTTGCTAGCTTTAGTCCGTCCTAGCTTCAGGATTTTTTCCAAGGATTTAGGGAATACCCGCGGATCATAACCAGCAGCGCCGACCAGTAGCATTCCAATGTGATCTGCCTCTAGCTCCTGCCTGTAATATATAGGTAACATCATTAGAGGGCTTCTCTGACACAAAACGAGCAAGAGATGGTAAATTTGTGAATGCATCACATAATGTAAGCGACCATGATATGCGAGGTATGGAAGTGAATATACCTGTGTCGCAAGAACTTTATAAGGCGGGACGGAATCCACCTCTTCGTCCCATACAGGTTCGACTCAATTGAATGCCTGGCAACAACGTGCGCAATCTATCAAAAGAAAAGGTCACCAATACTTTTAGCATGGATAATAAACCCGTGCTAAACCCAAAAGCACAAATGATGAATATGTACCTCGTGTGCAATGACAGATGCTATCTCGGCGTCGGTCTTCAAAACATCCAAGCACCCAGAGTGCAGGATAATCTTGCCACCAGGCATGCTGCGAGCTTGGATCTCTCGTCTCGGATAATGACAGCGTCCCAGTCGAGGCCGTCGAGATGCGCCGTCTGCCGACGTGCCGCTTCCGGGTCCTTCCCCCGCTTGAGGTTCCTGACGACGAGGCCCCGGCGGATGGCTCGGACGAGATGGCAGGTGATGCCGTACACCCGGACGCTCTCAGGGCTGAGCGGGTCGAGGACGTCGGAGGCGCCGTACGTCCCCATGGTGTAGCGGAACGCGCGGCCGCCGATCCGGCGCTCGTACTCGGTGGAGCGGGCGATGAGGTGGAGGCGGCCGTGTAGGGCACGGTCTCGACGTATCTGCTGCAGACCGCGACCGACGCGCCGCCAGAGACGAGAGCCGCAGCAGCCGCTGTGACCTTCCACCACCGGGCAATGTGGGTCGCCGGCCGATGGAGTGGCGGCGCAGTCTGCTTGGACAAGACTTGTCCGATAGAGCCCAGCACCTCCGGTCGCCGCGGCACCGTCAGGAGGCGGAAGAAGGAGGCCGGCTTGCAGCGGAGCAGACGGGAGACGACGGAGCTCATCATGGTCGAGCGGGGACGGAGATAGCAGCGTAGGCTTCGCCGATTCAGTTCGGTTAAGTTTGCTGCTGAACTTGGAGAGTAAACCAAGGCGGACAAGTAAAAGTACTACCATGAAATGCATATCATCCTCTCCAAGAAAAATCGGAAAGCATGATGCGTGTAGTCTCGTGCTGACCCACGGTTCAGCACATACCCTATGCAAAATGAACGTACGCAAAATAATAACACGGGGGTTTTAATTAACTGTTAAACAGACTATGAGCAGGAACTCAAGTGTGGCCGTGGTCTGGAAATATCCAATTATTCTTCTAACCACTGCATTGCTCTGCTTCTAACTACAAAGTCAATATGTGTGACTTGCTAAATAATAAGTCAATATATGTGACTGAAAAATTACAGTGGATTCAGAAATAGGAGCTTTCAGATTGATACGATATGCATACAGAAACATTACCAACAACGATATCGATGGAACTACTCACAGGATTCAAGTCAATGTCAATGTATATTCACCATATGACGTGCAATTGGAGCTTGCTTGTCACAGCAATGTGCGAACCATAATACAAAAAAACAAACTGTTGAGCTCCCAACTGTTCTTCTAACAACAACTGAGCAATTTCTTCTTCTCAAGCTTTTAAATAGACCCAGAACCTCTACAAGGGGGAGGGGGAATGCTTATGCTTCTGTAAGCTGTAACAACTTTTGCTCTTCCAACTTTCAATGAACATCTCTAAGGGGATTACACAAAATGCTCCCAGAAGCAGCAGCATCTAAACATCCGTCAGAATTATTGATGATACAATCAAGACATAGGCGAGGAAGAAGAACATGACGATCTGGATGAAGAACTTGGGTTGTCTGTCAAGCTTGGGGCCACCACCGATCTACTGGTTGAGGATATATGGATGCACCTATGGTCAGTGACAAGCAAGGACTGTGGAAAAGACTGTATTTCAGTGATACACATTTTTGTTCCCGGACACCACTGATTCCTCCAATTTTAAAAAATTTGAAATCATATTTATGGGATTCAATTTTTTTGAAAAAATCTCCGCGTGTAGCCAACAGTATATTCCACGAACGTGTAAAATTTCAACTCCAAATACTTTGTATTTTGAGCTATACAAAAATGACAAATTATGGATCTAAATATGGCTATTTTCAAATCTCTAAGTTTTATCAGATTTTGTTATTTTTGTATAACCCATAATATAAAGTATTTCAAACTGAAATTTTGCACGTTTATGGGATAGATCATTGGCTACACCCATGATTTTTTTCAGAATTTTTTGAACTCAAAAATATAATTTTCGAATTTTTTTAAATGGAGGAAGCACTGGAGCTCGGAGCAAATAACACTTTTCGGTATTTCAGCATCATTCTTACTACAGTGGAACGGAGGGAGTACTACAGTATCTAAATTGCTCTCTATAGTGCCCGGAGCGCTGTGGAGGGCGCAAAGTTGTTTTTATTCGTTATAAAGTGTGTAAGTTTGACCAATCTTATAGATAAAAATATGAGGAGTAGTATTTTGGCCCCGGGTGCACCTTTATTTAAAAATTTAAACACATTTCAAAATGTAAAAAAACATTCACATGTACATCTTCACATCTTATGTGAGCACACAATTGTTTCATGAAACCCAACTTTTTTACGCCATGTGTAAAAAGGACAAAAATCGGTGTTAAAATAAGGCTTTTCATGAGACATTTTTTATCTTTTTTTTCCAACCCGTTTTTGCGAAACTTTGCTTGCGCACATAGAATGTGGACATGTATGCACGGATATTTTTTCGAAATTTTCGAAATGTATTTTTTAGGTAAAGCGAGCATATGCACCTGGGAGACGAAGGAAATTTCTAAAAAATATGAACTCATACAAGATTTAATGAACATACTATAAAAATATATTCTATCTTGGTTTATTGATATTAATCTGGTATTTTTTTTTCATATTTTAGTCTATATGATTGGTCAAACGTAATATGTTGTGACTTTTGACTAAATTGATATGCCTGATTTTGAGAAATGGAGGGTGTACGTGAAAAAAATAGCTGTTTGGCGCGAGTGATTTAAAATGTTAAACATAAACTCTATGAACACCTTGGCTTGTCTTTCCGAGATTGATACGACGACAGACTGGTGCTGATAACGAAAGGAAAGTGCTCGGGATGCCTCCGCTTCTTCCTCGTTGCCATCCTCTCCTCCTCCGAAGTCTACCAAAACGAGAATCTAGCCAACCGAGGACTGGTCGCCAGGCATTTGAGCGTCAAGCAAAACGACGTAATGGCTTTAACCTCTCTATATAGTTCGAGTGCCTCCTCCATAATCTTGTCTTGCGACAAATTCTGCATTCTTTCCTCAGTGGAAGGGTGAGTGTCGTCAGCTTTCCTTGGTGCTAGCTTCAGGATTTTTTCAATGGTTTTAGGGAACACGCGTGGATTATAACCAGCAGCGGCGACCAGTAGCATTCCAATGTGATCTGCCTCTAGCTCATTCCTGTAGTATAGTAGATAGCATCATTAGAGGGCTTCTCTGACACAAAGCGAGCAAGAGATGGAAAATTTCTGATGAACGCGTCACATAATGTGCAATGACGACCATGCATGAAATGCGAGTTATGGAAGTGGATAAATATTTACCTTCGTCGCAAGTACTGTCTAAGGCGGGACGGGATCCACCTCGTCGTCCCATACAGGCTCCGCTCAATTGCATGCCTTGCAACAACGTGCGCAATCTATCAAAAGAGAAGGTCCACCAATATATATACGTTTAGCTTGGATAGACCCTAAACCCAAAAGCACAGATGATGTATGTACCTCGTGTGCAATGACAGATGCTATCTCAGCGTCGGTCTTCAAATCATAAAAGCACCCAGAGTGCAGAATAATCTTGCCACCGGGCGCGCTGCGAGCTCCGAATCTCTGGTCTCGGATAACGACGGTGTCCCAGTCGAGGCCGTCGAGATGCGCCGCCTGCCGACGTGCCTCCTCTGGGTTCTTCCCCTGCTTGAGGCTAGTGACGACGAGGCCTCGGCGGATGGCGCGGACGAGCTGGCAGGTGATGCGGTACACCCGGACGCTCTCGGGGCTGAGCGGGTCGAGGACGTCGTCGGAGGCGCCGTACGTCCGCATGGCGTAGCGGAACGCGAGGTCGCCGATCTGGCGCTCGAACTCGGCGGAGTGGGCGATGAGGTGGAGGCGGCCAGTGTAGGGCACGGTCTCGACGTACCTGCTGCAGGCCGCGGCCGCCGCGCCGCCAGCGATGAGAGCCATAGTGACCTTCCACCACCGGGCAATGTGGGTCGCCGGCCGACGGAGTGGCGGCGCAGTCTGCTTGGACAAGACTTGTCCGATAGAGCCCAGCACCTCCGGTCGCCACCGCACGATCGGGAGGCGGATGAAGGAGGCCGGCTTGCAGCGGATCAGACGGGACACGATGGAGCTCATCATTTTCGACCGGTCGGGGGCGGCGCTTTGACCATCGAGGGGAGCTGGCGGCGTAGGCTTCGCCGATCCAGTTCAGCACATACCCTATACAAAATGAACGGTACGCAAAATAATAACACAGGGGTTTTAATTAACTGTTAGGGCGCGATTGGTTCGGACGTATAATAGCCGAAACGATCGGAATATCTCACGGACGTAGCGAGCCCCTGCTGAAAATCCGGCAAAGGCCTATAAAATATCTCGGTACCGTTTTCTGTGACAATCAAATCGCGGCTAAGAGCATGGCTAATAGTATAGCCAACTGCCGAATAAGCGCAATGGAGCTCGGGCGACAGGGAGGACGTTTTTGAAACTTTTGAAAACGTTTCAAAAATTCGAAAAGAAATATCTGGATGTAGCCAACCACATGCACTATGATACTGGAAAATGGCAGTCTGAAATACATTGTATATTTGGCTCAGCAAAAAAGACAAATCGAAAAAAAATTAGATAAAAAAAGTTAGATCTGATCGCGCCCAGATCTGTATTTGTCTTTTTTTATGAGGATAGAATACATTATATTTCACATAAAGACTTTGTACCAATCGTAGCGCATAAGTTTGTCTACATCATGATTTTTTTTTGAATTTTTCAGAAACTTTAAATTTATTATTTTTAATCTGGAGCCTGGGAGCCATATCGCCGCACTCAACCAACTGCTGGCTATATAGAGATGCCATGTCATTTATAGTCATCGGTTAATATTCTAATATAGAAGGTTGGCTATTAGATTATTACTTTTCATCATTTTCTCTCTATCTCTTTCTTCACATTTAATGCATTTGCCTAGAAATGGGCGTAGAGGTGGATTCTTGCATTAGAGCCCACTCCCCCTACTTTTTCTTGTCTCTCTTCCATGTAGACAAAAATACCACGAGCTATAAATCCACTATTGTACTTGCTCTAAACAGACTACAAGCAGGGCCGTGGCCTGGAAATATCCAATTATTCTTCTAACCACTACATTGCTCTGCTTCTAACTACAAAGTCAATATGTGTGACCTGAGTCAATATGTGTGACTTGCTAAATAATACTCCCTCCATTTCTGAACGTAGTGTGTATAGTTTTCTGCACGAATATTAAGATATAGATATTTGGCATACCGTGTACTCATTTTATTTTGGGAAAAATTGGGAGATATGAGTTCTAAATAGACACAAATTGAAAACAATACACCCTATAAATTAGGATTCATTTTTTGATGGGTAAAATTGTCCATACATCTCATTATACCATACATTTTAGAATTTTTCTGAAAAAACCATACACCTTACATCAAGCAACAGAGGAGTACGACAATATGTGTGACTGAAAATTTACCAGTGGATTCAGAAAAACGAGCTTTCAGATTGATACGATATGCAGTACAGAAACAATACCAACAACGACATCCACGGAACTACTCAACAGGATTTAAGTCAATGTCAATGTATATTCACCATATCATGTGCAATCGGAGCTTGCTTGTCCCTACACACAAACAGTGCTCAACGCAGCAATGTGCAAACAATAATACAAAAAAAAAATCTGATGAACTCCCAACTATGTTCTTCTAACAACAGCTGCGCAATTTCTTCTTCTCAAGCTTTTACTCAGACCCAGAACATCTACAAGGGGGAGGGAGAACGCTTATGCTTCTGTAAGCTGTAACTTTACTCTTCCAACTTCCAATGAACATCTCTAAAGGGATTACACAAAACGCTCGCCGTAGCAGCAGCATCTAAACATCCGTCAGAATTATTGATGATACAATCATGACATACGCGAGGAAGAAGAACATGACGATCTGGATGAAGAACTTGGGGTTGTCTCTCAAGCTTGGGGCCGCCACCGATCTACTGCATGAGGATAAATGGATGCACTTACGGTCAGTGACAAGCAAGGACTGTGGGACGAAATGTGTTTCAGCATCGTTCTTACCTCGCGATGCGCTGTGAGAGCCGATTGAAGGGTAGGCTCTGAATGAAAACGACGCCGGGTCCTGTGAGAGATGCTCTCAGCTGGTTGTCGCCCTGCATAAGATGATGGTTCTCAGTGCAAGGAAACAAAGGAATTCTCAACACAAAGAACATAGTAAAATAAGTAGTAGGCAAAGAAGATAAAGAATATACTCACCCCGAAGACTGCTCTTCTCAGTTGGGTAGGATTCTTTAACTGAAAGTTGATGGTACTTGTCATAGCCACAATACAAGCAGCATCAACAGTAATTACCTCCCGTGGAGCAAGAATTTTCTGCATTACTAGCAAAGGCAGAGAGCAAAACCTCCCAAGGTTAGAGAACCATGTCGAATTCACCAGTCTCAACAGATTTCATGTGTCAAAACAGAATAGGCATCAGACAACAGGTTCCATGCTTGCGTGAAATAAAATCAAGATTTGGTGCTTACAGAAAATATAGCCGGTAATAAATCACCAAAATGATGTATTATTACATCATATCAGATGTCGTGCTGAATACCCATGGCAAGAACATCCATATTTGGGTAAAAGGTAAAGTTTACTATGCCATCTTTCAGGTTTCAGCAATATATCACATCAACATGTCCTAGAGCTTTACAGAATCACAGCTTCTAATATTAAACCAAATAATCCAGGTCCAAATTTCACCAATATAAATAGCATTGCAGTTTCAAATACTAACATCTACGTCAACAATCAGCACTGTAATGGTAAGGGTGAAATAAATTGTACCTGCTCCACCGCCGACAAGGAAGACCATCCCTTGACCCCTAAGTTTATGTTTGAGGATCATCTGCAGAAAAAATGTGCATCTTTCATTTGCTTGCCCAGTCGAATACAAAATGAAGTGAACCAACTTGACGGACCCCCATGATCTTGTAATCAATAAGGTACCTAAATATTTACCCTACCTCTGCGCCAATTTCAATGTTGCGTGGCCTCTGATCAAGTGTACTTGTGACTGACACGTCATTAACGGAGCAGAGAAAAGCATCTGCCTGCAATTTGGTACATTATGAGGTTCATGTGACTGTTCTTCAAGCAAATGACAGACTTCAAGACAGCGTACCTGGCTAAGAAGTTCTCCACCAAAGTTCGCTAGATCTATCTGTACAAAAGCAAGCAATTATAGTGAGACTACGATAAAAGCTTTGGTTGATAATACAATTAGTATGTCCTTTGAGATAACATGACCACTAAAATGAGGTATACATCCTCGCAATGAGTGTCTTCTTTTATTAGTTTAACAAGATAATACTCCATCTACCTCTTGTGAAGCTTAGAAGATGCATTCTTAAAGGCAGCATAGGCATAAAGATTAAACAAACTCGTATCTATGCATAATTTTGATGTCAACGCTAACTATTACTACTAGGGAATATCTTACCATTTCTGCTTAAGGCTAAAATTCAATGTCTGCATGCGAGGTTAAATAGTAAGTAAACAGCAAGCAACACAATGCACCCGTTAACTTTTATTAATTATAAACCATATAGCTCCAGAGTTAAATATGGGCAAAAAACAAGTGCCGGATAATGGGCAGAAATAGTGATGTAGTTCCATGAGTAACCTATGGCTTTGCACAGAAAATGGAGAAATGACTCAGAGCTAAGCTGCAAAAATAAATGGTGACGCTAAGATTTAAAATATGTAATGACTTCGCAGAGAATAGATACTAACAGGCATTATCCTCCCAGGAAATGGAGCAGATATCCCAACATATCCATCATCAGGGCCAGGATTAAAGAAAACAGTGCTGGTTATGCTTTTTCCAAATATCCACTGCCACACTCCTCCATCGTTTTCAGGCAAGTAATTATTGTCCATCTGAATGTTCCCGGACATGTAACACATTGTACCTGAAAAGTACAACAATTAAAATAAAAGTACATGCTAACAAACTCTATAAGCGTCACATGATTCCCAGAAGCAAATAAGCAACGTCGTAGAGAAAAAAACATGGCTAATGCACAGTGATTTTCCAAGATAGGTTTACAGTCAAACGGCGCTACTATCAACAGGTAGACATAAGATTAAGAAAGGTTAATCATAATTCTAGCATACAATTGACAGTATGGCGGTAAATTATGATTTCCGACAACATCTCATAAATACAATATAATCACACCCTACAAACTAGGAGATTATTCAGCCTGACATGCAAATTATACTGGTTAAGCATGCAGGCTGCAAATATTTCAGCTGGCAGTACAGAAACGGGTGAATCAAGTTACCTGGTTTCGCAGTCAACTTCTCCTGTGACTTCACCATCACCTAAAAGCATTTCCCACAAATAGTCACAAACGATCACGACTCAATTCATCTGGAGACAGAATTGTAAAGCGAGATATTAAGCACCGGACACTACCTGCAGGACCTGCACATCTCCGCCGGATATCTGAAACGCCGTCACAGATCCCTGTTGGCTCTGAAAAAGAGAACCCGCGGAATTAAAACCGAATCAGATCACGAGAGCTCCAACCAGGAAGAACAAATTGCCACGGATCGTGTGGATCCATCCCCACGACGACCTCGAATCTAGACCTAGCATGCACAGAACCGTGCGAAAGAGGTTCAGATCGCACAGGGGAGGGGCACCGACCTGGTAGACGTACGGCTGGAAGGGCGTTGAGTACAAGGGCGCGGCCATGGCGGCAGGCTGGAGCCTTCTGGAAGCTTCTAGAAGCGATCAGTGGGAGCCGACTGGGAGCGTCGTCTTCGGGATCGGGGGAGTTGCCATTTGACGAGCTCCAGGTTCCTTCGTGCTGGGCTTAATTCCGAGAGATTTTTTTTTCCTGTATTTTTTTCCAACGTGGCTTCATCTGGCCGTCGGTTGTGCTCTGAACGGTAGCTTGATGTGCTTGCGTGGCTGGTCCACGTAATCTTCATGAGCGCGTGGCCGTGTCCTGTTGGCTGCCGCGTCCTGGGATGACGTGTCCCTTGTATATACGACGACAGCATGGAATCAGGTAGTAGGAACATATGCCAATTTACCAAAGGCTTAACTAGAGCTGCGGACATCTCTACACATACAATTGGGCTAGAATTGCTGAGCTATGAAGCATCACACGTGTTGCCGTTGGTGTGTATTTGGTCGCTCCGGTGCCTTCTCCGGCCAAATGGCCCCACCTGTCGGGTCGGTTTGCTCCAAGCGGTTTCTCACGTGGGGCACGACCGCAGGCTTAACTGGAGGTACGTGTAGGAAGTAGGAACATATGCGAAAACTCGTTTTGGCTCTCGAGCGCCACTGCGCTCGTTATCCCAGCCCTCAAGTTTCCCCCGTTTGCCATCCCCTGGCTTTGCATCCTTCGTATTTCTCCAGCTTTCTGATATATAATCTATCGTATATGCAGCACAAGCAGCAGTCCTTTCTATCAGTACCATCAACTGATGTGTCAGCTTGTCAGCTTTTCACGTGTCCCACATTAACTCACCCGCTGGTGTGTTGCTGCATGCGGTTGCATGCACCGCTCCTATACTCACCCGCTGGAGTATTTATTAATTAATCCACAAACTAAAGAATGGACATTATCACAAAGAGAACACTAATAGGGCATTCAGCAACAATGGCCAAAACTTAACACAGGGTTTGGAATTTTGGATCGAGAATAATTTAGGGACCCACCAAAATCTCCGAATTTTCGGATATCTCTAAATTATTTTGAAATAATTTTGTCTAAAATATCTTAAATTTTAATATATCTTGATTAAAATTCGAATTTGATCTCAATTTTGTCCGAAAATTCCAATAAATTTGTGAGATGAATATATTTTGGTACCCACCTAAATTACCAAAAGTTCAGAAATTTCAACAAATTTCGTTGAAATTTTGAACATACTTTCGTAAGGACTTGAAATTTTTGGGTCGACAAAATCTGGAGACCAACCAAAAAGTTAAAATTACTGGAATCTTGCAATTATTTTTGGAATCATTATATCTAAATTAGTTTTAGTTTAAATGTACTTTGCTTAAAATTGAATTTCTCTCAATCGTGCCGAAATTAATCTTAGCACCCAACAAATTTTCCAAAATTTTGGAATTTGGACAAAATTAATTGAAAATTGTAACCATATTGGTTCGAGAAAGGTAACTATTTCATAATTTTGTCAAAATATTTAAAGTTTAAAAGAGTTGGATTAAATATGAATGTTGTCTAAATCGACCAAATATGTGAGATAAATATATTTTCTACCAATCAAAATTACAAAAAATTCGTCGGAATTTTGATCTCTACTTTAAAAGGGTTTGGAATTCCGGTTCTAGAAAACTTTTCGGACTAAAACAGTCGCAGAAAATTCCAGAAATAAGAAAATAGTCTAAAATCTGTTGAGATTAAAATATTTTGGCACCCACCATAAATATATTTTGGCTCCCATCCATCAGCGGTTGGAGACATTTTTTGAGATCCACCCAAATCTCCAAACTTTAGAAATCGTGAAAATATTTCGGAATAACTTCTTCTAAGATATTTTGACTAAATAAATTTGATTAAGAATTAGATCAGATAGATCACAAATAAACATTGCGGTCATTACATTACCCTTTCTGGTCAAGCAGTGAAATACATCGCAAATACACAAAATTCAAAAAAGAAGGGGCAATGAAATGGGGAACACAAATTTGATGACAAACCCAAATTTGCATTACTTAGCAATTTCAGTTCACGTGCAAACAATGAAATAGGAAGAGACTATCACTGCAGGTACGTACTGTTACTGACGGAAAGAACAACTAGAGTGACATTATAAGCAAAGATGATTTTGATCAATATATAGCATGATTAGCATCACACGAATGAACACATCTTGACACGAGCATTTTCGGAATCAATACAGCAGCCATTGAGTAAGACTCTGTTCATTCAGATCTGAAGGGAGGAGGGAGAAAGAACAGAGTGAAACGAGGGAGAGCAATGACTCTGAATCATACGAGGCAGTAGTACATGTCAGTTCTGGACAGCTAACGCTGACATCTTTGGCACATCAATTAAATGATCTTCCACCAACCTCGTATTGCTGCACCGTATCTCACCCTTATCATTCAATATATCAGTTTAGCAAATAAAGAAACCATTTCGGCACATATCTCAACCACCAGAGCAACGGACTAGATATCAAGAGCAGTGGTGCTCAGGAGCCAAACCTCCCCGTCCGAACATATGCCAATTTACCAAAGGCTTAACTAGAGCTGCGGACATAGTTGACATATTTGTTGGAATTTGCTCTGTCTGAGTTGACTGAAATTCTTTTCTGCGTCAGTCAAATCTTTGTCCGTCCGTTTTCGTGCCAAGATTGGTGTACTCGTCCAGCTGTTTTGTGTGCGTGTCGTTTCTGTTCGCAGGTAGTACTTTGTTACCGGGTTTGGATTCGGCCTTTTTCTGGCCCGTTTTGCTGTGTGGCCCGGTTGGAGAAGGATTTTATTTTGAACTTTCTTTCTCCCTTTTTCTGTGGTTGTGTGTCCGTTGGGGAGAAGAGAGAGAGAAGGGGCGGAACAGCGGAGAGTTCTCGAGGCGGACGGCATGGCGGAGATCCGCGGCGGCGAACGAGGGCAGAGCCGTCGCCGGAGGCGGTTCAGGTGCCTCCTCTTGTTATCTCAGATCCCTCTTCTCAGTATTGTGTATAGCATCTCGAGAGGGAGGGGCGCTCTGTGGTGGGTTGTCGCGGCGGCGCGGTAGTAGTGGGTCTCCGGGGGCGGGCGGTGCTCTGTGGTGGGTTGTCGCGGCGGCGTGGTAATGGTGGGTCTCCGGGGGGGCGGTGGTGGGTCTCCGGCGCTGCGCGCTGCCGTGGGAGCCATGGAGTCACCAGCGATTGGAGATTTTGTTGAGGGTCCGGCAGGGGTTGTTGTGTGTTCTCAATCCAGGCACCTACCCCGTCTTCGTTACTTCGTTGAGCTCTTTTTCTCTACAGCGCGATAGGTTTTTCTGAGGATTTGTGCATTTCGATGTGTTGGAATCGGCCCGGGTGTTGTTTGGTCTCAATTTGGGGCAGCTATGCACGTCTGCGCTGTTGAGTTTTGTTGTTGATGTTGTTCTGCTTGTGCTAAATATGTATCATGTTCAGGCTCTATGATTCCATGATTTTGTTATCTCCAATTAAGTATGAGCTATACATGAATCTTCTGGTTGTATGATTTTAGCAGCGATTGTTGTTTTGAGCGACACTAGTTGGGCTTATTACATGAGCTACTGGATTTAGGGCTTATTTATTTAATTCTTGAATTTTTTTTGTTGAGTATGCTAGTGACTGTCATGTTCAAGCTCATTGTTTAAGCTCAAGCTGTTTTTAGACTTGTGAATTGTTATATATCATGTATTTCCTGTTTTATTGATTGTTGTTGTGTCGAAATTGGTCTGAATATGTTGTGCCCTGCTTCTGTGTTAAGCTATCATCCTCTCTTTTTTTGTGGGCTCTTATTATTTTATTTTTTATATTGGGCAGGCTGTGGAAAGTTTGAAGCGGAATTTCACTGATTGCTGCATTGATTCGATGGCAACCAATGAGGTTAGTTGTTCTTTTCATTTTCTTCTTACTTTTATTTTCAGAATTACTTTATAGAATTTATGTTCTTGGGTTATCATGTATTTCATTTTTCCCCTACTTTTTGTAGGCTACGGAGAATAAATCAGTTGGTGTGGGCAAGAGTGCTTTCACCAGATTTGGTCCCAAGTATTTCTTGCGTGTCCTGAAGAGTTTGACACCTGATCAAAGAGCAATCATTGAGAAGTTCGGCTTTGGGTGTTTGCTTCTATTTGATTGTTCAAGCATTCCTTCAGATTTCTGCCGTTTTGTTGCTAATTGTGTCGACCCACTATGCTCCCACCTCACTGTCGGAGGGAAGTCTTTTGTCATATCCAAAGACACTTTTCATGTAGTGTTAGGATTGCCTCTAGGTGGTTTACAGGTTCCATCCAACTCTGAGGATGGAGTTGGTTTCATTCTATCACTTTTCAAGCTGACTGAAATGCCTCATATAACCTTTTTTGGAAACAAGCTCAGCAGTTCTGAATCGTTAAGCGAGCTTGAGGTTTTTGTGAGCTTTATGTCTGTTGCTATGTCGTGCTTCCTCTGCCCTGAATTCAGTTGTTCTGTGAATACCAAATATCTCGCAATTTTGAAGGACCCTGCTGCTACTCGAGGTTATGATTTCAGTCAGCTTGTCTATGCTAATTGTCTCAAAGGCTTGTATGAGTTTAGCTCATTTGCCAAATCAAAAGGGAGGAGGATGAAGACACCTGTCTGTTGCATATATGTGCCTGTGGTTAGTGAGCTCTTTTGTTTTGTATTTTAATGTATATTCGGTTGCATATATTTATGTTACTTTATTCTTTTTGTATCTCTAACATGGGATTTTGTCTCTTGTTTTTCCAAGTGCGGTACCTCGATTGTTTGGATTTTGGCATAAAAAATGTTGCTAACACCATCCCTAGGGTTCTTGTATGGCGGGGTAACATGATTCATATCTTTTCTGATCTTGATCGAATTTGTCTACATCAGTTTGGGAAAAAGTTTTTGAAAGATGTATGTGCTTATTATGTTGTTGTTTTTCGATATTGATTATGGTTCAACTGTTTATTTTTGGGTAGTATTTTCTTTTCTACTTTCTCAGATTTATACTATCTTGTTCTTGTTGGTGTAGGGGGCGGTTTGTTCTCACGCAGTTGGATCATCTAGAATCTCCCCAATTGTGTCTCCATAGTCCGTTGACTTCAGATCAAAAGCTCAAGAGCAGTTTGTTAGCTCTCTGCAGTCTGATGTATGTTTTTTATGCTTCTGAACCTTAGCTTCGTGTTCTCTCAATTTTTAGGTTTGATTTGGTGATTTTTTTAGTGATATCATTCTATGTCTTTTCTGGTTTTGAAGGTAATAGATGGCATCATGAGTATTGGTGATAAATTTCTTTCAAACAAGTCCACAACCAGTAAAACAAAGTTGGAAGCCTTAGTGCACAATGTGCTGGTTTTTCTTTGTAAATCTAGTGATAATCAAGGCAAAGCAAAGGCATTGCAGACGGCATCAGACGGCGGCATTATCAAGCAGGCACATTATGTTGTATGATTCTGCCAAAAGGCTTTTTCCCTTTATGTTCTTTCTTTTGTAGTAACGTTTTTGTGAATTTTGGATTTGAGTTTTCTCCATTTTTTGTCCTTGTTGGCAGGTTTCAAATGCAAATCCGGAGGCCGTTTCTCGCAGATGTGATCCTGAAACATCCCATCAGCATGATCGCCCTTCTTTTCAGGAAGCTGGTAAACCTTGTGGTTTTTCAGCTAAGAGAATTCCCGACCCAGGTAGGCTTCCATGAAATTTCTTTGTTATGTTTCAGTGTATCATTTTCTCTTATTCTGGTATTTTTTGTGCAGTCACTCCCGATTGCACGATAACTAAAGTTGTGGAGGGTCGCACTCACCCCACAGGTAGTTTTTTGTAGTAGTTCTTTTTTGTCTATTGAATGTGAATATTTTTTCCATAATCGTTACAGGTCTCTTTATATTTTTCTGTTGTTCATTCAAACGCCAGCCCCAGAAATGCCCCCTTTAAGGAAGGTGAAGGCGAGGAACTGTAGACTGATTTCTGAAGAAGATGAGCAAAACATCTTAAATCGGAAGCCGAGGTCAGATACATCTAATGGACCAGTCCCTCTTATAGATGTGCCGGATTCACCAATCCCGAAGGTTTGTTGTATTTTGTTTCCTCCTCATGAATTCAGCCATCCGCTTTCTCATAGTGTTGTCTTCCTTTTTTAATTTAGTGTCTATGCTATTTGTTTCTCATAACTTCTTTTTCTTTGCTCTTGTTTCTTTTGTTGTACAGCCGCATACTGGAAACTTCAAGTTAAATCGTGTTCATGATATTCGGAAAAATGGTTCAAAACAATCTCCGATTCCAATAGCTGATTTTTCACCGAAATCTTCTTTGGTATATTTTTTCTTCCACCTTGTTGGAACTCTTACTATTTAGTTTCTATCTGTATAAGTTGTGTGTTTTGATTTCTGTTGTGGGTATGGCGCAGGAACGTGGTGCGCATCTTGTTGGTTCAAACAATTTTCGAAGGAGATGCTCTGAGTTGTCGAAGAAGGCAGATGCAAGATACAACAACATGATGTTGACCAATCACCATGTTGGCAATCGTGTGCCTGGTGCCAAAGAAACTGATGTTGATGCTGAAGCTAACGTCATTGCAAATGATGATCAGGATGTCCCAGCAATCCAAGTTCGTCGGAAATACAAGTTTGTCAACTGGCTCATGACCGCACATAATCCTCCTCTGCAGGCTAACAGCAAGTTCCCTGTATCTGAAGAAGAAATTATCCACTATTCTGCTATTATTGAGCTAGCAAACAACCCTCATGTAAAGTAATGCCATCTTTTTTCTCTATTAGTAGTCTTAATTACTTTTCTTTGTTTCTTCATGGTTGCAAGCTCCATGTTTTGTACAATTACTAGTGCTACTGTTAACTCTCAAAACATTGTGCTGGTGTGTTTTTTTGGGCAGGACTTCTGGTGTGCTTTACCCCAAGGTTCATTGCAGCTATAAGTCGCTGGGAAATTCTTTGATGCCTAATGGTGAAGTAGATAACTTCATAATCCCCTATTTTTGCCGCGTGCTGTTTGAAGAACGACACCCTACAATCTCTGGGAGGCATTATTTCTTCCCTAATATTGGGGTTGGTACCTTTTTCTTTTTGTACACGTTGTGCTCTGTTTGAGTTAGGGAACTGCTATTTGAAATGACAGTTGCCTGGGTATATGTGAATTTTCTATGTCACTTTTGTTATTGTATTTGTTGACCCTAATTTTGTCTCCCGTCCAATTCAGGATGCTATTCTAAAGTATGATGGGGAGCCCAATTCCGTACAATCTGTCCGGACATCGTTTGAGGGTGCAAAGAGTGCTAGCAAGGGCAGAAACCTTGGTCATAGAGACAATAAGGTATTCTTTTTAGTGCTACCTCGTATGCATATGTTTTTTGTTTCAGTTCTTTTTTGGATTGATCAAGTGTTTTCAATCCTTGTTTTTATATCCCATATTGTTTATGCTATTTAATATTTTTTCGCAGCTCTTTTTCCCAATAGTGAATTCTGGGCATTGGTTTGGTTTTGATGTTGATTTTGAGGAGAAAGTTTTTGCATTTCTGGACTCCTACTATGATAAAAACTCCCCTTTCCACCTGTCAATGAGGAAGCGACTGGTTAGTTGATCCTTCCGTTTTTCATTTAATTTTCATTTTTTTAATAGTAGGTCTGATATTCCAAATCAGTATCTCTTATATTACTGCTTTTTTGTACCATAGATAGACAACTTTGTGCAGTTGTGGGAGCTGATTATAACCGAGAATCACAACTTTGCTGATTTTCAAGCATTGTATCCAGATGTACCTAAGCAGAAGACCTTGTTAGTGTCTCAAACCTTTTTTTGTTGCCGTTCCTTTCTTTTCTTCTTTTTGCCTTTTACCGAATGGTTCTGTGTACTAATCTATTTTTTACTGCTTTTTTACAAGAAAGACTGTGGTGTGTTTGTAATGAAGTTGATGGAAACTTGGACCCCTTCCACCAACACTCGATCCATTTTCTCTTATCGTGATATCTTGAATATTAGAATCTTGTATGCAAACAAGCTCTATTTCTACAGCAAGAACACAGCTGATCATAGCTTGGTTACTGATTTTTATGCAGAGGTACATTTTGTTTCCTTTTAAATATGTTGGGTTTGGCGGGGCAGTTTGGACTTTTATTGTTGTATGTGTCTCACTAATGTGTTTTTTGTTTCGTACCAGGGCTGATATGGTTGCGTCGTCGTCCGAGGTATATGGCAGTGTCTGATTCATGCGACAAGTTGTCTTTGCTGGAGGGCTGTATGCACCAGTCTACGCTGATCTTTTTTGTTTTTCCCTTTTGCCCTTGGGTTGGCACTTTATAGCATGAGAAACGAATATGTGTTTCTTGCGATGTATGTCTCGGTGGGAGTGTGTTTTTGGTTGTTCCAAATGGTTACAGTTTTATGGTTGTGACTTGGTTATATATATCTTTTGTCGCATATAGCTATCTTTTTACTCATCACTATATGTATGTCATGTGCATGATATTTTATTTCTTTTTTCGATGATCTATTAGCGTCGATGGCGTTTAATCTTTTTTCTGTCATCCACCTGGGAAACCAATCTGTAGCGGTTCTTTTTTTAGTGTTGATCATCTGGATTGGTCAACAAGGTTCATCAGAATAATGCGTTCTCTATGGCAGCAATCTTCTACAGTTTTTGCATGAACTAGTTTTGGAAAAGCTAGCTACATAATCTACCAGCAACCTCCTGAAAATTTAATGTTACCACCATTATTTTTTCAAGACAACATACAACAAATAATTTACATTTCTTTCTTTTCAGCACAACCTTCTCGCTTTTTATCCCCATATTTTGCTCCCATGGTTGTCTGTAACATTCAAATTAGCTTCAGGTGCAAATTAGCTTCATATTTCTGGCATCTCTCCTGCATCTTGCATTAACACGGTGGTTTGTTTGTCCTTGCCTTGTTGACTATCAACATTCTTGTTTTGTTTCATCTTCTTTGTTGATGGCGGTCTTTTTGCTCTTGTGTTTGTCTTGGATGGTGCTGCTGCGACTTGCGTGCCTGGTCAAAAAAATTGTGATGATCAGTATCTTTTTTTGAAATTGTTGGATAATTGAATAATTTTTATCTTTTTTTACTCACCTGAATCATTCTTCTTCTTTCGAGTCCTCTTAGGTTTTGGTAGGTTGTACTCTTTATCCCTGTTCTCGCACTTCCTAATAGTGTGGCCGTAATCGCCACAATGGCTGCATTTGTAAAATTTCCCTGCCTTGATAGCTTCAACTATTGTCATCAACCTTGGCCTCCCTTTTGTGTGTGCATCGTCCGGGTCTAAAAGTTCTATTGTTGAGTTATCTTTGCCCCGACAGATGGGTTTGCAAAATTTGCCAGTGTCGATTTTTCATTTCTTCTTTAAGCTCCTTATCAATCTCTTCCAGTCCTTTGTCTACTCTGTCCATTTCTTTCTGCAGGTATTCATACTTTCCCTGGTGTGTTGCCCCTTTGGAAGCTGATGCAACCATCCTTCGTGCAAGCATGTTGTACCTGAGTGTATCATTGTCAGCTAATGTTGGTGGTACAGGTAATGGGTTCAGCTTCTTATAGTTCTTGCGCCATTTGTCAATGATGTACTTATCCGGTATCTTATCTATGTCTAGGTGTAGCATTATCTTCAGTATGTGAGAGCATACTAATCCATCTTTCTCAAATTTGCAGCATATGTAGTGGTATTCTTCTTTTGGCAAGTCAACTTCCACAACATAGGTCCTTGATCTGTGCTCCTTTATTGGATAATTGGGGGCCTGGAACACCAGGTACTGCTGCTTTGGTATCTCCTCCTTTATCCTCAGTCTCGTTACATCAGTTAGAACTTTCTGAAATCTCCTGAATATAGCTAGGTTGTACAAGTCATGCGCTTGTATCTCTATGTAGTACTTAGTCAGGAGCTTTTTTGTTGGTACTTTCTTGTGTATGGCATTGTGGTCACTCTCATTCTCTCTTGCATGTATCGTGTTCATGATTCTCTGATACTCTCGGAGGAAACTTGTCATGCTATATTGTGCTCCAACCCCTTTTTTGAACAAGGAGTTTGTGCCCTCACTCCTTGTTGTTGTCCGCAAGAAGGGCGGACCCATCTGTTTCTGCTCTTCCACATAGTTTGAAAAAATTCTATGTGTCCTACATTGTACTCTGTTATCATTTGCCGCCAAAGAGTCTCAAACTCCAGCTCTGTTAGTGAGTTATCTACTATGTCTTGGAACTCCTCAAATAGCCCCTCATTAACTTGGAATGTCCTGCCTGCTTTTTGCTCTGCTTTACTCTTCACATGGTACACACAACACTTGTGAACCGTGTGTGGAAGCACTGCCTTTATTGCAACCTGCATACCTCTATCTTGGTCTGTGATTATTGTGTGTGGGTGTTTACCTCTCATTGCATAGATGAATTCATTGAAAACCCACTTGAATGTTTCAGCACCTTCATTGACAATTAGAGCACACGCAAATAGGTAGGTGTGTCCATGTGGAGAAACACCAACTATTGGTGCAAAGGATAGATTATACTTGTTCGTGAGGAATGTTGTGTCAAAACTAATGCAATCCCCACAATTTGCATAGTAGCTTTTAGATTTTGCATCTGCCCAGAACACACTCTTCACTTTGTTATTTGTATCCACCTAAAAAGAGTAGTAGAAACTCTCATTCTCAACTTTTTTTTTGTTTGAAAAACTCCTTAACTTGCATCACATCGTTGTTTTTGAGGTCTCTGTTTATTGTTGTTCCATAGTTGCTCACTTTCTTCCTATTGTAAGGTGTATTATCTATGCCTCCTCTCAAATATGACAGAACTGACACAATCTTGCTAGTTGTGATGTTTGCTTGTCTAAGTGACCTTATCATTGCTTTTTCCTCGTCTGTCATGTAGATGTGTGACCTAAAGAACCTGCTTTGTGGACTTAAAGCATGATTGTGTTCAAGGCATAGGTTAGTAATGCGCCAAATCCCATCTTTCTCACTTATTATTGATACGTCTCAAACGTATCTATAATTTTTGATGTTCCATGCATGTTTTATATCAATTGCCACATGTTTTATATGCACTTTATATCATATTATGACATTTATTGGACTAACCTATTAACAAGATGCCACAGTGCCAGTTTCTGTTTATTATGTTTGTGCATTGCAGAAAAGGTCCAAAAATGGAAGTACTCAGAAAAATCTGAAAAATTTACAGAAATTCTAAAACGCCAGAAGACTCCGGGAGCCAGAAGGACAAGTCAGGGGGAGGCCCACAGCCTCCACACCATGCCTCGGCGCGTTTGGGCCTTGGCCGCCCCCAGGGGTGGTGTCGCCACCTCGTGCACCGCCTCGCGACGCCCTTTGGACTATATATTGCCCCTGACCTAAAACTCACATAAGAATCGATGATTTCCCCAGAAAAGTTCCAGAGCTCCGCCGCCATCCGAAACCCTAATTCGGGGGACAGAAGTCTCTGTTTCGGCACCTTGCCGGGACGGGGAATTGTCCCCGGAGCCATCTCCATCGACGCCACCGCCATCTTCATCGCCGTTGCTGCCTCCCATGATGAGGAGGGAGTAGTTCTCCCCCGAGGCTGAGGGCTCTACCGGTAGCTATGTGGTTTATCTCTCTCTCTCATGATGTGATCTATATGTGATCATGAGCTTTGTAATCTAGTTGAATCCATAGATGTTACTCTTCATTATCTTATATGCTACTCAAGTGGTTTTATTAATGTAATCTCCGGAGTCACCTTTGTCCCACGGTGCGAAGTTGACAGTGTGCGCCCCGTGTGTGACTCTTAGGCTAAAGATAACAGGAATACTTATCATGAGTTATTATTTGCGTTGGATGTCTCTATGAAATTGCGGTGTTTGTCTAGTACTATTTAGGGCGCTCAAGTTGACAGTGTGGGGTTCCCTAGATGTGGAATGCGACTTTAAGGTGTGCTGTTATAGCCCTACGCAGTGGATTGGTGTTCGTTATCCAACGAGAGAATAATTCATAGTAGCATAGTGAAGAGGAAATATCTATGTATTCAATTATATTATTATTGTTGAGAGTGTCCACTAGTGAAAGTATGATCCCTAGGCCTTGTTTCTAAGCATTGAAACACCGTTTACAACCAGTTCTGCTACATGTTTGCTTGCTGCCATTTTTATTTCAGATTGCAATTACCACTTATAATCATCCATATTACTTGTATTTTAATATCTCTTCGCCGAACTAGTGCACCTATACACCTGACAAGTGTATTGGGTGTGTTGGGGACACAAGAGACTTCTTGTATCTTAATTGCAGGGTTGCTTGAGAGGGATATCTTTAACCTCTACCTCCCCGAGTTCGATAAACCTTGGGTGATTCACTTAAGGGAAACTTGCTGCTGTTCTACAAACCTCTGCACTTGGAGGCCCAACACTGTCTACAAGAATAGAAGCGTGCGTAGACATCAATTATCATCTCAGCTTTGCATCCTGATCTGTCAATAACAGTAGTTTGTCTTTGCACTACTACCTGCTCTTTTGGCTGTGGTGTGGCCCTGGCATACTTGTTGCATTTCATCGTGACTCTGATTACTTCCCTATTTCTCTTCCTGCTTGTTGTCCTTGCAGCCGACACTATACTAACAGAGAACCCAGCTGCAAATGCATACATGTTGAAGAAGTTCTGAGCTTTCTCTCTTGTTTCAAAATGCATCCCGACTTCTGGTATTTGGTCCTTGTCTATTGTGTAGTCATTTTGCCCTTGGGAGTTTGATTCTTCGTTTTCAAGGAATATCTCTACATCTTCTTCACATATATCTCTTTCTTTTTCTTCCCCTTCTTCTTGGGTTTTGGCCCCTTGTTCTGAATCGCCAACAGCTTGTGCTTGTTCTGAATTTCCATCAGGTTGCTCAGTCTTGTTTGTATCAGTCATCTGTAGACAAGAAATTTTCACAGTATGAACATTTTTCTTTTTAAAATTGCAGTCTCTCTTACATCATTTTTTTTACTTTGAAACAGTATCAGAAGGTTACCTCATCAAGCTCCATGTCCTCAAACAAGTTTTGTGTCCACGGGTCATCGTCCCATGCCATGTGTCTACCCCTACCACTTGGAGTCGCCTGTAAGTACTCATTGCCCTGCAGATTTTTTTTTGTTAGTTTTGTTTATTTGAGTTATTTTTAGAAGATGTTCATGTCATTATTTATATATGTTGTTGCACCTGTGGATATGTTTGGCTTGATATATTTTCGTATCCATCCCGTCGTTGTAAGATACATGATGAATAGCCACTATCCAGCGTGTTGTCATTCTGTATACTTGATGAACATTCATTCTCCATCGGTTTGTCAAGCTGCATTTTCCAAAATTATCGTTTGTCAGTAAGTCATACATATAATTTTTTCTGTTAGTGTATCTTGAGTAATATATGGTTTTATTCAATTTTTACCACTGAAGATAATGATTGCGGGGAGGAATATGTTGTGTGGAAATCCCCGTTGAGTAATCCTGTGAATGTAAATCCCTTGTCCTGCATCAGTTTTTGCGAAATGTTAGTTAATAGACGCTTCATAAACAATGATTGTTTTTTGCATTATTTTTTCAAATGTACCTTGAAAAAGATTTCGTCGCATCTGACTGTTGCGGTGTCCCCATAGCCTCCATTTTTGTTTGCATCATCATTTCCCTGCAATACATGAAGTAGTATACATTATAACATATAATTTAATTTTAATTTTTGTTGCGGTGTCTCTCTTGTGCTCTCTCTCTCTCTTTTGCTCTCTCTCTCTTTCTCTCTCTCTTTTGCTCTCTCTCTCTTGTGCTCTCTCTCTGTCTCTTGTTCTCTCTCTCTCTTGTGCTCTCTCTCTGTCTCTCTCTCTTGTTCTCTGTCTCTCTCTCTTTTGCTCTGTCTCTCTCTCTCTTTGTTAACCTCATATTTGACTTTGATTCTCTATTTTTACTGGCATGTTGTCTCTATTTGTGTTTCTTTCTGAATCTCAGTCTCTCTCTCTCTTGTTCTCTCTCTCTCTCTTTTGCTCTCTCTCTCTCTCTTAACCTCATATTTGACTTTGATTCTCTATTTTTACTAGCAGCTTGTCTCTATTTGTGTTGGTATTTGACTTTGATTCTCTATCTCTCTTTGTCTCTTTCTGAATCTCAGTTACTCTGTCTCTCTCTCAATTTGTGTTGGTATGTCTCAGTTAATTTAGTGGGTGCCGAAGACTTTCTCTATTAATAGTGTCTCTATATTTAGTTTCTAGGTTTCTCTCTTTCTCTTTCTCTTTATCATTTTGAGCTCTATTTTTATCTCTATATCTATCTGAAGAATATATCTCATTTTGAGCTCTATTTTTATCTATATTTATCATTCACTATATCTCTCATAATGTTTTAGTGTCTCATTTTCGGTTCAGTGGGCGCTGATGTCTATGTTAGGCTGTCTATTTTGTTGCATTTATTCAGGCAATATATTTTCTAGTGTCACGGTTAGTCTCACATTCTTCTAGTGTCTCTATGTTGTCTCTATTTGATTTGTTTGTCTGTAGTATTTTGCATTGTCTTAATCAGTAGCCATTTTCTATAATTACTCTTTGTAGCTTATATTCTGCTTTTTTCCAGTGTCTCTATGAATTCATATAATCACTATTAAGGTGCCTTTGCTTTATTGGATTTTGATGTTTTCCCATGTTGTTTTACAGCGGATCCCGAAGGAGATTTCATCTATGGATATGATGGGGCCAACTTTGAATCATCATACTACACCTGCAAAGATCAAAGGATCTGCTCCAGGGGTGGATGGCAACAATTTGCGAAGCTGCACAACCTAGACGAAGGAGTTGTCGTTCTGATCCTATTCCACAATGACAATGACGGCCGCCTGGTTCTCTCTTTCGATGATATCTAGACCTCAGCATGGGGAGTTTGTCTCTTGTCGTTCTCCTATAGTCTGTTTCAATGCCAGAAACCATATATAAGGTTTGGTTGGCTTCTATGTTCCTTTAATTCCTGAAAACTTTGTCAGTCTTTAGTATGAACCAAGACTTTTGTGTGTGACTGATATGTCACTTTGGTCAGCCTTTCGTTGCTCTTTTTGTTGAACAATATATATGATATCAGTACTACCAACTACTCTTATTTGCAAAGAACCTACTATATGATATGTCAGTCTGTCCTGCAGTCTACTGCCATCTAGTTTCATTTCTACATGCAGTTGGTAGTACTGCTGCGTGCTATGTTATGCTTTTGGTGATCTCTGTACCCCGAGATGCAGTTTGGTAATATTCTTTTTGACAGTGAGTTTTTTTGAAAGAAAAGTTGCAGATACAACAGGTTTTCCAGAGATAGCAACAGGTTTTCAATCTGAATATTTCAGGGAGAGAAAGCTTTCTTCGAGATCTAACCTTGAGCCTGTGATCTGCACCGAGGTAAGCGCTTCTGATGTCTGGAGGCTTGAGTATCTCTTCCATCTGGCTGTTCTTCTTTTCGTTTGTGGTCTCTCTCTACCCCTCTGTTCTTTTGTTTTGTGAGATGGATGCGTGGGGGAGTAGTGACTGGGGGCAACGCTGCAGCTGATCTGAGCTTTCTTGAAGAACAAGAAGGTCCTTTCCCTGATCCGGCTTTGGATTATTTTCTTCCTGGGCTTTGTACCAACTGGCCTTTCTTTGGCCTGCTGTTTTAGGGTCGGGCTGGACTAACTCAACCCGTTAGGTGGGCTAGTACGTGGGTCGGGGGCGGGGACCTGGTTTTTTTAGTTGCGGGGTGGTTGTTTCCCGACGTGTTCAAGTTCGTACGTGTCAGTGTGTGAGTGGACAGAAAATATGACCGACGACGAAAACAAAATCAGTCGACTGACCATTAGACACTCCCTATTTGTTAGTGCTAAAAAATTGTACTCCTACTTCTAAATATTGAATTTTGTTTTTGGTTTATAATTTGTTCTAAAACTTTCAGATAGTCTAGAAGAAAGTCTATTTTCCATTCTTGAACTCTTAGGGAAGTTCATTATTGGTACTAAAAACTTTGTTTAGTCTAAAACGAAACCTAAACTTTTGAAAAAAGTACATAACCCATCTAACTTGAGAAAAACACTTACATGGATGAAATGAGACACACGAAAATGGGTACACTTGACCGAATGCAAACGGATTTGTATGCTTCACTGAGTAAAAATTCTTACATGGACGGTAAATCTCCATACATCCCCACATGAGTATACACGCCACTCATCGTCTAGATAATACGTTGCCACACTATTCCTCATCGTCCCTAGAGCTCATTTGACCCGTTCAGAACCCTGCTTACATGCACCACCACCTCGTTCGCATCTCACTGCTTGTGCAAACCGATGCTATCTCATTGTTGGCATTGGCCTTGTTGCTGGTATTGCACCGTGAGCGTGTTGAGATATTTCATGGTTGATTCATGCCACCATGCTCTTTCCTTCAATTTGGAAGGCGTGACTAGCCAATCAGTTCTGAGAGGGCAACATGATGGGGTAGTCCACATCATCAATTTCCTCTTGTCAACCAAGATGTGAACCTTTTCAAGAGTTCGAGGTTTGTTTTGGACCAAACAAAAGTGTTAGGATGAAAAGTAAATTTCTTCAGTTTAATTAGGGACCAAAATTGGGCTTTATTCGATAATCTGAAATGAACTACTATATACATATTTACGAAACAATCCACTTTTGAACCTTCGTCTTAAATAACAATAGCTTTTCCAAAAGAATGACACGTAAAGCCGGTTTTACTGATGTGATTGTTTGGATAGAAACAGATTGCATAGTGTTGTTTTCATCTTTTCAAAACATATATGGTAGTTGGTGTTCTCCTCATTTGTTCCTCCTCTCTTGTTTTTTCATAGCATTGATTAATTTGGTGGGATTTGGGAGAGAAGTACTTGAGCGCTTCTTGTGTTATTTCCGTTGCATGAGTTGCATCGAGTTATCCGGTGATTATTGGAGGTGAAACATTGTGAGTTGTTACTCTTGGATGCTTGGGCGCACTAAACAGTTGGTGTTTTCGCAGAGCTCAATCCTTGTGGGTAAAGCTCCGGGCAAGCTTTGGAAGTTTTCAATCAAGTTGTGGAGATTTCCCTGGACAATTTGTAAAGATTCAGTCGTCGCTTTCAAGGGCACCGCTTAGTGGATTGTGGGACATTGCGTTGCGCGACGGCATGAGAAGAATAAGGTGTCGACCCTTTGTGGCGTCGGTGAGTTGTTTGTCTCAACATGTTGGGTGAAGCCGACCTCTATGGCGATTGGTGTGCATTGTGCAGCCACACCTCAAGGTGAAACCTTTGTGGCGTCCGGGGAGTATTAAGCTACCACACCTCTCCAACGAAAACTAGCTTCCTTTTGGAAGTGAACTTTGAGATACATCTTTGTATGCACGTGTCTCGGTTATCTTTTATCCAATCTCCACTAGTTATGTACTTGCTGTGTGATAGTTTTCGTGCTTATATTTATATATATCTTTATATATCATACTCCATATGTGTCGGGGGAGTATCCCCGGGTAGGGTCAAGGCTTGGCATAAGGTGGTGTTCCAAGTTGTGCCGAGGTACGGAAAGGGCCGACCTGTTTGGGCCTGGGAAGGTCCGAGCTTCATCTTGACCTGGAGAATACAGGCCGACCTATTTTGGCCCAGAGGGGTCCGAGGTATACTGTTGGCCAGGGCCGAGGTTCACTGTCCGAGCTATGTTCTGCCGACCTAACTACCTCAGTGCGGTGGTTTGTGTTGTGGGTGCAGGAGAAGCTGTGGGAAGGAAGTAAGATCCGAGCTAGTAAAAGATATTAAGCGCAAGACCCAAGGTACGGCACGGACGCGCCGAGCTAACCGAGGTGATGGGCTGTAGGTCGGGCCGGAGTCAATGCTCCTGTCACTTCCAGCCGGGTACTAGAGCGCCTGACACGGGAGCGTCTGTCAAGGAGCATGGCAGAGGCGTGCTCCGGGTTCGGCGGGCCTGCACGTCTCCGACCGCTGACCACGCGAGGTCTGGGTAAAGGCTACGAGGTAGCTCTGCCAGGCCACGTCCTGTCTCGGTCAGAGGGGACATGCTAGCTCTGCCGTTAGGCTACAGGAGATGGGCAAGCCACGTCTTGTCCCCGACCGAGGTACGGTGGTACGGTGGTGACCGTTGCAGAGGCATGGCAACAGTGTTCTGCGAGGGGCACAATGGTAACCCGGCTGGCCTATATAGTGGGCTTCACCCCCTCCTGCTAGAGGGGACTGACGGACGGATTGAGGATCGAAGATAAAGAGAGAAAGATAGAGAGGAAGCTCGGAATACCTCGGAGAGACCTCGGTTCAGGCTCGGACTGCCTTTTCCTCTCTTTGTAGCATCATCTTCCACCACGAGTTCTCACCATTGTATCATCATACAGCTCGAGGAGCAGCTTGTACTTGTCACTTTGAGCTATACACTGACTAGGATAGTGCTGCAGTAGGGGTGTTACCTCCGCAAGAGGGCCCCGAAGCAGGGTACATCGTGGTGTGTTTTGTGTTCTTGCTTTCTTGGTTCTTTGTTCGTGTTCTTGCGTGTTCTTGCGTGTGCACTTCTTGAGTGCATAAACCCTCCCCGGATTCCCCCAACGACCATTCGGCCCCATCTTAGCCATACCTATGGCATCTGCCGTGATCCCACCACGACAGTTGGCGCCCACCGTGGGGCAGATTGAGGCGTTGGAGGGAGTTTTCATCCGGACGGGCTCAGGCGAGCGTGTTCTTTCCGGGCTTGTCGCCAAGATCGGAGAGTTCACCTTCATCAGCGACAACGCGGGGTGTTTCGCCGGCAAGCCCTTCCCCGAGCACGGCTTCACCATGATGCTCGGCAGCTTCGTCACGTACGTTGCTGTCGAGGTTGTTCGCGGGTACCCGGAGCAGGTGCTCGTGGACGACGAAACTCCTCTCCTCGCGGCTTTAGGTCGGCGCATCACTCGCCCCGAGAGCTGCGTAGAGGTGATGGTGACAGGTCCGGTTGACGCCGCTGGCAAAGTAGATGCCAGCCAGTCCAAGGCAGCCGAGGTTGCTAAGGTGAGATCTGCAAAGCCCAGGCTAGAGAAGGACTTGCCTGGCACCCCAGAGCTGCGGGGCCGAGGTGCGACCCTGGTAGAGATAGTGGATACGCTGGCAGACCCAGTAAATCCAGGGTGGACATAGTGGTGACTGTGGCCGACCTAGAGGCAAAGCGTGTCCTGCTGCAGAAGGAGGCTGTAGCAATGATAACAGCTAGAGATGAGTTCAATAGAGATCTGCGCGAGTACAATGCAGCGAATGGCTTCACCCCGGTAGCGGTTGATACACATAGGGGAGCCGAGGTGCGGCAGAGAGGCAAGGGGCTCAACGATGAGCTAAACAGGGAGGCTCGACCTACCACCTCGGCTAGGAGTGGGAGTCGCGTGTCAACTGGAAGGCCGGTGTATAGTTCCCCTGCTAAGAACCTCAGAGCTGCCGAGGCAGGCAGGGCCGAGCTATCCGGATTATCTGGAGATGCATGGCGTGCGCAGCAGAAGCGAGTCAATGAGTTAGTATATGTGGCTAACCAGCAGAATGAGGCTCTCCGCAGAGCAAATGCCGGGGCTGGTGATTCAGAGATGGTTTATTCAGCTAGGCCAGTCAGTCAGGTGTCCAAGGGGCAAGCCTCGTCTCCACTCGTCGGAGGAGCCGATCGAGCCCGGAGTGTCACCTCGGGTCAGAACCAGCAGCTGCAGATGTATGATCCAGTCCTAGCAGCAAAGCAGAAGGCGGGCCAGGGCAATGCTAGCCGAGCTAAGGGAAACCCCGGCCCAGGCAATGCGAGCCGGGCTAAGGGTAACTCCGGTCAGGGAAATCAGAACGGCGGTCAAGCGGCATCGGCTGGCCGAGGTAAACCACCTCCGCCCCCGAGGTATCAGCAACAACCTCGGCAGCAGGGGCAGTATCAGCGAGAGCCGGAGTATGTTCAGCAACCTCAGAACGTCGGTCAAGGCGATGACCGATATGATGATGGAGACTCGGCCATGGCACGAGCTGGATACCACAGAGTGGATGGGGCGTTGGGACCTCGGATAGGAGGTCGGATGTTAGCTCCAGGCGATGTCCGTAACAAGCTGGATAGACTCTACTTGTCTGAGCAACTGGAGGAGGAAGGCCCTCCTGGTCCGGCATGTTTTGGACCTCGGATCATGAAGGAGCCACCACCACCAGTATCTCAGTTCCAGTTAGGTCGGAACACCAAGCCATACAATGGGAGCACCAAGCCACAAGATTGGCTGACAGATTATGTATCCTCGGTGCACATTGCGGGGGGCAATCGCCGATGGGCGGTCCGGTATCTCCCGCACATGTTGGAAGGTCCAGCTCGGATCTGGCTGAATAATTTGCCGGAGTATAGTATCAACTCCTGGATAGACTTGGAGCTGGCGTTTAACAGCAACTTTGCTAGTACATACAAGAGGCCAAACCGACCTCAGCTCCTGGCGGCATGTAAGCAAGATGATCATGAAACTGACCGAGAATTCTTAACTCGGTGGAGCAATGTTCGGAATTCCTGTGAAGGAGTGGTAGAGGCCCAGGCCATTTCCTGGTTTGCAGATGGCTGTCGACATGGCAGCATGCTGTGGCAGAGGCTCCAGAGAGATATGCCGAGATCCCTAGCAGAAACCATCCGGGTTGCAGATTCTTATGCCCTGGGTGATCCGATGCAGCCAGCAGCAGAGGCAGGAGCACGTAACAGAAGGAGGGAGCCAATAAACAACCGGCTCGGACCAAGGTGTAATGACCGTCAGGAGTTCGGACAGAAGAGGAGGGAGCCGGACTATCCATACCTCCAACCAAGTTGCAGCGGTGAACCCGGATCAGCCCGGAGCTGGAGGTGTCCAGAGGCCAAAAATCAATGGTCCGGCATTTAGTCCGAACCAGGAGCCACCCATGACCTATGAATCAATGATAGATGGTCCGTGCTGTTACCATACGACTGACCCGCGCAAGCCAGCCAACCATTCAACCCGGCAGTGCAGCTGGAACCGCAGAATCAGAGAAGAGGGGGCAAGGGCCGGAGGAATCAGAACAGGACCACCACCTCAGAGATTTCAGCCGAGGTCCCACCCTAATCTGTCCGGAGCAAATGTTACCCCGGTAACCACTGCACCTCTTCCGAGGCCTGCAGCAGCAAGACCCGTGAATGTGGTGAATGTCCGAGGTAATAACAACAACAATGGTGCCGGACCAAGTCAGCAGTATGAATACCCCGGAAATGACTATAGAGAGGTTCATGCGAGCTATGTGGTCTTTGTGACCGAGCCAACTGACAAGAAGAGCGTGCAGAGGCGTGCCATGGAGGTGAATGCAGTAATGCCGGTGGTGCCGACCTATATGAACTGGTCTGAGCAGGAGATCACTTGGAGCAGAAAGGACACACCTCGGATCATGCCGAGTCCTGGAAAGTATGCCCTGGTGGTAGATCCAACGTTGTGTGGGCCTACCAACAATGTGAGGTTCACCCGAGTTCTGGTGGACAATGGCAGTGCCATCAACATCATGTACCGAGACACAATGGTGAAATTGGGCATCTCGCCTAATCAGTTGATGCCAAGCAGTTGTACTTTTCATGGGATTGTGCCCGGCGTTTCCTGTGCACCCATGGGCAAGATATGGGTGGATGTAGCATTTGGAACCAAGGAAAATTGCCGAGTTGAGAGTATCGAGTTCGAGGTGGTGGACTTGGAGAGTGCATACCATGCACTGCTTGGAAGGCCGGCTTTGGCCAAGTTCATGATTTCCACCCATGTTGCATACCTGAAGATGAAAATGCCAGGGCCTAATGGGATCATATCCATCTCGGGTGACTACAAGCGAGCAATTCAGTGTGCCTCGGCGGGATCTAACCTAGCCGAGTCTTTGGTGATCGCAGCCGAGAAGAAGAAGCTGCATCAAGTGGTGGCAATGGCGCAGTCAACACAGCTCGGCCTGTCCGGACTGATGAGCCCGGACTCAACTGCGGCGTTCGAGGTACCCAAGGAGACCAAGAAGATCCCCATTGACCCGGAGCACCCAGAGCATGTGGCCATCATTGGGACCGGGCTAGGCGAGAAATAGGAAGGCGAGCTCTGTCACTTCCTCCGTGAGAATCGGGATATCTTTGCATGGTCGGCTAAGGACCTGCCAGGTGTTCCGAGGGAGTTGGCAGAGCACTCTTTATTTGTTAGGCCAGAGGTGAAACCGGTGAGGCAACCGACCCGTCGTCTCTCAGACGACCGGAGACAAGTGGTGCTGGACGAGCTGGCTAAGTTGCTTGCAGCCGGGTTCATAATGGAGGTACTGCATCCGGACTGGATATCCAATCCGGTCCTGGTGGAAAAGAAGAAAGACGAGCCAGCCGTGGTCAAGGTGTGGCGCATGTGCATTGACTTACTAACCTCAACAAGGCGTGCCCAAAAGATCCATTTCCATTACCTCGGATTGATCAGGTGATCGATTCCACTGCTGGTTGTGAACTGTTATCTTTCATCGATGCGTACTCTGGTTTTCACCAGATACCACTGAACCCAAAGGATCAAATAAAGACCGCTTTTATTACCCCGTATGGGGCGTATTGCTATCGTGTCATGTGTTTTGGTCTGAGAAATGCCGGGGCAACTTATCAGAGGTGTATGCAGAAATGCCTGCACTCTCAGATGGGCAAAAATGTGCAAGTGTATGTCGACGATATTGTCATCAAAACTAAGGAGAAACATACTCTCCTCGAGGATCTCGAGGAGACATTTGTGAATTTGAGAAAGTATCGGTTGAAGCTTAACCCGGACAAGTGCACCTTTGGTGTCCCGGCTGGAAGTTGCTCGGATTCCTGGTGTCTAGCCGAGGTATCGAGGTTAACCCGGCCAAAATCCGAGCTATTGAGAGCATGAAGTTACCGAAGTGTTTGAAAGATGTGCAGAAGTTCACAGGGTGCCTAGCCTCGTTGAGCCGATTTGTAGCTCGGCTAGGAGAAAAAGCCTTACCTTTGTACCAGCTCATGAAGAAAAGTACCGGGTTTACATGGACCCCGCAGGCCGACGTGGCGTTTGGCGAGCTGAAAAAGATGTTGTCCACTGCCCCGGTGTTAGCGTCACCATTGCACAATGAGCCGATGTTACTTTACATTGCGGCCACAAACCGAGTTGTAAGTGTGGCAGTGGTGGTGGAGCGCGAAGAAGGTGGCAGGTCGGTGCAGAGACCGGTGTATTACTTGAGCGAGGTGATCTCTACCTCGAAGCAGAACTATCCTCACTACCAGAAGATGACGTACGGTGTTTACCTGGCGGTCAAGAAGTTGAAGCATTATTTCCAGGAGCATCCCATGACGGTGGTGTGCGAAGCTCCAATCTCGGAGATCATCGGGTGCAAAGATGCAACTGGCCGAGTTGCCAAATGGGCGATTGAGGTGTCTCCATATGCACCACATTACGAGAGAAGAGACGCAATTAAATCCCAGGCGTTGCCGGACTTCTTTTGTGATTGGGCCGAGATGCAGTATGAGCCACCCAGGCCGGACTATAATTATTGGAAAATGCATTTTGATGGGTCCAAAACAAAGATCGGGCTGGGGGCTGGTATAGTCCTCACCTCGCCAAAGCAAGATCAGCTGAAGTACGTGCTGCAGATTCATTTCTCAGCATCAAACAATGTGGCGGAGTATGAGGCCTTAATCCATGGCCTCAAGGTGGCAAAGGAGATCGGTATCCGGCGTGTAGAGTGCTTCGGCGATTCCGACCTGGTGGTGCAACAATCTTCTGGAACTTGGGATGCTCTGGATGCCAACATGGCGTTATATCGGTTCCATGTGCAAAAGATATCCGGGTTCTTTGAAGGGTGTGAGTACAGGCATATACCTCGGGCAGAAAATGATGCTGCCGACGTGTTGTCAAAGCTCGGTTCATCAAAGAGGCAGTACCACCAGGGGTAGCCCTGAATCACTTGAGAACTCCTTCAATCAAACCTTCTCCTGAATCCGAATCTATTTTCATCCCGGCGGAGCAAGAGCCCGGACCTGTTCCAATGGAGGTAGACGTCGGATGCGTTTGGTCGGACCCGGGGACTGCGTGGCAGAGCTCGGGGACTGCTCATCCAGACTCGGGGACTGGTCGCAGGATGGTGGAGGAAATAATGGAGGAGATTATGGTGGCCGAGCCAATGGAGGTGGATGAGGAACTTTTTCCTTTGCACCCGGTGCCGGAGTGGGCGGAGCAAATTATGAAGTTCATAACGGAGGGAAGCACGCCAAGTGACACAACCGAGGCTAGGAGGATTCAAAGGAGGGCCAAGGCGTACACCATCATCAACAAGGAGCTCTATAAAAGAAGCGTAACCGAGGTGTTGCAACGGTGTGTTGAGCCAGCTGAAGGCAAGGAGATGCTTTTGGAGATCCACCAAGGAGATGTGGTCATCATTGCAGCACAAGAGCTCTGGTGGCCAAGGTGTTTAGGCATGGGTTCTATTGGCCCACTGCTCTTGCTGATGCAGAGGCCATAGTCCGGAGATGTGAAGGATGCCAAAGATTTGCCAAGCAAACGCATATGCCGGCTTCGGCGCTCAAAACAATTCCTATCACTTGGCCGTTTGCGGTATGGTGTTTGGATATGGTGGGAGAGTTCAAACCAGCCCGAGGTAACATGACACACATATTGGTGATGGTGGACAAATTCACCAAGTGGATCGAGGTGAAACCAATCCGGAAGTTGGATGGTCATTCAGCAGTGACTTTCTTGAAGGAGATTATTCTGCGATATGGCTACCCCCATAGCATTATCTCGGACAACGGCACTAACTTTGCTGTTGGAGAGTTCGCTCGGTTTTGCATGAACAAGGGAATCCGGCTGGACATAGCCTCGGTGGCACACCCGGAGTCTAATGGACAGGTGGAAAGATCAAATGCTCTAGTGTTGGCCGGCATCAAGGCTCGGCTCATTGAACCACTGCTGAAAACGCCGGGGTGTTGGATAGATGAGATACCAGCAGTACTGTGGGGTCTAAGGACCACGCCAAATCGATCGACTGGCTATACGCCATTTTTTATGGTCTATGGGGCAGAAGCTATGCTACCCACTGACATCGAGTATGATGCGCCCAGAGTGGCAATGTACACTGAAGCCGAGGCAAAAGAGGCTCGGGAGGATGCAGTAGATCTGCTTGAGGAAGCGAGAGAATTGGCCTCATCTCGGTCAGCAATTTACCAGCAAGGTCTCCGACGTTATCATAGCCGGAGTATCAACCCTCGTGTGTTTCACGAGGGAGATTTGGTGCTGAGGTTGGTGCAGCGCAAGAAAGGCCGGCACAAGTTGTCACCTCCATGGGAGGGACCGTTCGTTGTGAGCCGAGCTCTGCTCAATGATTCCTACTATCTTATAGATGCGCAGGAACCAAGGGAAGATGGGCTGGACAACCCCGAGTCAGAGGTCAGGCGACCATGGAACGTAGCTCTACTCCGACCTTTCTACTCATGAAAGGCGCAATGTATGTACCTCGGTTAATCCTTAATAAAAATGTCGGCACTCCGAGGTAAAGCTCGGGGACTGCCTCGCTCTTGTGCTTATGTTTTATCTCTGTTTGTCAGTTTTGTTCATATGCCGAACTATTTTGAACCTCGTCTCAAACTTCAAGTAATGTGTGCTATGAAACTAATCTTGTGACTCGACTGGCATCTGCCTAAAAGGTAGTCAAGAGCAAAGAGGAAAAAACGTGGGAGACATGAAAATGAACTCGGGGACTCGGTCCAAAATTATAGTTCGGCATGTGTCGTTTACTAACCCCTGTCTTTACCTTTCGTTTATGTCGGATGACTTTGAAACATACCTCGGAATTTACCAAGTACTGTATGCTATGAACAACAATCTTGTGACTCGACTGGCATCTGCCTAAAAGGTAGTCAAGAGCAAAGAATGCCAAACATAGTAAACACGAAAGTAAACTCGAGCAATCATTCAAAAGGATTCGACGTAAAGCTTAGAAAAGCATGGTTCGGATAAGCATGATAGTAACAGAGGTAGCAAAAGGAACTACTTAAGTTTGATTACATCTGCGTCCCGGCATACCGGGGATTTAATGAAGTTTTTTGGCCAAGCATGATAGTAACAGAGTTCAGGTCGAGGCATCAGGAATTACGTCGGCAGCAGCCGAGGTAGCCTGGGAGGTGCTGGCAACGTCGGCAGTAACCTCGGCACCAGCTTGTGGAGAAGCCTCGGTTTCTGCTTCGCGGGTGTCACCATCGTCACCTTGCTCGGCTTCGACGTCGGATTCTGTTTCGTATTCATCCTCTTCTGGCTCGTCATCTTCGGCGTCGGAGTAGGTGTCTCCCTCGCTCAAGTTCTTGGTGTTGGCATATCCAGCGAAGAAGGAAGCCATCTTTTCGCGCCGCTGGATGAGAATTGGGTCCGTGGACCAGGGCGAATTTCGGCGAAGAGTGTCCATCTTTTCGAGGTCGAGCTTCTCGCACCAAGTCATGATGAATTTGAGAGCGGCATCAGCTCCAGCGCGAGCCGAGGATGAGCGCCACTCTCGAAGTCTTTGTTCGGCTTCACGAAGCTTGGCGGCGAGCTCAGGCGTAGTATTGGGAGCATCGGCAAGAGGCCACAAGGCTCGGAAAGCAGACACACCTGCATCAAGGAGTTCGGACCCAATGGTTTTCAAGGGATGGATCCGAGCTTTGATGGCCACGATGTGGTCCTCAATGGTCCAGGCGGGGTTCGTCTCGCTACGCCTCTTCCTGTGCTGATCAGTGATATTGCGAGCCGAAACTTGGGTGTAGGTGAAGTGCTCTGCAGAAGATAGCCTGTTAATAATGAAAGAAACAGTTCGGCAAAGAGCCAGTACTGTTGAGGACAAAGCAAGGATAAGGGGGGCAAGAAGCTTACCGTCCATTTCTTTGTTGATGCGTTCCAGCGTCGGGAGGAGCTGGTTAACCGAAGCTTGAAGGGCTTCATAAGCCTCGGTGGCCGAGGTGGCGCGGGCCTCGGCTAACTGGAGCGCATTCTCATGTTCCTTGGCGGCATCCTCCCGAAGTTTCTTCTCTGTTTCAACAACACTGGCCTTTTCCGCCTGCAGCTGCTCTGTTTCCGACGTCCGCAGCTCGGTGATGCGCTTCAGTTCCTTTACCAGACGAGCTACTTCGGCTTTCTCTAGTTGGAGCTTTTCGTCCAAAGAGTTCTTTTCTGCAAGGACGGCCTTGTGCTCGTCGTGGAGTTTCTTGTGGTCAAACAGGAGGGTATGGAAGATGTCCGTGCGGACGTTCATAGTATTCTGCAAGGAAGAAAAACATAGCTCGGTTAGAAAGGCTATACCTCGACAAGAGTCTCGGGGACTCGGAGTCAAATCATTGGAAAAATGTTGCCGGGGTATGCCTCGACAGGAGTCTCGGGGACTCGTACCCGAGGTGCATGATAAGTAAGGTAAAGTAAGGTAAAATGGTTTGAGATTCAAGCCAAACAATTTTAACTCCGGCGGAGCGTCAATAGTTTACCTCGAATCTCGGGGACTGGGAATGGTGGATATTAGATGAGATACTGCATGAAAGTAAAGAGAATAGGACTTACGTCGATGTTTTGAGCAGCACGCAGGGCAGCGACTTGTAGGTCGTGACGCTTCGGCCGCAGGCGCTGTTTCCCGCAGGGTGCTCACCTACCGGAGCAGCTAGGGAGGCCGAGGAGACCTCGTCTGCAGAATTCCAGTCTGCGTTGTAGTGTTCCAAGGAGCCGAGGCTCTGGTCACTGTCAGTGCGCAGAGGAGGATATCCCCACGGTCCGCCCTGCTCGATGCCCCTAACCGAGGCCTCCAAGGCTTGAGCAGCCTCGGAGCTTGAAGCAGGCCGGTTATCCAGTATAAGAGATGTCCTCCGAGCATATTCGTCGGCCGGAGGAGCAGTCTCATCAACGGGTGCGGCAAATGGAGGAATTCGGCGTGACACCGGGGGAGGAGACCTCGGTTGCATCCTTGGGAGAAGAGATAGTCAGGGTGCCAGACCCAGATGTTGGTTTGGGGGTGACCTTAGACTTCACCGTCTCTTTCTCTTTCTCCTTGCCTTTCTCCAACGGCAAGGTAGTCTGGCGAACTGGTTTTTGGGGCTGTTGCTTGGGCTGCTGCTTGGGCTGTTGCTTCTGCTGTTGCTTCTGCTGTTGCTGTTGTTGGTTGCGGGCAGTCTGGCTGCGGGGGGAGAGTCGAGGCTCCGGCAAGGCGGTAGCCGGAGTTCTGGCGCGATTGGTCCCCGCCCGTTTGAGGACGCGGAGAAGTCTGGCCTCGGGTGGGGGCAGATTTCTCCAAGGCCGGGCCAGACCTCGGTGGAGGAGATACGGGGCGAGAGTTCGTCGGGGTGGTCGTGGCTTCAGAGGCACCAACGGGTGCAGTCATGGAGGATACCTCCTGATCCACTTCTATGGGGTCACTGCAACGAAGGAAGATGGTCAAGTGTTAGTACCGAGGTGATAAGTTTAAGCAACAAACTTGTTGGCTATAGAAGCAAAGCATTACCCATCCGAAGTAGGAAACTTCTTGCCCCCTCGGGCATGAGGAGGATTTCCGGACTTCTTCAGCCGACGTCTCTTGACCGGAGCCGCAGTGGGTCCGGAGGCTCCAGTGGCGGATGGTTCGGCGGCCGAAGTTGCGGCACAGCGCGTTTCCGGCTGGTTGCTGGAGTAAAGTTCGGAAGGTGAGGAAGGCAGGAGATAGGTACCGCGTTTATTGGTTCCATGACGAGAAATCCCTCCTCGTCATCCGAAATCTCTTGAACTGAAGCTTGTGCTTGAGGCTTACCCGCGGTGGTGACGCGGGCCGAGGCAATGGGCATGTAATCCTCGTTGTCAGGGTCCTCGTTGGATGGTGGGTCCTCGACAGGAAGATCCTTGCCGAAGTGGTCCGCAGGATGGACTCCATCCTCGGCGGTCTGGCGGGAGAACAGCTATATGGCAGACATATGAAAAGGAGTTAGGAAGAAATGGTCAAGATGAACGTCGGTAGCAAGACCTCGGTGGTAAAGGAGTACCGAAGAAAACGTCGGAACAGCGTACCTGTTTTGGTGGCTTGGTCCTGTAGTGGGGTTCCCTTCCCCATGTCCAAGCGTCAGAGATCTTGGACTTGGTGATAGCTCGGACTCGCCGAGCTACAGCGGCGTTGTCCAGTGCAACATGCGTATGGCGGGTTGGATCATAAAGACCGCTCATGTGGCAGATCTTGTGAGTCCTCGCCTGGAGAGGGGAGACCCTGCGCTTCACAAATGTGCAGGCCAGATCGTCAGCCGTCAGGACTTTCCCGTCGTTCGCAGGGTCCTCCGGGTCCTGCCATTTCGCAACATACCCATGGATGGACTTGATTTCGCTGGTGAGAGGGGGAGTGTAGTCCCAGTTGAGCGGTTCGGTAGGAGGGCTGAGGTTAAACACCGGCAGATTGAGGAAGTCCTCTTCGCCGGAGTTCTTCACGTAAAACCACGTCCGGAGCCACTTGCGAACGGTGTCCGGAGTAGCGATACGTGGGAAGATGGAGTTTCGGCGAGGAGCTGATGGCTGCTCCGCAGGCGGTTAGTAGCTTGGGCAGATCCTTGTTTTTCGGATCCGGGATCACTTGCCGCTTAAGTTGGAAGTAGCGAGAAAAGAGGTCTACCGTGGCTTTGAGGCCGAGGTATCCCTCAGAGAAGGAAACGATGCAGGAGAGAGTGGTGATGGCGTTGGCGGGGAGGTGATGAACCTGGAGTCGGAACTTGTCGAGGAAGCTCCGGAAGAAATCACTAACGGGCAGTCCGAAGCCGCGCTGGAAGTGCGCGACGAAGACCACCCGTTCCCCTTCCTTGACTTGAGGCTCGAGTTCGCCCTCTGGCAGGCGACACTCTACCCCGGCGGGAATCCGCCGAGTCGCCCTGAGCCACTGGATTTTCCGGAGTTACATCCGAACCTTCCCAGCCGGCTCGTTCTCCGACCTCCAGTTCGAGGTCTGGAACCTCGGTTTGTTCCGAAGTCTCAGGAGGAGACATCTCGGCAGAATCAATCTGCAGAAGATGCACAGAAGTTTAGCAAAGAAAAAGTGAATCTGGAATCAGGCTATATCTGGCTAACTCAGGAGGAGTTGGACGGCTATCTAATATACATAGAGGCATATCTATGCTAGGCGAGCATCTATCCGAGGTATGAAACTCGCTACTACCCAAAAAAGTATGCAAGTAAGATCTACCGGAGGAGGTAAATAGAGTTTTATTCAAGAACATATGAAGAACCACAGCGCAAAGAGGAAGAAACCTAGGGCAATGCCTAGGGTATCAGGAAAGGGAGTACATACCGTGAAAACGAGGTGCTGAAGGGCGGCGCCGGTGACGCGGTCGCAGCGGCGACGAAGGAGCTGCTCGTCGGCGGCGGGGGAACGTGTTTCTTCGCAACCGGAAGCGGCGGCA
>CAMZMU010000040.1:23976685-24108908 GCA_947311845.1 Poa pratensis
GTGGAGTGGCGTGACTGCGTCAAGATCATCAGCGCGAGGAGGCTAGGGATGAAACTATCAAGCGAGGTCCACCCGTCAATGATAGAGAGGGAAAGAGGGGCGCGACAAGATGGATTTTTAGTGGGATGGATGGCTGGGTATCCGTCTATACCGTCTCAGATAGGTGTTTCTTAAAACCCTTTTAAAAACTTTAGAAAAAAAATGTTAATATCAAAATAGGTTTTTGGACTTGGGAGAACCAATTCGGCCCAATTTTTTTTTTAAAATACCTTTATGCATTATGGCTATTTTTGAATTTCGAAAAGGGTTTAGGGTTTAATAAATTACCCCGTTTTAATCACAAGAATTTCATATTAGTCCAATAAATAACAGAAGCAATATTTCAACATAAAAAGTAGAAACCATTTCCACTTCATATAAAAGTTTAAAAAAAATATCATTTTAGGCATTGGGGCATCATATGGAGTTTCATAATTCCCAAAATGACCGGGTTTATTTGCACACCCTACCTAATTCTTATGAATTTTCCAAAGTGGAAAAATTAGAATGAACATTATAGAAACATTTCAAACCCCAAAGTCCTAAAGTTGTCCTATTCTTATAGCTTTTTTTAAAATTATTTTTGACAAAAGTTTTTTTTTTTTGGAAATTTCAACCAAATAAGAAAAATAATTATCTTGTTATATAGTTTAAAACTAAATTCTCGAATGTTACAACTATATACATTAGGTGCAACGATGGGAGAATGTGTCTTTCAGTTGTACAGCTTGATTTTACGGTTCAAAACATTACCTATTACTAAGAGATTTAAAGTTCCCGATGGATATGCATCTAATTTACTATACTTTCTTGGACATTTTTTATTTATTTTATCTGTGTGGTAATTTCTGTCAGAATAAACTCACGGATGTTTTATCTTTATGTACTTAGAAACTAGGACATGGTTTTTGGAAATCAGCAAATGGAGCCGAGCTCGAGGAGACCCTTTATTTTAAAACTATGAAAAAATGAAAAATTGTAATTTTCAAAAAAATCAGAAAATATCCTAGCTGTAGATAATGTTGAACTCTACCATGCAAAATCTTATTGCAAAATTCATATATATTGTAGGCTACAAAAAATGAGAAATCTGATAAATTTCAAGTTTTTTAAAACACGTATGGTCACCGACCTAGATCACAAATTTCTCATTTTATACAGTTTAAAGTATAATGAATTTTGCATTGAGATGTTTCACACCGGCCGAGTTAAAAATTATCTATATCTAGAATTCCTTTCCCAATATGTGAAAACTTGGAAATATACGGGCTACCTGGAGCTCGGCTCCAAAAACGCCTCATTACATGGTTTTATTTGCTACATCGTTATTTTGTTCCCTGCCATCTTCCACCCACATGTGTGACATGTTTTACTCTTCATAAGAGAGTGAGAGCTCGTCCCGACTTTCCTTTGCCTGCTTAGTTTCTTTGCAGTTTTTAATCATTATTTCCTTTTCACCGTTTTATTTTTTGTAATCTGTTCTCTTTTGCAGTATGTTTTTATTTCCTTTTTATATTTCGTTTCCTTTATCCATTTTATTTATTTTTTAATCTTGTTACATTTATAATAATATATTATTTTTAACATGCATGTAATAAAACTCTCAAGTGAGTTCTTCCCTAGTCCCAACTTTCCTCCACGAGACACAATATGTTGTGCTTGCAAAACCTGGCTTGAGCTAGAGCCATGTCACGTTAGGTAGGTTTAGGTAGGTTGGATGCCCTGCACAGGAGGTGAGTTACTCATGGGTGCATTCATGCCCTGTTGTGTTGAAGGTGGTCGGTTGTATTTATAGACTTTTGTAGCATGACAAAAAAGAAAAAATAAGGATGAAAGCAACTGCGTTTGAAGGGGTTCCCGATCGACGCACCTCTCTCTCTCTCTCTCGTGGACAGAAATTGGCAATGGAGCCAGGCAGAGTTCAGCCTTTTTTTCCCAAGCCCCACACACCTCTTTTCGCATGCAGTAAAACGTATTACCCCGGCCGCGGTACTTTCCGTGCGGCCACAGTAGATATTTTAGTCGGTAGTTCAAAATTGTACCGTGTGGTGAATGTTGGCTGCCTTCTCTGAAATTCCACCGGCAAAAAAAAAAAGAAGAAAAATCAGTTGAAAGTTGAAACTCTTACTAGAAACGCGTTAATTAAAAGTGTCTGTCCAAAAATCGCCCAAGTATTAAGTAAAATCAAATCGTGTAGCTTGCAAGCGGTATTTTTTTGATTTCTGGCAGCGTTTCGTCGTAAGGCTAGCAACCGCTTGATTCCTGAAACTATGAAATAAAGGAGGCCGTCTGCATCGATTGATACAGGTCAGGGCAAGCTCCAATTTGTTTTAAAATGCAACCGCTTGATTGCTACAAAAAATACTTTAGCTTTACAGTAAGCCAACTACTCATACATGAATCCATGCATTGATGCATATCTTGGGCAAGTACACCAGCTAGTGGGCTGCGTGCAAGATAGACATAGACGGAGACGGTAACTGGGTTGATAACCAGCACATGCGTCGGTGCATACCAAAAGTCTCTGCTGCTCACGCACTCCATCAATTGCACCACATTTACGTGCATTGCCGTTCTCGTCATATGACCCAGCTACCACGGCTCGTTTGTGCTTGGCCGAAATTTCATGCATAATTGCATATGCACCGGCAGGACAGCAGGAGAGGAGATGTTGATGATGCATGGCAAGAGGAGCATTGAGAAAGCAACACTGAGCTCATCCGATCTCTGCATCTCATGTGATGATGTGCATGGCATGGCAAGAGGAGCTGTGTTGTGCTGAATTTTGATTCAGAAAACGCGAACGTGCTTGCTGCTCGTGCTCGTGCCAAAGAAATGCGTACGTGCGAAAACTATAGCCGTTAGGGTCTATCGTGTATGCAGTTCAACGTGTGTACGTGCGTGGCAAGGTACGTGTGTATGCAGTTCAACCCATATCTCCATGGCGCAAGTATGTCTATGCACACACTTCCATACGTACACACATACTGTAGTTTAAAATAGCGGGCTATAGCGGAGTTATAGTGTCTACGTACAATTTAGCTAATTTAGCGGCATATAGCGCCATTTAGGGGCGCTATAGCCTTGATTTAGCTAATTTTGAGGCCACCGCTATATGTCATAGCCCGCTATTTTAAAACTTGTGTACACACATGGTTACCCGGCCAGAGAGAGAGAAATGCGTGTATATAAACAAGGCAACCCCATCCAAGTTCCAAGCCACAGTGTAGTAGCTACTCTCGCTTCCTCTCCATTGTTGCAGCTAGCTAGCAGCCACCGAGATCCAGCTGAGTTGGTTGGCGGCAGCGGTCCGAGAGCAAGCCATGGCCGTCTTCAAGGAGATCGCGAGGTACGAGCGTGGTGGTGCTCGTGCAGTTCCTCCTCGGGAACTCGTACCTCCTGTTCCCCGCCAGCCCCGCCTGCTGCAGCAACCTCCTCTACCCGCGAGTTGCCCTGCTCAGCCGCCTCCTCCTGCTCACCACCCTCGCCGCCGTGACCATCCTCCTATGGGTGCTCATGGCCCTCACCTCCGTGCAACCCAAGGTGAAGGCGGCGGCCGCCTACAAGCAGCTGGGTGGCGCCTCCGTCGGGTGGAAACTGCGCGCGCTAATCCTCGTCGCCATCGGCCTCTCCGCCGCGTCCACCTTCCTCGCCGTCTCCACCTTCCAGAGCGGCTATGGCTACCGCAAAGGGTGCGTCTACTGCCGCGATCCGGTGGCCGTGGCAGCGATGGGGATGATGGAGTTCTACCACGGCTTCGCTGCGTTGCTGGTGGTGGTGGCCGTGGCCTAGCGTTGCAGCTGGCCGTGGCGGCGATGGGGATGATGGAGGTCTACCACGGCTTCGCTGCGTTGCTGGTGGCCGTGGCCTTGCGTTGTTTTATCATAATTTATCTCAAGTTTTATCATAGTTTCTCGAGTATTTTTCTGGATCTGGGCATTATTTTGTTTGGATCTATATATGTCGGTGCATGTTTGCAACACTAGTCTTTCTATGATCTATTCTGTCTGAATCTCGATTTCCAGTGTATAAATCCCTTTGTTAGTGTGAATCTTGATGAACCTATGTATGAATCTTCAATATATTGCTTCGCAGTTTCCGTTTTTGTAAATCGATTCACTACGTATGAATCTTTAATGCAACTTCGGAGTTCATATTTCTGTCATAAATATTGAATCTTGAATTCTTGATTCAATGCAGTTTCCAATAATGCAATACAAGAAACAATTTCTTGTAGTATGAATCTTGATACGCTGAACTCAAGATTTAATGCAGTTTCTAAAATTTAAAACGTCCACGAACTTATGAGGAAAGATCAGAGAAACTTGCTCGAATCTTTAAATACTAGTTGGAACTACTAGATTTTGCTCCGGGTTGGAACTACTAGGTCATTCGTCCCGAATCTGATCTGTGATGTGATGACATTGTACATAATGGGATCGATGGACTTAAAAATTTGATGGGCTGAGGGGTCATTCTGTACAAATTCAGAGCAAATCACTAGGATTTCAACACCAAAGCTAGTGTCTGCACGTCAATTTACACGGGATTTTCTTTTTTGTACATGAATGAATGCATCCGCCCCCGCCCAGTGACGGAGTGAGTTTTTTTGTCTACACGGTTCCTCGCTACAATGCTACTATAGTTATCGATGGATCAGTTCGCCAGGTCGATGACTGCTGAACCGACATGGATAATTTGTTTCTAACATAGTAGTAACATGAAGACCTTGAGGCTGCAAGTAAGCGAGGAAAATGATAGATTTATCTGTCTCTAGGCGCGGAATATACCACTATATATTATGAACGTAAAATACATATGTTGTGCAAAAAATATAGTACTTTTTCATGTTTAATAATATTTTAATTTCTTATTTAAAAATCGTTCAAATAATATAAATGATCATATTGAAAATTATTCAAAAATAAATGTTCATATTAAAAATCGTTCAAATAAAAAAAATGATGTAAATATTCTTATTATAACCGTTCAAATGAGTTAAATGTTCTTATATCTCAAAAATGTGTTAATGTTTTTTAAATATGTATGGATTCGAAAAGATTTTCATAGGTTTAAAAAACATAAATGTTCACGGAATTCAAATAATATTCATGAGACGTTCAAAAACTATTTACGGTTTTGAAAAAAGTAGGTTCACGAGTCCAAAACAATGTTTACGGGTTAAAAAATATCACGAAGTTCAAAACATTGTTAACAAAATGGCCAAAAATGTTCATGGTTTTGAAAAAATTTGTTTCATGGATTCAAATAATGTTTCATCGGATTCGAAGAAGGTTTACATATTCGATATTTTTACATATTTATTTTTGCAACCCAAAAGTAGTTTTCCATTATTATTTTTTAGTAAATTAATTTGATTACAATATTTTTAGCCGCATTTAACCTAGTTACTATATGAGTGACCCGTCTAAAAATAAGAGATAATTTTACATATAACTTGTGAATCACTACCCTTAATGCGGATGGATATATTGACATTATATTCCAAGTAAAAAAGGCATGAGCTAATATAGTCTGATAAAAAAATCCCTAATTTTGGTTACTATATCTGGTAAAACCATCTATAAATAAGATATAATTTAAAATAGAAATAACTAACAAATCACTAATTAATGTCAGAATGTTATATATATATTCTAAATTTAAAATGTACTGCTAATTATTTTTCATGGGTGACACATCCTTTGGAACCAAATAGTTATGTCTATCACTACCTTATTTTGGTGGGTAGGGAATCCTATGTAACTATATATATCGACGCGGATTTGGTGCCATGTGGGGTAGTGGTGCATAGGGTGCCCACTGTTGGATAAAGCAATCATGTGCTCCCTTGATGAATCCACGCTTAGCAAAACCGTCTGTGCATGCAACGGCAGGGCAGGTTTCGTCTATTTTCTTGTCTCATGCATGGGTCGCCGTCCACACCCATTACACAATTCCACCACACCCATTACACAATTCCACCACATCCATTAGAAAATTCTAGTGGTGGAAACCTGAATGCATTGCGTGAAAGCAGTGTACGCAAAAGAGGCAGTACAACTTAATTAAAGTTCAATAGTACGGACGGCCGGAACATAGAAACCCATGAACACATAGTTCTGAGTTCGTCCAAATTGTGACAGTCTCTTAGAGAAGCTTCGTACTCAATCTTTTCAGGTTGGGAGGATCTGCATTTTCAATCAGCAAATTAGTGGGTTATTAACATTAGGTACCGATGGTTCCACGTGAATTTTATCCGAGTTTTGTAGGAATCAGTCCAACTAAATAAATGTAAAATTGAAATATTTAACAGGGAGACAAAAAAATTCAGAGTAAGCAAGCAAACACTGACACGGTCCACCACCACACACAACAATTCGATATCCATGTACACCTCAAGGAAATGGAAATTCTTAAAGGACACGGTCCACCACCATGCTCCATGCAACAATTCTATCCATGTCATGTAGCAATATGTAAAGGAGATGGATATGAGAGAGAATGATGTATCCCGCATGCACACAACAATTCTCTCCACGCATTTTCGTGCTCTCGGTGTGACGCCGTCAAAATCTGCCGTTTCCATTGGAATCAATCTTGTGCTCCCTATAGTGTATCCAATGGTTGGATGTGGGTGCACCACTACCCCCCATGGCACCCCACTATTTTGCCTATATATATAGATAGATATATATGTTGCGTGGATCAAGAGAGCAAGCATCTGATAGTGTTGGTCATAAAATATTCTATCTCATACGACGAGTACCTAACACAAGTTTGCATTCATCGACTGCATGGACAAGTACATGAAGCATGCATACGCACTAGCCGTATTGTTGGTGCTTCTTTCCATGTACTTTGCTACACATGCACAGTGTAAGTCCATGTTATTTACATACTTGTGTTGATTTGTGTTATGTCCAATGTTAATCTTCCAATACCATATGTTGGTGGACCGGTTGTCTATAGGTTTTTGTTCTTTGGATGTGTATCCTTAGCGTGTGTTAGATGATTATTAATGTTTTTTTGCTTCTTGTTGGATCGATCAATTTCTTGTTTGTCAACAATAACAAAGACTCTTACATGGATAGTAATGGATTATTCTATATTCAACAGACAGAACCATGGAAGATATGGATAACAGGAAGATAAATTTGCCAGACGGACTATGCAACCATCATGGATTGATAACTTGCGGAAGGGGATTTTGCTTCTGCTGTTTGGTAAACAGCAAGTGCTATAAGACAATGGACAAATGCAAGGCTGCATGTATCAAATCATCATCTTATTCGACCATACTAGCACCTGCAAACAATGCTCCTTTGGCCTCCTATAAGATTTAATTATATGATGATATGTATTAATAAAAATAAAATATGTTATTAGAAGTGATAAAAGCCGATTGATGCTCTCGGATGAACAATCAATGCTGAATAAGAGGCGATATTGTAGTTGCTGGAGTACCTAAGCAACATTTATTTGCTTATTATCACACGTGATGTATTTTTCGGTTTTCTAATGCTAATGCTGGATGTAGAATCCTTGATTGCCCATGTATCCGAAATCCTAGATGGATGTCGCCCAACAATCAAAAGTATTTTTCCACAATGAGTTGTGCGAAAAAGATGCAACCAAGGCAGTAAATTTACTGCGAAGAAATGTCGTGGAAAACTTTGATGCAAAGAAAAGTGGAACATATGTTGACTCTAGATCATGTCTGTAATTTTGACGTTTAAGCTTATCAAAATGCCAAAGAGTATGGTGTACGTAAAAAATGACACAATATATCATTTTAATAACTAGTAGAGTGGCAAACATAATAATATTGTTTTGATGTCTTGTAGTCATTAAATATTAAGGTTCTCTTGAGATAACTAAATTACTTTTCTGGATAATTTTGTTACATATATTTAAGAATAGAGGTGGATTTACTGATAGAATTGTAAACCTCTAGAATTTATGTCTAAAATTCATTTCAAAAAATCCATTGAATCCTATATACTTCAAAAAAAAGGTTATTTCATAATTATGACAAACACATATAATCCTTGTCGAAAAATCATGTATTTTGTGCGTGTTGGGGCCCGGCTAATTATTCACATTTTCCAAAAGCACAAATCTTGAGATGATAATACTCATATTGATTAATATTGTTGTTACCACAACCCTACAAGGGATTACTAAAGACATTTGAGAATTTTCCTAAAATAAGGTATTTGAACAACAAACCACTAAAACCGATATATAGAAAATTGTCTTAGCGAGAGTGAAAAACTACTAATGTACCATAAATATTTTAAGCCAAATGGAAGAAGCCAATGTATTTAATTTTTATGCATGTAATCGAAACGTTCCTTTATACTAAAGTGTGTGAAAGATTTATAGAAATAGTCATTCGTGGAAGAGGACAAAGTTTGTTAAAACCTTTTTTTAAGGATATCAATGGTGGTTGGCGGATACTAATAAAGAGGATGTCATATTAGCTAGAAGTACTACCTAAGTACTCCCTCCATTTTTGAGTATAAGATGTTTTAGCTATTTTCCATTGTCGTGGTAGTATCACGGCAGATGACATAGGATGGCTAAGAGTGGGGCCGATGGACGTTGGGGGATCCGGGAGAGGGCTAGCGCGCTAAGAAGCGCACACAGAAAAGCACACAAGCACAAGAACACACCACGATCTACCCAGGTTCGGGGCCCTCGTGAGGAGGTAACACCCCTACTCCTGCCTATCTCTCTCTATATATTCAAGGTATCACAAGTACAAAGTGCTCCTCGAGCTGTATGTCTCAACAATGGAGAAGAGCTCAAGGATGAAGATGAAACTAAGGGGAAATGAGTCCCAATGCCTCGTCCCTCACGCAGGAGGGGGTGAGGGTCTATATATACCCCAACATTAGCAACGGTCACATCACCGTTCCGGCACTGCAGACGCGCACGCCTGCGCGTCATGATTGTCTCTGCACAGTGGACAGGACGTGGCTTGCCCATGCCCTGTCCCATACCTCTGCTCCCAGGTACAGCCGAGGTCAGCGGTGTCCTTCTCCTGCTCCCACGCGCGTCCTTGGTCAGCAGAGGTGAGCCCGGTCACCTCAGACATACGCCGTACCGCACGCCACGCTCCCGTGTCAGACGGGATGTGACAGCAGCGCTGACCTCCGCCCGACATAAGGTGCCTCATCTCTATAACCCGGCATGGATATGCCGGATTCCCTTTCCTGAACCTTCCCTGCACATAAGAAAACACACAAGATACCGACATACATATGTCGGTCATTATGTCTCGGATCCCTTATCTCGGATCCCATGTCTCGGTCAACATAACTCGACTAGGCATGTCGACCACCGTCTCTCGACCACCATACCTCGGTAACCACATGTCGGTTTTTACCAACATCATAACCCGGTCCCTCCTGGGCCTGGGTATGTCGGTTTTTTGTACTTCGGTCTACTCTCGGACATTGCTTATACCGCACCATGACCCTACCCGGGGGTAGCCCCCGACATTAGTCCCCGAAGCTGGTGCGGTCCTGCAGTCTCGGATGAAGGGCCACACCAGGTTTACAAAACCCAACCAACTTGACCAAAGTATCCGAGATAACTGTGTCGGACCAAGTCAAATCAACAAGCATCCAATCTCCAACTCCTTCCGACATCTGCTCCTGTGTCGGTTTCTCCGACACAAGAACTCAGGTGAAGGACCACGTCAAGCTTTCACAACCAACTCAACTTAAACCAACTATCCGACATAACCATGTCGGTCCACCTCAAACATCAGGATAAAACCTCCAACTGCTTTCGACGTCTGCCCTTATGCCGGTTTCTCCGACATAAGAAGATTCCCTCGATCTCTTCCAAGATTTGGCCACAGCACGTGGCAGGGAAATACTGCGCGATGCCTCGGTTATTGCACGCAGACAGACGTGCCACTGCACGCACGCCTCCCACGTCATGCGGGCCCCATGGGCTGTCAAGTCCACAGAGCACTCAAGTGCTTTGACCATGGTGTGCCTCCTCGATTCCCGCGCCAGTAACCGCACGCGATCGTGCCCTGGGCGGTTACCTCTTGGCAACCCACGATGTGGCCCCTCGTGCGGCTGCATTTGCCGCAACCGCACGCACCACGCACAGTTAATCCCCACGATTAACTAGGAGATCGTGCGGGACGGTTCCGCTAACCGCGCACGCTCCTTGCCATAAATAGGGGCACATAAAACTCATCTTCTTCCTCCTCGCATCTTTCGCTCGCACTGCCCACCGCGCTCATCTGCGCCGCGCAGCGATCTTCGCCACCGCGCAACGCCGGAGCACTCACGCCGCCCACGACCAGAGATTCTTGCGCCGCCGCCGAGTTCGCTTCTTCCCCGCCGCCACCGCGACTCCGGTAAGATCCTCGCCCTTAACATTGCCGATGAACACGTTCATCTCCCCCGATGAACTTGTTCATCCTCTCCGATGAACTTGCTCATCCTCTCCGATGATGCTCTTAAATCCCTTTGCTTAGATCCCCTCTAGATTTTCTTCATCGCGCTTCTAATTATCCTGGCAATAGTTCCTCCGTAGATTTTCCTAAGTTTCAACTCATAGATCTTGCATTTATCTTCTATTTTTCCTTCTCCGTAGATCTTCTTGTTAGCTTCTTGTTTACAGATTCTTGTTTCTCTCGTGTGCTTCTTTTCCTCCACCGCGCAAACATCAAGAGATGCTCACCGCCGGTGAACTTGTGTCCCTTTTTTGCAGATTCCGCCGCTAGCACGGGCACCAGATTCTCACTTCCTCGCCGCACCGCCGAGATGTCAGCTAGCAATACTCCGGAGCCTGCCGACATTCCCGCCGAGGAAAGCGAGCGCGCCGGATGGGAAGGCTCGGATGTCTCCCAAGCCGAGATAGACTGGCTGGTCCGGACCAAGCGAATCCCGTCACAAGTAATATGCCGGATTCCCGGCACAGAGGCCGAGCCGAGTTTGGAATCCGGCGAGCGCGTGGTCTTCGTCACGCACTTCGAGCGCGGCTTTGGACTCCCGGCGAGCCAGTTCTTTCGAGCTTTCTTGGATCGGTTCCATCTTCAACCCCATCACCTTCCAGCCAACGCCATCACCACTCTCTCGGCGTGCGTCTCTTTCTCCAAGGGATACCTCGGACTCTGGCCCACCGTTGAGCTTTGGGCCAAGTACTTCCAACTCCGGAAGCAAAGCGTCCCGAACCCGGATAAGACCCTCCCAAAGAAATGACTCCTTGCGGCGCCGCCACAATTATACCTCGGAAAGCCTCCATCTTTCCTCGGGTTCAAGGCCTGGAGTCCTGCCAGAAGTTTGAAACTTTGAACTTGAACCGCCCAAGCCGGCACAGAGTCAAGTGGCCACCGGGAAACAACTTGTCAACCCGGAGAAACAAGTGGTGTTGACTCCAACCACTACACCGGCCCACCAAGCTCTCACCGCCTCCGTCTCCTGAGTTTCCACTGGTAGCTGGGGTTTTCCTCAGCTCTGAACTCGAAGCGGACATAGCTTGGGCTCGGAGGAGCAGTACCATATGCACTGGAATGCCGCCGACACTGACGAGGTCTCTTCTGCGAATCCGGCCACCCAACATCCAGCTGGACCCAGCGCACTTGCTCAGGCCATGCACAACTTGCAACTTTCGACCCTTCGAGCCAGCAGGCTTGCCGAGGTATTTTTTCTCAGCCAGACCTTTCTTTCCTTTGTAATAGATGATAAACATATATATAATCCCCAGTCCCCGAGATTCGGGTCGAGTGACCGACTGATTACCCCCAAGAGCAAGGGATCACCGTAGCACCTCTCAATGTGGAAGTAAGGTATCGATCCGCAGGAGCAAGAAGCAAAAGTTATCTATTCCCTACAACTAAAGTGTCACAAGTTTTAGTTGATTATGCACTAAACAAGTTTAAGGAGCAAGGTGGTTGATTTGATGGATGGAAGTTTAATGTAACCAAGCAAGAATGTAAAAGTGTCCCAATCCTCTTCAATGCAAGAGGACAAGACAAAGGTTTTCTCTTCTAGGAACAATGGACATGGGTTCATGGGTTCACTTAATCCTCTCTCTCTCTTCTATGGTGATTATCATGTTATAGATAAAGTACACATAATTGTCATGTTTTAATGGTAGCTTTTATAACGGCTATATGTCCTAAAACACATAGTTGAAAGAAGTACTCATTTGTGTTGCTAGGTCACCCTCGTAAGGCTAGCGTGGTTGTTGTCACTCCCACATCATACTCTTCCTTTTTACCCTCGGATAAAGGATGTTGGGCGGTACCGTGTCACTCAATACCTATGCCGTGTCACATCGGCCATCCCGTACCCACATACATCATACTTCTTAAAGAACAATATTCTATCAAAGCATGACAAGTCATAAAAGTTCCAACACAACAGTAAATGCATAACAAATCATCTCATACCAAAATATTCACCACAAAGGTATTACATAGATGACCGTAATCATGTTCAGCAGCTCATACGGTACTAATTAGTGAAGCTCAAAGAGAGGAGAGATACATAAGTTACCACCACAAACCCAAATCCAGGGGTGGACTACTCCCCCTTCATCATGGAGACGGTGGAGAAGTCGTTGGAGAAGGTGGAGACTGATACGTCTCAAACGTATCTATAATTTTTGATGTTCCATGCTTGTTTTATACCAATTGCTACATGTTTTGCATCTACTTTATATCACTTTTATATATTTTTTGGGACTAACCTATTAACAAGATGACGAAGTGCCAGTTCCTGTTTTCTGCTGTTTTTGTATTCCAGAAAAGCTAGTCTGGAAATATTCTCGGAATTGGACGAAACTGCACGGGGGTGCCTATTTTTCCAGAACACGCCTGACGGAGCGAAGGAGCAGCAGAGGAGGGCCACCAGGAGGCCACACGCACCTAGGGCGCGGCCCCCTTCTGCCGCGCCCTAGGGTGGTGTGGGCCCCTCGGGGGTCCGCAGCCGCCGCCACGTCAACAGTCCAGACTCCCTGCGACAGCTATTTTTCTGGCGCCGTTGACAACCTTCTGAAGAGTTGCTGCTCCTACTGGTTCGATAACCTTGGTTTCTTTCTGAGGGAAAACTTGCTGCTGACTACATCATACCTTCCTCTTGGGGTCTCCCAACGAACGTGTGTTTCACGTCATCAAGCTATTTTTCTGGCGCCGTTGCCGGGGAGACAGCAGTCTTCTGCAAGGGGAGTTTCACGCTTCCAATCTCTTTACTTTGTTTTTGTCTTGCTTAGTTTATTTTATTTTATCTTGTTTGCTTTCAATTATCAAAAACACAAAAAAATTAGTTACTTGCATCTAGTTTACTTTCAAGTTATTTTCTGTACTGTTTTTATTTCTGCTAAAATGAGTACTCCTGAGAACACTAAGTTGTGTGATTTCACTAGCACGAACAACAATGATTTCATATGCACACCTATTGCTCCACCTGCTGCTTCAGCAGAATTTTATGAAATTAAACCTGCACTTTTAAATCTTGTTATGAAAGAGCAATTTTCTGGTGTTAGTACTGATGATGCTGCTGTTCACCTTAATAACTTTGTTGAACTTTGTGAAATGCAAAAGCTCAAGGAAGTAGATGGTGATATTATTAAACTGAAACTTTTTCCTTTCTCCTTGAGAGGACGTGCTAAAGAATGGTTGCTATCTTTGCCTAGAAATAGTATTGATTCATGGACTAAATGCAAAGATGCTTTTATTGGAAAATATTATCCTCCTGCTAAGATTATTTCTTTGAGAAGTAGCATAATGAATTTTAAGCAATTTGATAATGAACATGTTGCTCAAGCATGGGAGAGAATGAAATCATTGGTTAAAAATTGTCCCACTCATGGACTGACTACTTGGATGATCATCCAAACCTTCTATGCAGGATTAAATTTTTCTTCGAGGAATTTATTGGATTCGGCCGCTGGAGGTACCTTTATGTCCATCACTTTGGGTGCTGCAACAAAGCTTCTTGATGATATGATGATTAATTATTCTGAGTGGCACACCGAGAGAGCTCCAACAGGTAAGAAGGTAAATTCTGTTGAGGAAACCTCCTCCTTGAGTGCCAAAATTGATACTATTATGTCTATGCTTGCAAATGGTCAAACACATGTTGATCCAAATAATGTTCCTTTAGCTTCTTTGGTTGCTCAAGAAGAGCATGTTGATGTGAACTTCATTAAAAATAATAATTTCAACAACAATGCTTATAGGAATAATTTTGGTAATAGCAATTATAGGCCCTATCCTTCTAATAGTGGCAATGGTTATGGAAATTCCTATAGTAACTCCTACAATAATAATAAGAGTGTACCCTCTGATCTTGAAGTTATGCTTAAGGATTTTATTAGTACACAAACTGCTTTCAATAAAACTGTTGAGGAGAAATTTGGGAAAATTGATGTGCTTTCCTCTAAAGTTGATAGTCTTGCTCTTGATGTTGACTTATTGAAACTAAAGAACATGCCTCATGATGTTAAAGAGAGCAAAACTCTCAATGCTATACAAGTTAAAATTGATAACAATGTGAGGATGTTAGCTGAATTGCATGCTAGATGGGAAAGAGAGGATGAAATTGCTAGAAAGAATAATATTGCTAGAGTTTATACTATTACTACTTCTGAAAATGCTTCAAACTCAAGTGTTAACAAACCTCCTACCATTAATGGCAAGATAGTTGGTGTTGGTAATGTTTCCACTTCTATTGCAAAATGTCCTAAATTGCCTGATAACTCTGAAACTGTCCTTGATAAAGATGCTGAAATTTCTAGCAATAAGGAAGAGAATAACTCCATTACTTTTGATAATAATGACTTTGATTTTGATGGTTGCAATATTTCTGAAGTAATTAAGTTCTTGCAAAAGCTAGCTAGAAGTCCTAATGCTAGTGCTATAAACATGGCTTTTACTAAACATATTACTAATGCTCTCATGCAAGTTAGGGAAGAGAAATTAAACATGAAGCTTCTATCCCTAGGAAGTTAGAAGATGGTTGGGAGCCCATCATTAAATTGAAATTGAATGACTTTGATTGCAATGCTTTGTGTGACCTTGGTGCTAGTATTTCTGTTATGCCTAAAAGATTATATGATATGCTTGATTTAGCACCTTTGGAAAATTGTTACTTGGATGTTCACCTTGTTGATTCTACTATTAAAAAACCTTTGGGAAGAATTGATGATGTTCTTATCATGGTTAACAACAATTATGTCCCCGTTGATTTTATTGTCTTGGATATTGAGTGCAATCCATCATGCCCTATTGTGCTGGGAAGACCTTTTCTTAGACTGTAGGTGCTATTATTGATATGAAAGAAGGGAATATAAAATATCAATTTCCTCTCAAGAAAGGTATGGAACACTTTCCTAGGAAGAAGATTAAGCCACCTTATGATTCTATTGTTCGAACAAATTACAATGTTGATGCTTCTTCACTTGGTAATACTTGATGCATGCTTTGTGCCTAGCTAAAAGGCGTTAAAGAAAAGCGCTTATGGGAGGCAACCCATTTTATTTTTCTGCAATTTTTCTTTTATTGAGTCAAGGAGTTTGTTTACTTCTGTAGCAACTCCTTTGTATCTTTATTTTCTCGCATTGTTGTGCCAAGAGTAGCCTCTAATGATAAGATGATGCTTAATTTTGATTGCTGCGCAGAAACAGATTTTTGCTGTTCACTGTACGAAATTCCTAAAATCACCAGATTGTTAATTAAATCTGAAATTTTTGTGCGTAATCTTTATGAATGTCTGAAACTTTCATTAGTTCAGAGTTTCTCGATCTGAGCGTCGTAAGTGCCTCGAAAAAATTCGTCTTTGCGGACTGTTCTGTTTTAGACAGATTATGCCTTTTTATTTTTGCATTCTCTCTTTTACTAGTGTTGAGTGAAATTCTTTTTTGGGTGGAAGAGCTTCACATAACATCAGTGGCTGTAGCTAATGTTTAAAGTAACAAATCATATTGCGTCTTTATAGAACATGTGAATTTTTGATTATGCACTAACCCTCTAATGAGATCTACTTTGAGTTTGGTGTGACGGAAGTTTTCAAGGGTCAAGAGAGAAGGATGATATAATAGGATCAAGAAGAGTGAAGAGCTTAAGCTTGGGGAGGCTCCCATGGATCTCCCCAGCATATTTCAAGAAGACTCAAGCGTCTAAGCTTGGGGATGCCCAAGGCATCCCCTTCTTCATCGTCAAAATTATCAGGTCATCTCTAGTGAAACTATATTTTAATTCTTTCACATCATATGTGCTTTTCTTGGAGCGTCTGTGTGCTTTTATTTTCAGTATTGCACTTTTATTTTCAATAAAGCTTGACTGGACCCTAGCATTCTTGATTGGGAGAGAGACACGCTCCGCTTTTTCATGAGAATACTCCTATTCTTCACTTATATTTGTTGAGTATTCATATCTAGCGCTGTTCAGCTTTTAGCTCTTGTTTTCATGTATCTCTTGTCAGAGCTATTAGCTTTCTTTTGTAGAAAGTACTCTCTTGCTTCACTTATATTTGTTTGGAGAGTTGATGAAATAAATTGATTGGTGTTTGGTTGGTTCAGAAAATGTTGCATGTGGTAATTGGTATAAGGAAAAACTTGCTTAATCTTGTAGATCACTAAAATGGATAACTTGATGCTTGTCAATTGTTTTGAGTTAACAAGTAGATCATGATTAAATTGTGCATCACATGAGTTAAGCCTATTAGTGAAGAACTACCGTAAAGCTTGTTGAAAATTTGGTTTGCATCGGTGGTACCTCTAAGGTCTAGATATTTTCTAATAACAGGGTTTGGTTAACAAGGAAGACGGTATGAAGTCTTATAACGTTTGCAATATGTTTGTCATATAAAACTTGGTGTACGGGTTGATATTCTTGTTTGCTTACATAACCTTGCTAGCCTAAACTCTGTACTGAGAGGGAATGCTTCTCGTGCATCCAAATCCTTGAGCCAAAATCCATGCCATTTGTGTCCACCATAACTACCTATATGTGGTATTTCCTTGCCACTCCAAGTAAATTTTTCATGTGCTACCTTTAAATTATTCAAAATGTTATTATTCCCTTTTTGTGTCAATGTTTACTAGCTCATGAGGAATTAGTGTGGTTATTCTTTATTCTATTTGTCGAGTGGACTTTTACACCTGGACTAGTGGCATATACATCCGCTTATCCAATAACTTGCAAAAAGAGCTGGCAACGGGGTGCCCAGTCCCAATTAATTACAACTTTAACCAATTAATTCTCTTCACACTTTTGCCCTGATTCATCAGTAAGCAATGACAAACAGTGAAATACCTGAATGTGTGTAAACCAAAGAGAAAGAGGGATGATCTGCCTTGCTGGTAGAAATAACGTCCTTCATGGGAGCCGCTCTTAAAAGTCCGTTCGACAGGTAGAATACTGTTCTCACCCGCTACCATTCGTTGACAATTAACAAACACCTCTCAAAAATAGATACTCCTCCATGGTATGTGATTGATGGAAGGCACCCGAGGATTCGGTTAGCCATGGCTTGTGTTAGCAAGGTTGGGAGGAGTATCAAATATTTTATGCAATCTCTATATGCTTTCAAAAACCTAAAAGCTCTAGCACATGATTTAATCCCTGCTTCCCTCTGCGAAGGGCCTTTCTTTTACTTTTATGTTGAGTCAGTTTTCCTATTCTTTCTGTCTTCCACAAGCAAACACTAGTGTCAACTTTGTTACAACATGCGTTATATGCAATGTATTGGACTTGTTATACTACTTTGTGTTGACAATATCCATGAGATAAATATGTTGAAAGTTGAAGCAAATGCTGAAACTAAATTCTTCCTTTGTGTTGATTAAATACCTTTTATTAGAAACTATTGCTTTATGAGTTAACACTTATGCAAAACTGTTTGATGCTTGTCTCGAAAGTACTATTCATGAAAACGTTTAGCTTGTGTGATTCATTGTTTACTCATTATCTATTTGGTAGCAAATTATAGACCATTGACTTGGATCACTTCATTCATTTACATGTGCCTTGCAATATTATATGATCAAGATTATGATAGTAGCATGTCACCTCAAAAATTATTTTGTTTTTATCGTTTACCTACTCGAGGACGAGTAGGAACTAAGCTTGGGGATGCTGATACGTCTCAAACGTATCTATAATTTTTGATGTTCCATGCTTGTTTTATACCAATTGCTACATGTTTTGCATCTACTTTATATCACTTTTATACATTTTTTGGGACTAACCTATTAACAAGATGCCGAAGTGCCAGTTCCTGTTTTCTGCTGTTTTTGTATTCCAGAAAAGCTAGTCTGGAAATATTCTCGGAATTGGACGAAACTACACGGGGGTGCCTATTTTTCCAGAACACGCCTGACGGAGCAGCAGAGGAGGGCCACCAGGAGGCCACACGCACCTAGGGCGCGGGCCCCCCTCTGCCGCGCCCTAGGGTGGTGTGGGCCCCTCGGGGGTCCGCAGCCGCCGCCCTTTCGCCTACTTATTCCCCCCGACGCGAAAACCCTAAGTACCTGAGCAAATATCCACGAAAAGTTCCAGAGACGCCGCCGTCGTCAACCCTAGCTCGGGAGGGTTCAGAACCTCTTCCCGGCACCCTGCCGGAGAGGGGAATCGTCACCGGAGGCTTCTACATCGCCATGCCTGCCTCCGGAGTGATGCGTGAGTAGTTCATCCTTGGACTACGGGTCCATAGCAGTAGCTAGATGGTTGTCTCTCCACTTTGTGCCATCATGTTTAGATCTTGTGAGCTGCCCTACATGATCAAGATCATATTATTGTAATGCTACATGTTGTGTTTGCTGGGATCCGATGAATATTGAATATTATGTCAAGTTGATTATCAATCTATCTTATATGTTATTTAAGATCTTGCATGCTTTCCGTTACTCGTAGATGCTTTGGCCAAGTAGATGCTTGTAACTCCAAGAGAGAGTATTTATGCTAGATAGTGGGTTCATGTCTCCGTTTAACCTGGGACAGTGACAGAAAGTTCTAAGGTTGTGGATGTGCTGTTGCCACTAGGGATAACCTAACGATGCTATGTCCACGGCATATGTGTTTGTTTACATTACGCACTTTACTTAATGCAATTATCCGTTGCTTGCAACTTAATACCAACGGGGGACTCGGATGACAACCCGGCGGTGGATTATTAGTCATAGATGCTGTTGGATAACGGTCTATGTATTATGTCGTAATGCCCAATTAAATATCATAGTAGTCAACATGTCATGTATATGCATTGTCATGCGCTCACTATTCGTCAATTGCCCAGCTGTAATTTGTTCACCCAACATGTTAGTTATCTTTTATGGAGAGACACCACTAGTGAACTGTGGACCCCGGTCCATTCTTTTACACTGATTAAACAACCACAAACTGCAAACTGTTCCTTTTTCATTCTCTGCAATTTAATACTCATTTTCCACACCATACGTTTAATCCTTTGTTTTCAGCAAGCCAGTGAGATTGACAACCTCACTGTTTCGTTGGGGCAAAGTAGTTTGATTGTGTTGTGTGCAGATTCCACGTCAACAGTCCAGACTCCCTGCGACAGCTATTTTTCTGGCGCCGTTGACAACCTTCTGAAGAGTTGCTGCTCCTACTGGTTCGATAACCTTGGTTTCTTTCTGAGGGAAAACTTGCTGCTGACTACATCATACCTTCCTCTTGGGGTCTCCCAACGAACGTGTGTTTCACGTCATCAGAGACCACCCGGCAGCGCCCGCCGGAGTTTTCCCCCTCCAATCTGCAGCTCCTGATCTCCGTTTCGGTGTTTCTATGTTTGTGCGGCGCTCCTTTCGCGAAACGTCATGGGACCTTTTTTATAGGCGTTTTTAGGTCAAGACGAAGGCGGTGGAGAAAGGATCGACGACTGCGGAGCCACGAGGCCCAAACGGGTGGGTCCCACGCGGGCACAGTACCTGGCTGCGTGGGCCACCCCCTTTTTGCCTTGCGGGCTCCGTTTGCTTGATTCCTTCGCTCCTACGTCTTCTTCCTTCCAAAATAATGACCTCTGTATTTTTCCAGAATTTTATGACGACGTTTGGGTCCCTGAAACATAAAAGGAAAGAAATAGGGTTTTCTGCCTGCGCAGAGTTAATTCCATAAAAATAGGAAACAAGTGATTTATTTCCTAAAATCATTAAATAACAGTGGTATAACCCTTATATGATGCAAATATGATTAGAATATAAGTGATATAGTGCAAAGTTCATGTATGCATTTTACATGCATCAACATCCCCAAGCTTAACCCATGCTCGTCCTCGAGTATGAAGGTGATAAAACTAACATGGACTTTGCAATATAGCACTAACAATGGATATCAAAGATGATTGCTATTGCTACATAGAGTCAAATGATTCATTCTTAAAAGGAGTAGCAATATGCAAGATAGTTTATGAAGTGATATCAAGTATTCAATGCAAGGATGTTCAATGATAGTTCACAAAGTGTAACATAACAGATAGTAGTATGGACCACATGTATGCATAATGATAAGTATGGACATCCTACATTGGTCATAGAGTGATGATGAAAATCTGAATATGATAGGTGGACACTTTGGAAAGATGTATAAGTGAGTAGAGGTAAAGCATGCATAAGTTTCAGCTAACCTCCAAACTCTTCTACTTAAGTTAATGATTGCAATGTGGTAATACTTGGTGTCAAGCTCTCATTCCCCTATCATAGCATCTTGAATGATTATAGTTTAATGTGAGAGCAAATATGAGTAGTGTGCTTGACAAAGTAAAGGTTAGGTGTCTCATGCCCCTTGAATACAAGTACCTACACCATGATTACTCAACTTAGGAAACAAAGCAAGTTCAGGTTATATATCATTGTAAGTAATAATAGTATCATCAAGAGCGTCAACTGGGGTACCTCTTGTCCCAGGATATGGAACAAGCCCATATCAAAATGACAAGACAAACAAACAAGATGAACAACCTCAACACCCTTTTTATTTACCATTGGAATAGCTATTTATTATAAGGTGTATCACAGACGGTTCACCATAGCATGTAAGTAAATTTCCACCATGAATGATCCATGGCTTAGATTAGCGGCCCAGGCGTCTCTCTAACCATTTATACAAACTCATTTAAACTACTTCATTTCCACCTCATTTCACCATGATAGGCATCCATAAACAAAAGTACATGATATCAACTAAATGAGATGAAGGAGCATGTTGAAAGCTTTGCATGTGACAGCACATATGGGCTAACTCCCAACCTCGAACATTTATCAAGCCACTAGCATCATAATCTTAATCACAATGGGTCATGTTTTTATTTATTGCAATGATAGTAAAATGTGCATCAAGTTCGTGAGAGCTATATAATCAACTTTTCCCATGGCAATCAATAACATAATCATTTTCATTCAGAGGTATAGATAACACAAATATCATGATGAACATACTCGGAATAGCATATAGCTAGTAGGTAGATATGGTGGACTCACTGGAATAACTTTGGTTGAAGGTGTTGGAAACAAGTTTTGACTTGTTGGAATGTTTGGGCTAGCAAAAAGGGAGAAAATTGACCATCTAGATGCATGCATGAGTTTCCATAGAACTAACTAATCCATGTTAAACCAAGTAAAATAACAATCAGCACCAAAACATGAATAAGTGATAGCTCTTCAAAAAGGATTTGCAAATATTACTCATAAACAAGCTCATGAATCATGCAACTATATGTATCATTAAAAATCAACTCAAACATCCCTTTTCCCAATCTTATAAAAGCATCCAACATATTTCAACCCATATTTCCAGTAGCTCTCCCATATATAAATGATAGTGTGGTGGTCTCTCAAAGAATCAAACCAAAACAAACAAAAAGACGCTCCAAGTTTATGCGATAAAGTGTTTCGATCGAAAAACAGAAGTTGGACGTGTGCAAACCGAGAGTGTATAGGTCAAGTGGGGTTGTCTTCACATCCCCAAGCTTATGGTCTTCACCATCCTTGGATAGCTCTTGGTGCATCTCCTCCAATCCCTGTGAAAAAACTTCAAAACACCGTTTCTCCCATTTCTTTTCTGTGGGGTGCATTAATAGTGATAAACAAATATGTTTCTTGCTGCATATAATCCTTGAACAAAAATTCATATGAGATGTCCAGAAAGTGTATAATGTTGTATGCCTACTCATAAACTCAATTGGATCAAAAAGATTCAACTTTAAAGCTCAAAGCATGCATCAAACAAAATGGGACAGAATCTGTCCAGAAAAACAGCAGCAGCAAATCGTATTTTTCTACCCTACCAAACTTTCTCAAAAATTCCGAAAACATTCATGCATACAGAGGATGAAAAATTGCAACTACAGTTAAAATATGAGCTCATTCTGAGTTACAGAATAAGAATTAAAAATCATACCGTGCACTGACTCGTGCAGGAATAAAATCTCCGAACTCAATAAGCAACTTTTCAAGACCAAAATGGGTAAAACTTGGCACTTTATTTAAAACTCCAGAAACTAACTAGACACAAAGTCTCTTGTTACAGAAAGAGGACACAAAGAAAATCACACACAAAAATAACCGGGTTGCCTCCCGCAAAGCGCTTTCTTTATAGCTATATAGCTGGGCTTCTTACTTGTTGTTCGGCGAAGATGAAGCTCATGAAGGAGCTTGAATGTTGTTCCCCTCTTCCTTGGAAAGTGTTCCATGCATTATACCAGGATCCCATGTTGCTCTCAAACCGATCAAAATAGTAGTCAAGTTGAAACCTGGTTGAGAGAAAAATAGAAACAAAAGTAATAACAACGAAGTCTAACTTTCTTTCTATGCATTGGCATTTTGTATATGAATGAAGTTTTCCAATGCATATTAACAAAATTTACTTGCAGCCCATAATTATTAGTAGCATAAAGAGGGTTCTCATAACCTCCTCTCTCATAATAGTTGCAAGTAATAGAAGTGTATTCAACGATATAACCAATAGGATCTTCCAATTTAGGTAATTTAGGCACATAAAGAGGATCATTAAATTTATTTTGGAATTCATTAGCATGCTTCCCTCTTTGAAAATAGTTATTAAGATCAATATCAAGTTCAATATCATGGTTGCAACAAAGATTTGGAACTAAAGATAATTGCAAACCACATAAGTATTTCTCAACATAAGCAAATTTCTCCTCTATGGTGTTATTAGGAGAATTCAGGAACAAAGTAGGACTCTTATTAGTAAGAGTATTTTCACAAACAGCAAGTATATCATTTTTATCCTCACATAAAGTAGTATCAAGTTCTAAACATGGAGGATTATCAATAAGCATAGGACCATCATCTAAAGCATTATCATATAACATATTTAAGCAACACTCCTCATTATTATCAATAAGTTTACCAACAAAAGGTTTTTGAGTTTGAGTGTTACTATCATATGTTGATGGTGAAGTTGGGGGATCCAACTCTTCATTCTCCAGTTGTTCCTTTTCAGCATCTTCTTGAGATTGCATGAGCATCCCCAAGCTTATGTTTTTGTCCTCTTCTTCCTGCAAAATATTAGTTCTTTCCATGGCAGCAAGAGTTAACTTTTTACGTTTAATAGCATCTGCTCGAGAAAAGAAATCATCAGCTTCTTGTAATATTTCAAGTTCCTCAAGTGTAAATGTTGCAAGTTCCTCAGGTGTATAATCAACAGAAAACCCATAGCAAAAGTAATGAAGAACTTACCCCATACAAGTTTAAAGGAACCTCCCCAAGCTTAGATGATTGCAAGATATAAAACAAGTTAAAGAAACCTCCCCAAGCTTAGTCTAGTGCACACAAGAATAGAAACTTAAGCGCTACGCTCCCCGGCAACGGCGCCAGAAAAGTACTTGATTACCCCAAGAGCAAGGGATCACCGTAGCACCTCTCAATGTGGAAGTAAGGTATCGATCCGCAGGAGCAAGAAGGAAAAGTTATCTATTCCCTACAACTAAAGTGTCACAAGTTTTAGTTGATTATGCACTAAACAAGTTTAAGGAGCAAGGTGGTTGATTTGATGGATGGAAGTTTAATGTAACCAAGCATGAATGTAAAAGTGTCCCAATCCTCTTCAATGCAAGAGGACAAGACAAATGTTTTCTCTTCTAGGAACAATGGACATGGGTTCATGGGTTCACTTAATTCTCTCTCTCTCATCTATGGTGATTATCATGTTATAGATAAAGTACACATAATTGTCATGTTTTAATGGTAGCTTTTATAACGGCTATATGTCCTAAAACACATAGTTGAAAGAAGTACTCATTTGTGTTGCTAGGTCACCCTCGTAAGGCTAGCGTGGTTGTTGTCACTCCCACATCATACTCTTCCTTTTTACCCCCGGATAAAGGATGTTGGGCGGTACCGTGTCACTCAATACCTATGCCGTGTCACATCGGCCATCCCGTACCCACATACATCATACTTCTTAAAGAACAATATTCTATCAAAGCATGACAAGTCATAAAAGTTCCAACACAACAGTAAATTCATAACAAATCATCTCATACCACAATATTCACCACAAAGGTATTACATAGATGACCGTAATCATGTTCAGCAGCTCATACGGTACTAATTAGTGAAGCTCAAAGAGAGGAGAGATACATAAGTTACCACCACAAACCCAAATCCAGGGGGTGGACTACTCCCCTTCATCATGGAGACGGTGGAGAAGTCGTTGGAGAAGGTGGAGACCACCCCGGCAGCGCCCCACCGGAGTTTTCCCCCTCCAATCTGCAGCTCCGGATCTCCGTTTCGGTGTTTCTGTGTTTGTGCGGCGCTCCTTTCGTGAAACGTCATGAGACCTTTTTTATAGGCGTTTTTAGGTCAAGACGAAGGCGGTGGAGAAAGGATCGACGGCTGCGGAGCCACGAGGCCCAAACGGGTGGGTCCCACGCGGGCACAGTACCTGGCCGCGTGGGCCACCCCCTTTTTGCCTTGCGGGCTCCGTTTGCTTGATTCCTTCGCTCCTACGTCTTCTTCCTTCCAAAATAATGACCTCTGTATTTTTCCAGAATTTTATGACGACGTTTGGGTCCCTGAAACATAAAAGGAAAGAAATAGGGTTTTCTGCCTGCGCAGAGTTAATTCCATAAAAATAGGAAACAAGTGATTTATTTTCTAAAATCATTAAATAACAGTGGTATAACCCTTATATGATGCAAATATGATTAGAATATAAGTGATATAGTGCAAAGTTCATATATGCATTTTACATGCATCACCGACGCTCGCCCGAGTAAAGATCATTCGGCGCGAATCTTCACAAAATTTCCATCATTAATTTCAAAAAATCCGACACCCAAAATCCGACATCCAGTCCCGAGATTCTTGTCGAGTTTAACTCGGCATGAATCTTCAAAAAATCCGACATCCAGTCCCCGAGATTCTTGTCGAGTTTTACTCGGCATGAATCTTCAAAAAATCCTACTAACCCTTTGCTCTTTTCAGGAGTGCACCAACGCCCGGACTGCAGTATTCCAGAAGCTGCTTCTGGACCACAACAAACTCAAGAGGTCCCACAAGCAGCTTCAGGAGGCTCTGAAGAACAAGGACGCCGCGCACGCCACTGCCCTCCAGAAGGAACGAGACGAAGTGTCTCGGCTCCAGAATGAACTTGCTCGGGTCCAGGGCGAGAAGACCGACATTGAGAAGGCCCTCATGCAGAGGTAGGAAGCTGCGCAGAAGCACAAGGAAATCCTCGAGGAGACCGATGTTCGCGCTACTCGGCACAAGAAGAACTGGATGCCCTCAAGGCAAAATGCGACATCTGGCTGGGCGAGCTCACCCGGCTTAACAAGGAGATGGACAGTAGGTTTCCTTTATCCTTTCTTTTTGTTTCCATTGCTTGTACCGACATTAAATATATGCCGGTATATAACTCAATTCGGTGATAGCTTTTCTATCTTCAGATCACTTCTCCCATTCCAAGGCCGCTGCAGTCAACACTGTCCGCAGGGCACGAACAAATAGAGCAGAAGCTGGCCCAATCTCGGAGGAATGGGACATTGAAGATCACCTGACCGCTCTGAACGCTCGCATTTCTCCTCTGAAGGCCATTGGTATCGATCTTCTTGATGCTGGCATCCGAGCTTACCGAGCCTTATGGCCAGGATCTCAGCCTCCAGTTACCATTGAAGAATTGTCCAAGTGCCTGTCGGGGGCCGAGACCAGGGTTCGAGAGTGGAGATCTTCTGCAGCTCGCGCCGGAGCTGATCAAGCCCTGACATTTGTGCTATCCTGGTACGAGTCAATCAACCTTGATGCCGTGCGGTCCCCTGCGCCAAGGCTCAAAATGGACTTCAGATCCGACACTGATAGAGAGCCGCAAGGAGGCAGCCTCCTTCATGGCCAGTTATGCTCCCACTCGAAACTTCCTTCCTGGTCCAGCCTACTCGGAGGATGAAGATGATGAGGATGATGAAGAGGGTGATGACGAGGAAGATGACGTCGATGAGGAGATCGAGGTCGAAGCTCCCGACACTGCCACTGCTAGAGCAACCGACACTGCTGCTGCCGGAGCAACCGACACTGCCGCTGCCGGAGCAACCGACACTGCTAAGCCACCGCGACCGACACTTCTGAGAAGCCGGCAACCGAAGATACGTCCATTTTGCATCACTATTTTATATCATAATTTACTGCTATTCATCGATATATTTCATATTTAGAAGTGTTACTTATGTTATTTTACCTATTTTGCATGTTTGATGAATAATGGAGAATTGGACACCGGAGTCAGGATTCTGCTGGAAAAAGCACCGTCGAGATGCACTATTTCTGAAGATCAATAAATCGAAGGAGACATATGGAAGTTCCTATTTTACCAGAAGATGGAGGAGGCCAAAAGGGGGAGCTGAGATGGGCCATGGTGGGCCCTCCTCACCCCTTGGCGCGGTGGGGCCCCCTGCCGCGCCGAGAGGTGGTTTGGGGGCCCTGGCCCACCTCAGCCGTTCCCCCTTCGCGTACTTGACCCCCTCGGAACCCTAACACAGGAGGAGGCCATCGAAATATTCCGCCGCCTCCACGAGGCGGAAAACACCAGAGAGCGAAAAGCTCCCCTGCAGGAAGAAATCTGCCGGGGGAAATTCCCTCCCGGAGGGGGAAATCGTCGCCATCATCACCGTCATCGAGCTGGACTTCATCGGGATCATCATCATCATCATCTCCACCGCCAACACCATCATCACCGCCGCTGCACCCGTCTCCGCTATAACATCTAGGGCTGAATCTTGTCTATTTCATAGGGGAAACTCTCCCGGTGTTGATTACTCTTGTTATTGATGCTATTGGGTGAAACCATTGGACTAAGGTTTATGTTCAGATTGTTATTCATCATCATATCACCTCTGATCATGTTCCGTATGATGTCTTGTGAGTAGTTCGTTTAGTTCTTGAGGACATGGGAGAAGTCTTGATGTTAGTAGTGAACTATGTTGAGTAATATTTAATGGTTTGATGCTTAAGTTGTGGTGTTATTCTTCTAGTGGTGTCATGTGAACGTCGACTACATGATACTTCACCTTTATGGGCCTAGGGGAATGCATTGTGTATTCGTTTGCCAATTGTGGGGTTGCCGGAGTGACAGAAACCTGAACACCCGTTGGTATATCGATGCATGAGGGATAGCAGGATCTCAAAGTTTAAGGCTGTGGTTAGTTTAACTTAATTACTTTCTTGTATTTGCGGATGCTTGCAAGGGGTATAATCACAAGTATGTATTAGTCCTAGGAAGGGCGGTGCATTAGCATAGGTTCACCCACACAACACTTATCAAAACAATGAAGATTAATCAACTATATGAAGCGAAAGCACTTGACAATATCCCGTGTGTCCTCAAGAACGTTTGGTCATTATAAGTACAACAACCGGCTTGTCCTTTGCTGTAGAAAGGATTGGGCCACTCGCTGCAACTATTACTACTGCATTTTATTTACTTGTACTTTATTTATCTGTCATATCAAAAACTCCTAAAAACTTGTCTGTGAGCATTTACAGTGAATCCTTCATCAAAACCGCTTGTCAACACCTTCTGCTCCTCGTTGGGTTCGACACTCTTATTTATCGAAAGTACTACGATACACCCCCTATACTTGTGGGTTATCAAGACTATTTTCTGGCGCCGTTGCCGGGGAGTGTAGCGCTATTGGTAAGTGGAATTGGTAAGGGAAACATTTATTGTACGTGCTGTTTTTATTTTTGCCTGCTGCTATATCTCATTATGGAGGGGTCTTCTCTTGAATTCCTATTTGGGAAAACAACTACCACTGCTAAGGTAGTAGAGGAGGCGCAGATGAGCAGGTAATACCGTTCAAAATTCCTATGAAAATTGTTGAACGTGTCACAAATAACCGCTATGCAGGAGATGGAACTGTCCATCCTGGAGATCATTTGTTATTTCTGCATGAATTGTGCGAGTTATTTAAGTGTGCAGGTATCTCGATGGGAGAAGTTAAGAAGAAATTATTCTCTCTATCACTGTCTGGTAAAGCTGCACATTGGTATAAACTGCTGAAGAATGGGTATTCTCTTGGATGGGAGGAAATTGTACCTCTCTTTTACTCCAAATTCTATCCTCCAAGTGAGATTCATAAGGATCGGAACCTCATATATAACTTCTGGCCCTATGATGGAGAGAGTATCGCTCAAGCGTGGGGGAGATTGAAGGCATTAATGCTCAAATGTCCCATTCATGAGCTTCCTGGTAATATTGTTATTGATAACTTTTATGCAAGACTCTCCTTTCAAGATAAAACTCTATTGGATACCACTTGTGCTGGATCGTTCACTCGTAATAAAGAAGAGTTTAAGTGGGACCTTCTTGATCGGATTCAGGAGAACACTGAAGGATGGGAGAATGACAAAGGTAGGGAGTCAGGTATAAACTATGACTTTGAGTGTGTTAAAAATTTTATGGATACTGATGATTATCGCAAAATTAGCACTACTTATGGTCTTGACTCTCAAATTGTTGCAAACTTTTATAAAGCCTTTGCTTCCTATTTCGGTTTGCCGAAGGAGGGTTTTAAAAATTATCATGAACCATATAAAGATGAATCTGTTTCTCATATATCTAAAGGTGTTGAGGTTAATGTTGCTGATCGCATTATTCCAGAACCTTATATTGAAAAAGTTCCTTTTCCTAATAAGATTAAGGAACATACTATCATAACTGGTGTTGTTAGTAAAAGTAATAAGAAAACTACCAAACCTGATGAGCAAATAACTGTTGAACCTGTTGTAGCATTGGTTAAAGATCTTGTCACTGAAAATTTAGAAGATAGACACATTATCTTTTGTGAGGATGCTTCTAATATTGTCTCACATCCTAAAAGTTCTAGGAAGTCTAGTGTTCCTGTGCTTTCTGTTGGATAGGTGATCATTGCTATTATGGTTTATGTGATATTGGTGCAAGTTCTAGTGCTATTCCTTATGAGCTTTACAGGGAAATTATGCACGAAATTGCTCCTTGTAAACTTGAAGAGATTGATGTGGTTATTCAGCTTGCTAATAGGGAAACTATCTCTCCAATTGGTATCATTAGAGATGTCGAAGTCCTTTGTGGTAAGACTAAATACCCTGCTGATTTTCTTGTACTTGGGTCGGCTGCCAATGATAGTTGTCCTATTATTTTTGGTAGACCTTTTCTGAATACTTGTGGTGCTGTTATAGATTGTAAGAAAGAGAAAATCTTTACTAAATTTGCTGGTGAATCTTATGAATTCAATTTCTCTAAATTTGCTAAAGCACCTTATGAAACTGAATTGCCTAGTGAGGATTTTGAAATTGCTCAACTTGCATCTATTGTTCTTGCTCCTAACAATGCTTTGCAGCAACATATGGAGAATCATGAAAGTGAGAACTTCAGGGAAGAAAGGAATGAGCTTGATGAAGTATTCCTTCGTCAACCTATGCTCAAACACAATTTACCTGTGGAAGATTTGGGTACCACAATGCCACCCAAGGAGGATCCTGTTTTTGATTTGAAACCTCTGCCTGATAATCTTAAATATGCTTATATTGATGATAAGAAAATATATCCTGTTATTATCAGCTCTAAACTTTCAGGTACAGAGGAGGAAAGGTTATTGGGAGTGTTGAGGAAACACCGCGGAGCTATGGGATATACTCTTGATGACCTGAAGGGAATTTCTCCTACTATATGTCAGCACGCCATCAACATGGAACCTGATGCAAAGCCTGTTGTTGAGCATCAGCGTCGTTTAATACCCAAGATGAAAGAAGTGGTAAGAAATGAGGTATTAAAACTTCTTGAAGCTGGTATTATTTATCCTATTGCTGATAGTAGATGGGTAAGTCCTGTGCATTGTGTTCCTAAGAAAGGAGGAATTACCGTTGTTCCTAATGAAAATGATGAACTAATTCCTCAAAGAGTAGTAGTTGGTTATAGATGTGCATTGATTTTAGAAAGGTTAACAAAGTAACTAAGAAAGATCATTATCCTTTGCCTTTTATTGATCAAATGCTTGAGAGGTTGTCCAAGAAAACTCACTTTTGTTTCCTTGATGGGTATTCTGGGTTTTCTCAAATTGCTGTGAGAGCGCAAGATCAAGAGAAAACTACTTTTACTTGTCCTTATGGAACTTATGCTTATAGACGTATGCCTTTTGGTTTATGTAATGCTCCTGCTACTTTTCAAAGATGCATGTCTGCTATTTTTCATGGCTTTTGTGAGGAAATTGTGGAAGTCTTCATGGACGATTTCTCCGTCTATGGAACTTCCTTTGATAATTGTTTGCACAACCTTGACAAAGTTTTGCAGAGATGTGAAGAAACTAGCCTTGTTCTTAATTGGGAGAAATGCCACTTTATGGTTAATGAAGGAATTGTTCTTGGACACAAAATTTCTGAAAGAGGTATTGAAGTTGATCGAGCTAAAGTGGAGGCAATTGAAAAGATGCCTTGTCCCAAAGATGTTAAAGGTATTCGTAGTATTCTTGGTCATGCTGGTTTTTATAGGAGGTTTATTAAAGATTTCTCTAAAATTTCCAAGCCTCTTACTAATCTTCTTCAAAAAGATGTACCCTTTGTTTTTGATGATGATTGTAAGGAAGCTTTTGAAACTTTGAAAAAGGCTTTAATCACCGCTCCTGTAGTTGAACCACCTGATTGGAATTTACCTTTTGAAATTATGTGTGATGCTAGTGATTATGCTGTAGGCGCTGTTCTTGGGCAGCGAGTAGATAAAAAGTTAAATGTTATTCATTATGCTAGTAAAACTCTTGATTCTGCTCAAAAGAATTATGCCACTACTGAAAAAGAATTTCTAGCTGTAGTTTTTGCTTGTGACAAATTTCGACCCTACATAGTTGATTCGAAAGTCACTATTCATACTGATCATGCTGCAATTAGATACCTTATGGAAAAGAAAGATGCTAAGCCAAGGCTTATTAGATGGGTACTTCTTTTGCAAGAATTTGATTTGCATATCATAGATAGAAAAGGTGCTGAAAATCCTGTTGCTGATAATTTGTCTAGATTGGAAAGCATTCCTTATGATCCTATTCCTGTTAATGATAGCTTTCCAAATGAACAATTGGCTGCAATAAGTGTAAGTTCGCGAGATAGTCCTTGGTATGCTGATTATGCTAACTTTATTGTTTCCAAGTACTTGCCTCCAACCTTTTCAGCTCAGCAAAGAAGGAAATTCTTTTATGACTTGCGGCATTACTTTTGGGATGACCCACACTTATATAAAGAAGGAGTCGATGGTATTATGCGAAGATGTGTTCCTGAATATGAACAACAGGAAATACTGAGGAAATGCCATGGAAGTGCTTATGGAGGGCATCACGCTGGAGATAGAACTGCGCAGAAAGTTCTACAATCAGGTTTTTATTGGCCTACCCTCTTTAAGGATGCAAGAAAGTTTATTTTATCTTGTGATGAATGTCAAAGGGTTGGTAATATCTCTAGACGCAATGAAATGCCTATGAGTTATTCTCTTGTTATTGAACCATTTGATTGTTGGGGATTCGACTTCATGGGTCCTTTTCCTTCTTCACAAGGTAATACTCATATACTTGTTGCTGTTGATTATGTCACTAAATGGGTAGAAGCTATACCTACTAAAAGTGCTGATGGTGAGACCTCTTTAAAAATGCTTCAAGATGTCATTTTTCCTAGGTTTGGTGTACCTAGATATCTTATGACTGATGGAGGTTCTCATTTTATCCATGGTGGTTTTAGAAAGACTCTTGCTAAATATGGTGTTAATCATAGAATTGCTTCAGCCTATCATCCTCAAACTAGTGGACAAGTAGAATTGTCAAATAGGGAGATTAAATCTATCTTGCAAAAGACTGTTAATAAATCTAGAAAAAATTGGGCTAGTAAGTTAAATGATGCTTTATGGGCTTATAGAACTGCTTATAAGAACCCCATGGGCATGTCTCCTTATAAAATGGTTTATGGTAAAGCTTGTCACTTGCCTTTAGAATTAGAACACAAAGCTTATTGGGCAGTGAGAGAACTTAATAGAGATTTTAAACTTGCCGGTGAGAAAAGGTTGTTGCACTTAAGTTCTTTAGATGAATGGAGAAGTGAGGCTTATGAAAATGCTAGACTCTTTAAAGAAAAAGTTAAGAGATGGCATGATAGGAGAATTCTTAAAAGAGAATTTAATGTTGGTGAGAAAGTTCTATTGTATAGGTCTCGTCTCAGATTTTTTGCAGGAAAGTTACTCTCAAAATGGGAAGGACCATTTGTTATTGTGGAGGTGTATCGTTCAGGTGCAATAAAAATTGCTTCATTGAAAGATAACTCTACACAAGTGGTAAATGGTCAAAGACTCAAGCATTATATTTCTGGAGATTCTATTAATGAAGAGGTTGATACAATTAAAGTGGTGACTCCGGAAACTTTCATTGAAGAACATTTTTCTGGGACTGCAGAATTCGATTCGAATAGGTAACAGTTTCGGTAAGAAAAGTTTCGCGAATAACTTTCTAGAAGATATTTTCGTCGTTTTTATTAAATATGGAAAAATAAGAGACCGAACCGGATGGGAGACGGCACCCGTGGTGCCCAAACCATAGGTCGGCGCGGTGGGCCCCCAGCCGCGCCGCCTGGTGGTTTGAGCACCCCGGAGCTCGTCTCCGATCAGGTTTCCTCCTGTACCTTCCTTATGTTGTAAAACTTTTTGCTATATAACTCACCCGAACCCCCGAGGTTCGTATCTCGCCTTTTCATCGTGTTTCGTTTCGAGCTGTTTCTGTCCAGATATTGTTTTCAGATTTAGAAGCGCCATGGTCTCCAACAACAACAACAAGGGCAAGGAGCCTTTGGAAGACGAGACTCAAGACCCCAAGCTGAAGGAGGAAGTCAAGAGCGAAGATGAAGGAGAAGTGGAGGAAGACCCGCGCGAATACCCGCGCGCTACCGTTGCAAGCATCGGAGTGGTGGCAAATCCATTCAAGCCCAGGCAAGGGCGCGGATGAGCACCGGAGGGAAGGTTCCACGACACTTCTTGGCTCCCAGGACATCTTCCCCAGGCAAAATAACCCCTTCCATACTCTTATCCATAAGCATCAAATTGAGAGGATCCCGGAGGCTGAGTTGCCTAGTGGTTGGAATATAGATCGTTCTAACAATACAGGAAAGAGGGATTCTGCTGCTGAGGAGTGGGGAAACAACTCCAAGAGTTGGGACTCGCAGTCTGACAAGTTTATGAATCGCATCGAACACAACTCTGAGCTGATTCGCGCCCTCACCTACAAGATTGATGAACTGAAGGAGCTGGTTGATAAGCTTATCAACAATCACCACCACCACCGAAGGAGTAATTCATCATAAGTATTGGCATCCCCTTGGTTTGTTCCAAGCTTGGGGGAGTGCCGCGGTATCACATCATTATCTTTACCTTTTACTTTTCCATAAAGTCATATCGTGAGTAGGGAAGTTATCTTATATGATGGTTTGCAATGTGGAAGTATCTCTCTTTTAGTTGGTTATCTATGTATCCCTTGGTGTGAGTTGCCGTTATGAAATATTAATGAGAAGTTTTATCATTTACTTTCTGCATACTTTATTTTAGCTTGCAATTCTCTTTCATATTGATAACCTTGTTGTTAGTATAGGGATCACTTTTTAGAGCACCAAGTTAATCTTTTTGGTTTTGGCAAACTTAGCATTGGTCAGTAGTAGACAATACTTTGAGACTTAAGTAGAAGAGGGAGTGCATGCAAATATATTATTCCATGATCTTTCTTTCTTTGTAGCTCATAAGCTTAGTATTCTTAAGTTAAACTATTTGTGCTTCTAAGGAAGATTGCATGATTATTCTTATCACTTGTATAATTGTTTGTATCCCTCAACTCTTATGCTTGCTACATAACCTTGCTAGCCAAAGACCTGTATCGAGAGGGAATGCTTCTCATACATCCAAACCTTGAGCCAAACCATTGCCATTCGAGTCCACCATAACTTCCTACTATATGGTATTTTGCGCCATTCCAAGTAAATACTTCATGTGCTACCTTTAAATTATTCAAAACTTATTACTCCTAGTTTTGTGTCACTGTTTATTAGCTCATGAGGGTTCTGTAGAGTTTCTCTAGCACTTTTGTCAAACAGACTTTCACCAATGGACTAGTGGCATATACACCGCTTATCCAACAATTTGCAAAAAGAGCTGGCAAATGGGGTGCCCAGTCCCAATTAACTACAACTTTCATTAATAATTCTCTTCACATGTTTTGCCCTGATTTATCAGTAAGCAACTTAATTTGCAAATAGACACTCCTCCATGGTATGTGAATGTTGGAAGGCACCCGAGGATTCGGTTAGCCATGGCTTGTGTAAGCAAAAGGTTGGGAGGAGTGTCAACTATAAAGAAACTAAAATACATGTGTAAACAAAAGAGAAGAGGGATGATCTACCTTGCTGGTAGAGATAACGTCCTTCATGGGAGCCGCTCTTGAAAGTCTGGTTGACAAGGGGTTAGTGTTCACTTTACTACGATTCGTTGACAACGACATACATAGCTCAAACAACTATTTTCATACTCTCTATATGCTTTGCAAAACTTAAAAGCTCTAGCACATGATTTAATCCCTGCTTCCCTCTGCGAAGGGCCTATCTTTTACATTATTGTTGAGTCAGTAAACCCATTCCTCTCTATCTCAAGCAAGCATTTGAGTTGTTGAGATCCAATTAGTTATATGTGTTGATACTTCTAATCATATCTCTCATTTCCTTGTTTCGCACAATAGCTTTTATCCGAATGAATATAACTTTGAAAGTTATCAATGACTGTAAGGAGACTGTTATGATTAAGGCATGTAAGTTCTGCTATATAAGCTCTGATATAAAGACTCTTCTCGAAAGATAAGTATGATCTGTTAATTGTTCTCTGACCAAGAGTTTAAGTTTGCCTTCACCAATCATGGTTCTCTTTATGCACTTCATCGTGGTTCCCTTTACTTATTTCAAGTTAGATTATATGAAGGGAAGTTGCTGTCTAGAATGACTTGTGTATCAATGAATGTGATGCTTCTTGTCCGTATTTTATTTATCGACACTTTGCTCCATAAACTTGTGGTCATGTTTACTGAGCTCAGTTTTCGCTTGGGGACAAGCGAGGTCTAAGCTTGGGGGGGTTGATACGTCCATTTTGCATCACTATTTTATATCATAATTTACTGCTATTCATCGATATATTTCATATTTAGAAGTGTTACTTATGTTATTTTACCTATTTTGCATGTTTGATGAATAATGGAGAATTGGACACCGGAGTCAGGATTCTGCTGGAAAAAGCACCGTCGAGATGCACTATTTCTGAAGATCAATAAATCGAAGGAGACATATGGAAGTTCCTATTTTACCAGAAGATGGAGGAGGCCAAAAGGGGAGCTGAGATGGGCCATGGTGGGCCCTCCTCACCCCTTGGCGCGGTGGGGCCCCCTGCCGCGCCGAGAGGTGGTTTGGGGGCCCTGGCCCACCTCAGCCGTTCCCCCTTCGCGTACTTGACCCCCTCGGAACCCTAACACAGGAGGAGGCCATCGAAATATTCCGCCGCCTCCACGAGGCGGAAAACACCAGAGAGCGAAAAGCTCCCCTGCAGGAAGAAATCTGCCGGGGGAAATTCCCTCCCGGAGGGGGAAATCGTCGCCATCATCACCGTCATCGAGCTGGACTTCATCGGGATCATCATCATCATCATCTCCACCCCAACACCATCATCACCGCCGCTGCACCCGTCTCCGCTATAACATCTAGGGCTGAATCTTGTCTATTTCATAGGGGAAACTCTCCCGGTGTTGATTACTCTTGTTATTGATGCTATTGGGTGAAACCATTGGACTAAGGTTTATGTTCAGATTGTTATTCATCATCATATCACCTCTGATCATGTTCCGTATGATGTCTTGTGAGTAGTTCGTTTAGTTCTTGAGGACATGGGAGAAGTCTTGATGTTAGTAGTGAACTATGTTGAGTAATATTTAATGGTTTGATGCTTAAGTTGTGGTGTTATTCTTCTAGTGGTGTCATGTGAACGTCGACTACATGATACTTCACCTTTATGGGCCTAGGGGAATGCATTGTGTATTCGTTTGCCAATTGTGGGGTTGCCGGAGTGACAGAAACCTGAACACCCGTTGGTATATCGATGCATGAGGGATAGCAGGATCTCAAAGTTTAAGGCTGTGGTTAGTTTAACTTAATTACTTTCTTGTATTTGCGGATGCTTGCAAGGGGTATAATCACAAGTATGTATTAGTCCTAGGAAGGGCGGTGCATTAGCATAGGTTCACCCACACAACACTTATCAAAACAATGAAGATTAATCAACTATATGAAGCGAAAGCACTTGACAATACTCCCGTGTGTCCTCAAGAACGTTTGGTCATTATAAGTACAACAACCGGCTTGTCCTTTGCTGTAGAAAGGATTGGGCCACTCGCTGCAACTATTACTACTGCATTTTATTTACTTGTACTTTATTTATCTGTCATATCAAAAACTCCTAAAAACTTGTCTGTGAGCATTTACAGTGAATCCTTCATCAAAACCGCTTGTCAACACCTTCTGCTCCTCGTTGGGTTCGACACTCTTATTTATCGAAAGTACTACGATACACCCCCTATACTTGTGGGTTATCAACCGACACCTCGGTCGAGCCTTCGACCGAGATACCTCCTGAAGCTCGTACTGCTCCTACTGCTCCGAGCTCCTCCGAGGCAGCTGCCTGAACTTAGCATAAGCTGAACCATTAAATCCCCGGAATGCCGGGTGCAGATGTAAATATACTTTAAGTATTTCGCAGTGCTACTTTCATTTTGCTACCTTATTGAAAACGGCTTATTGCCGGATCACTTTGCATCAAGCCCCCGAGTTTACTTTCTTGTTTACTATACTTGGCAATCTTTGCTCTTGTCTACCATTTCGGCGTTCGACAGTCGAGTCACAAGACCAAAATTATAGCATACAGTACTTGTAAAATTTTGAGGTAAGATTCAGAGTCATCCGACACAAGAAAAGGAAAGAAAAACCGGGTTAGTAAACGACATATGTCGGATCTTTTTAGGACCGAGTCCCCGAGTCCATTTTCATGTTTACCATATACCATAACCTCTGCTCTTGACTGCCATTTCGGCGTTCGTCAGTCGAGTCACAAGATCACAACAAAATAGCATACATTATTTGAACTTTGAAACGAGGTCTCAAAACCATCCGACATATGAACGACATAGATAAAACACATGCATATGGATAAGGCAGTCCCCGAGTTTCTTTCGGAGTGCCGGCATTTTATTCAAAGGAAAACCGAGATACATACATTGCGCCCATGAGTAAAAGGGTCGGAGTAGAGCTACATTCCAGGGTCTTTTGGTCTCCTCTCCGGATTTGTCCATCACATTTTTCCTCGGTGCCTGCGCATCTATAAGATAGTATGAATCATTGTGTAGAGCCTTGCTCACAATGAATGGTCCCTCCCATGGAGGTGACAACTTGTGTCGGCCTGCTTTGCGTTGCACTAGCCTCAGCACCAAATCTCCCTCTCGGAATACCCGAGGGCTGATCTTCCGGCTATGATAGCGTCGGAGATTTTGCTGATATATAGCTGACCGAGATAAGGTCAGTTCTCGTGCTTCTTCGAGCAAATCAACATCATTTTCCCGAGCTTCTTTTGCCTCGGTTTCAGTGTACAGCGCCACTCTCGGCGAGTCATACTCCATGTCGGTCGGCAGGACCGCTTCTGCTCCATAGACCAGAAAAAATGGCGTATAGCCAGTTGAACGATTCGGTGTGGTCCTTAGACCCCACAATACTGCTGGTATCTCCTCTATCCAGCATCCCGGAGTTCGCAACAGTGGTTCAATCAACCGGGCTTTGATACCGGCCAATACCAACGCATTTGCTCTTTCCACTTGCCCATTTGCCTCTGGGTGTGCCACCGAGGCTATGTCCAACCGAATTCTTTTTTCCGCACAGAACCGAGCAAACTCTCCCACAGCAAAGTTTGTGCCATTATCCGAGATAATGCTATGGGGGTAACCATATCTCAAAATGATGTCCTTCAAAAAGGACACAGCTGTGTGACCATCACACTTCCTGATTGGCTTCACCTCGATCCATTTGGTGAACTTGTCCACCATCACCAGCATATGAGTCATGTTACCTCGGGCTGGCCTGAACTCTCCCACCATATCCAGACACCAAACTGCAAAGGGCCAAGTGATTGGAATTGTCTTGAGTGCCGAAGCTGGCAGGTGGATCTTCTTAGCAAACCTCTGACATCCCTCACACTTTCGGACGATATCTTCTGCCTGATTCAAAGCACTGGGCCAATAAAACCATGCCGGAATACTTTAGCCACCAAGGCTCTTGATGAAGCATGATGACCACACTCTCCCTGATGAATCTCCAGGAGCATCTCTTGCCCTTCCTGCGGCTCGACACAGCGCTGCAGTACCTCGGTCACACTTCTCTTGTATAACTCCTGGTTGATGATGGTGTATGCCTTGGATCTTCTTTGCACTTGCCTGGCCTCAACTTCATTACTTGGCAAACTCCCGTCCATCATATACGCCATTATTGGTTGTGCCCACCCCGGCACAGGACGCACAGGAAAGACCGGATCATCCACCTCCATGAGATCAACCGACATTGCTTCTTCCGAGATGAGTAACCAGTCCCCGAGTTCTGCCAAGCAGTCCCCGGGTTTCCCAAATACACCCGACATCGACGTCCATGGGAACAGCACCAGACTCCGGTTTCGCCGGGATAAAGATTGACTCGGACTCGGGCGATGGTTTGATTGATGGCTTCCTCAAATGCTCCAAGGCTATGCCGGGTGGGATTGGATCCCGAGATGAACCTAGCTTGGACAGTACATCGGCGGCTTCATTTTCAGCCCGAGGTATATGCGTGAGCTCGCAACCTTCAAAGAACCCCGAGATCTTCTGGACATGAAACCGATACAACGCCATGTTGGCGTCTAAAGCATCCCAATTTCCCGAGACTTGCTGCACCACCAGATCCGAGTCTCCGAAGCATTCTATCCGGCGAATACCAATTTCCTTGGCCACATTGAGCCCATGAACAAGTGCCTCATACTCGGCCACATTATTAGATGCCGCAAAATGAATCTGCAACACATATCTCAGTTGATCCTGCTTAGGCGAGGTAAGGACTACCCCGGCACCTAAACCAATTTTCGTCCTGGAACCATCAAAGTGCATTCTCCAGTAATTGGAGTCAGGCAATGGTGGCTCATATTGCATTTCGGCCCAATCCACCAAGAAATCCGGCAGTGCCTGAGACTTAATGGCATCTCTTCTTTCATAGTGAGGAGTGTAAGGGGACACCTCGATGGCCCACTTGGCTACTCGGCCAGTTGCATCTTTACACCCAATGATCTCCGAGATAGGAGCCTCACATACCACGGTGATTGAATGCTCTTGGAAGTAATGTTTCAACTTCTTAGCAGCCAGATAGACACCATATGTCATCTTCTGGTAGTGAGGATAGTTCTGCTTGGATAACGAGATCACCTCGCTCAGGTAATATACCGGCCTTTGCACAGTTTTGCCATCTTCTTCTCGCTCCACTACTAATACGACACTCACAACCCGGTTTGTGGCTGCAATGTAGAGCAACATCGGCTCTTTGGGTAATGGTGAGGCCAGTATCGGCGCAGTTGCCAGCATCTTTTTTAGCTCGGTGAACGCCGCATCTGCTTGCGGGGTCCACACGAAGTGGGTGGTTTTCTTCATGAGCTGATACAAAGGCAATGCCTTTTCTCCCAACCTGCTAACAAACCGACTTAAGGATGCCAAACATCCAGTGAATTTCTGCACGTCCTTGAGACATGTCGGTAACCTCATGCTTTCAATAGCACGGATTTTTGTCGGGTTCACCTCGATACCTCGGCTCGACACGAGGAAACCGAGTAACTTGCCTGCCGGCACACCAAATGTACATTTGTCCGGGTTAAGTTTTATCCGGAATTTCCTTAGATTCGCAAATGTTTCTCGGAGATCATCAATCAGAGTGGATTTCTCCTTAGACTTGATGACGATGTCATCGACATACACCTGCACATTTTTGCCTATTTGATCATGCAAGCATTTTTGCATACATCTCTGGTAAGTAGCACCAGCATTTCTCAAACCAAATGTCATGACACGATAGCAATAAGCCCCGTACGGGGTGATAAAAGCAGTTTTCATTTGATCAGCAGGGTTCAGTGGTATCTGGTGAAAACCAGAATAGCATCTACAAAGGATAACAGCTCACACCCGGCTGTGGAATCGATCACTTGATCAATCCGAGGCAGCGGGAATGGATCCTTAGGACATGCCTTGTTCAAGTTTGTGAATCAATACACATGCGCCACACAATGGCCACGTTCGGGTCATCTTTTTTCTTTTCCACCAGGACCGGGTTAGACAACCAGTCCGGGTGCAGCACCTCCATGATGAAACCAGATGCAAGTAATCTGGCCAGTTCATCGCCTATCACCTTTCTCCTCTCATCCGAGAGACGTCGCATAGGTTGCTTCACCGGTTTCATATCCGGTCTGACGAACAAAGAGTGCTCAGCCAACTCCCTCGGAACACCTGGCAGGTCCTGATTAGACCATGCAAAGATATCCCGGTTCTCACGGAGGAAGTGACTGAGCTCGCCTTCCTATTTCTCCGTTAACCCGGTACCAATGATGACGTTGTGGTCCGGAAACGCCGGGTCAACGTTGATCTTCTTGGTCTCCTTTGGCACCTCGAAAGTTGCATTCTGCTCCGGGTTAGCCATACCCGGCATGCCGAGTTGCGCGGACTGAGCCAATGCCACCACTTCATGGATCTTCTTCTTCTCTGCAGCGATAATCAGTGACTCGGCCAAGCACGATCCAGCCGAGGCACACTCCAGTGCACGCTTGTAATCACCCGAGATGGTGATGATGCCATTAGGACCTGGCATTTTCATCTTGAGGTAACCCACATGGGTTGATATCATGAACTTGGACAGCGCAGGCCTGCCGAGTAAAGCATGGTATGGACTTTCGAGGTCCACTACCTCAAACTGGATGCTCTCAGTTCGGCAGTTTCCTTGGTGCCGAACAACACATCAACCCAAATTTTGCCCATAGGTGCACATGAACACCCGGCACTATGCCATGGAAGGTCGTGCTACTCGGTTGCAGCATGTTCCGAGATACCCATCTTCACCATGGTGTCTCGGTACATGATATTGATAGCACTCCCATTATCAATGAGAACTCGGGTGAACCGACATTGATGGTGGGTCCAAAGAATGTCGGATCCACCACCAATGCATAACCTCCCGGAGTTGGCATAACTCGGGGATGATCCCTTCTGCTCCAACTGATCTCTTGCTCGGACCAGTGCATATACTTCGGCACTGCCGGCATAACTGCGTTCACCTCCAGTGCACGCCGATGCAAGCTCTTCTTGTCAGTTGGCTCGGTCACAAAGACCACATAGCTCTGATGAGCTTCTCTGTAATCTCCCTGGGGATACTCTCCCTGCCTGCTGGGACCAGCGTTGTTGTTGTTCCCTCCGACATTCACCTGATTCACAGGTTTCGGATCTGCTTGCCTCGAGCTGGCGGATTCACCGGGATAGCATTTGCTCCGGTGAGCGGTAAGTTTTGCCTCGGCGGAATTCTCTGAGGTGCCCCCGCCTGATTTCCTCCGGCTCTAGCTCCTTCCCCCCTTGTGCGCTGATACCAGCTGCACTGCCGAGTTGTATGGTTTGCCGGCCTGCGGATGTCTTGGGTGTGGAAACTGCAAGGTCCATCCAACATAGCCTCATAAGTGAAGGACTGCTTCTGGTCACTCCATGGCTTCTTCCCTTCTTGATTCTGGCCCCATGCTGGGCCGTTGTTCTTCGGACGCTGGCTATTGCCGGCATCTGGTGGTCTTGGTTTACCGCGGCAACCTGGTTTGAGCCATACCGGTAATCCGGCTCTCTCCTCTTGTTGCCGAAGTCCTGGCGATCGTTCTGCCTGACTGGCCCGGGTCTGTTATTCACCGGGTATCTTCTACTCGGTTCCACCGAGTTCAGCAAGGGCTGCATCGGATCACCCAGTGCATAGCTATCCGCAATCCGGATTGTCTCGGCCAGGGTGGCCGGCATCTCCCTCTGCAACTTCTGCCAGAGCATGGAGCCGTGTCGGCACCCCTGGGCAAACCAAGATATGGCCTGCGCCTCCACAACTCCTTCACAGGAATTGCGAATAGTACTCCACCGGGTCAAGTAATCCCGGTCAGTTTCATTATCCCTCTGCTTGCACATCGCAAGCTGCTGAGGACGATTCGGTCTCTTGTATGTGCTGGAGAAGTTGCTAACAAATGCTTCTTCAAAGTCCAGCCAGCAATCAACGCTGCCCTCTCGCAGGTTGTTCAGCCAGATCCGGGCTGGCCCTTCCAACATTTGCGGGATATACCTCACCGCCCATCGGCGGTTTCCTCCCGCGATATGCACTGCCGACACATAATCTGTCAGCCAGTCTCCGGCTTAGTACTGCCGTCATATGTCTTTGCGCCTCGGTTCAACTGAAAGTGCCGCACCGGTGGCTCCCTCATGATCCGAGGTCCAAAGCATGCAGGGCCAGGTGGACCTTGCTCTTCCAGCATCTCGGACATATAGATCCTGTCCAACTTGTAGCGTGCATCATTTGGTGACAACTGGCGAGGTCCCAACCGGGATCCCAGTGCACCTTCATATCTCTGATACCCGGCTTTCTCCATAGCCGAGTAACCATCATCATAACGGTTAGCCACCTGGTCAACACCTTGTGGCTGCTGGACATGCTCGACATTTTGCTGCTGCTGGGCGAGATTTCGTGTCGGATACCGAGGTGGATAGCCTCGGCCAGCCGAGTTAACTACTCCGGCATCTGGACCGCCCGGACCGGGATTGCTTTTACCCCGGCCGGCACTGCCTCGCCCAACTAACTGTTTTCCGGCACATGCCGGATCATACACCTGTATCTGCTTGTTCTTACCGGAGTTTACACTCCGGTCCCGATCTCCACCGACATGCGGTGATGAAGCTTGCCCCTTAGATCCACTGGCTCCCCTAGCCGAGTGAACAATCTCGGACCCACCTGCAACTGTGTTAGCCTTGCGATAGGCCTCATTCTGCCGGGTAGCCACAGCTACCAACTCATTAACTCGGTCTTGCTGCCTACGGAGAGCTTCTCCGGATAAGCCTGACAACTCGGCTCTTGCTGCCTCGGCAGCTCTAAGAGTCTTAGCAGGGGAACTATACTTCGGCTTTTCGACCGACAAGTGACTAGGAGTCTTACTGGAACTAGATCTACCATCTCTAGCAATCTCGGCATTGAGGCCTTTACCCCTCTTTCGCACATCCTCTATGCGACTAGGGCGAGCAGCTACCGGGGTTAAACCATGTGCTTGGTTATACTCACGGAGAGTTATCCCGAACTCTCTCCTCACCTCGGCCATCTCGAGAGCCTCCTGATGTAAGCTCTGACGACGTGACTCCAACTCTGCCTCCATTTGGGCAGCATCTGTACCGGCAGCTACCGGCACAGCCAGTTTCTCGATTATCTCCTCGAGATGAGCCGGCCTAACCGGTACCTGGATGTACCGGCCTGGTCGCGGAGGTTCTCCTCCTCTCCAGCGGCACTTTCGCCGATCTGGTGGTCTTGGGGGCAGGTTGGCCGGCATCTCCTTTGCCGGGTTCTCCTGTGCCGGTTTCTCCTTTACCGGCACCACCCGCAGTGCCGGTCATCATGACCTCTGCAGCTCCCGGGCGAGCGCTACGCCGGCCGCGAGCCGCACAGACAGCAGGAGGATCCTCGGCCACAAGCACCTGCTCGGGGTACTTGCAGACAACCTCGGTGGCGACGTAGGTCACGAAGGCGCCGAAGCTGATGAGGCACCGTTCGTCGGGAACGGCCTGCTGCCGAAGCATCCCGCATTGTCGCTGATGAAGTTCAGCGAGCCGAGCTTGCAGATGAGCCCGCAGACGACGCGCTCGCCGGAGTCGATGATGGAACCCGTCCGGATGATACACCAGCCAGCGCCGCTGCTGGCCCCACGGTGGGCGCCAACTGTCGTGGTGGTATCACGGCAGATGCCATAGGATGGCTAAGAGTGGGGCCGATGGACGCTGGTGGATCCGGGAGAGGGCTAGCGCGCTAAGAAGCGCACACAGAAAAGCACACAAGCACAAGAACACACCACGATCTACCCAGGTTCGGGGCCCTCGTGAGGAGGTAACACTCCTACTCCTGCCTATCTCTCTATATATTCAAGGTATCACAAGTACAAAGTGCTCCTCGAGCTGTATGTCTCAACAATGGAGAAGAGCTCAAGGATGAAGATGAAACTAAGGGGAAATGAGTCCCAATGCCTCGTCCCTCACGCAGGAGGGGGTGAGGGTCTATATATACCCCAACTTTAGCAACGGTCACACCACCGTTCCGGCACTGCAGAAGCGCACGCCTGCGCGTCATGATTGTCTCTGCACAGTGGACATGACGTGGCTTGCCCATGCCCTGTCCCATACCTCTGCTCCCAGGTACAGCCGAGGTCAGCGGTGTCCTTCTCCTGCTCCCACGCGCGTCCTTGGTCAGCAGAGGTGAGCCCGGTCACCTCAGACATACGCCGTACCGCACGCCGCGCTCCCGTGTCAGACGGGATGTGACAGCAGCGCTGACCTCCGCCCGACATAAGGTGCCTCATCTCTATAACCCGGCATGGATATGCCGGATTCCCTTTCCTGAATAACCTTCCTGCACATAAGAAAACACACAAGATACCGACATACATATGTCGGTCATTATGTCTCGGATCCCTTATCTCGGATCCCATGTCTCGGTCAACATAACTCGACTAGGCATGTCGACCACCATACCTCGGTAACCACATGTCGGTTTTTACCAACATCATAACCCGGTCCCTCCTGGGCCTGGGTATGTCGGTTTTTGTACTTCGGTCCACTCTCGGACATTGCTTATACCACACCATGACCCTACCCGGGGTAGCCCCCGACATCCATATTCATATGTATCCACATGTATCTAGGCATGTTTTAGTTTGTATGTTCACTCCTAATTAGTCCGCATCTAGACAACATGTATAACACCTAAAACATCTTATATTTAAAACGGAGGGAGTACCATTTAAGCTGTCTTATTGTGAGAAGAATATAGATACAAAATTTTTATTTTCCCCAAACAATTTGCCTTTAGTTCCTAGAAATCCTACAAAATACAGAAACATCTAGCCATTTAATTAATACACCAAGGAACCATAACCATTCGGTCTTGCTAATAGAAATCCGGATATTAATGTTAATTAAATTTACCCACCTGTGGCTCAGGCGCTAGAAAATAAACTAGAGATTCCTACGAGACAGGTTTTAGTAGGCCGGCAGCAAGCGTCTCGCGTTGGAACGTCTAGGCGTTAGCGATTGCTTTTAGTACTTCTTTAAGCGCTCGGCGTTGCCAGGTAGGACGCTTAGCTCTTAATCAAATTTTGTAGTAATTATTTTATTTCGCTTAACCGCCTATCTAAGCGATCAGCGTTGTACATGCCCTTAGAGCATCCACAGCGCGGCGCCTAAACGTCGGCGCTAGAATTCTAATCCCGGACCTTTGGCAGTTGAGCCGTGCGATCCGGGCGCCCGACGCAATTTACGTCGCCTGACGCTATAGCTCTTATGTGTCCTGCTCGTGGAGATTGGAGGCAGGTGGGATGGATTAATTAGCGTCTAGCAAAGCGCCCAGCGTTGAGAGGGTCGCTGCTTCCTTACTTTTTTAATTTCATCCGATTTATTTTAATTACACAAGCGCCTAATTAAGCCCTCTTGCGTTGTGGGCAAGGACGCTTATTGATAGGCGCTAGGAAATAAATCCAAGCCATTTTGGTACTCTAGTTGCATTTTGATTCCAGTTGTTTTTTGAGAGAATTCCTTCTGTGACACCATTCTTAAATTTGATGCCTTATGTGACACTCCCAACTTTTTCCTTCCTTCTATAGCCACTTGTGTAAAATTTATGCCTCAGATGACACCGCCGTCGGTTACGTGAAATCTTTCCGTCACTTTTTGCCCATTTGGACCAAAGTACCCGCAGTGTTTGACTCGATCGAGCACCCTCTACGATCAAAAAAAAAAAAAAAGAGCAGAGCACCCTTCACGCGTCGAGCAGAGTCCCCGAGCCCGCACCCTAGCAGCGGCGGCGCGGAACCTAGCAGCGGCGGCCGAGGTCGCCATGGAGCAGGCTCCGGCTGACGGAGAACCAGGGGGCGCGGCGTCCCGGCACGGCTCGACGGCCGGGCACGGCGCGGCGGCCGGGCAAGGCGCGGCGACGGAGGCCGGGCAAGGAGCGGCGGCGGAGGACGGGCAAGGCGCGGCGGCCGGGCAAGGCGCGGCGGCGGAGGGCAGGCAACGCGATGCGGGCTGGTCGGCTTGGGCAGATTGGCAAGAAGGGTGAGTGCTTCGAGCTTGTACTCTCCAGATTCCTCGATGCTTGGCATCCTAGCTCCAGACGATAGCACTGCACGGGGCGTCTTGCTTTGCTTTGAGTGGATTTCTGAACCAGGGGCGAGGAGACTGGTCCAGGCGCTGTACTGATTTAGAGCAAGCACTTGGTTTCTTTCAGCTAGGGCTGATTTAGAGCGTCGGCTCCTGCTGATTTAGTCACATTGATCTGCATGTGTCGGTGCTATTTCTGGAAAATTAGTAGGTTGAGGAAAAACGTCTACTACTACCAAATTGCGGCAACTATATTACTTACCCTCAATATAGATTGCTTGCAGTCCCAAAACAGTGTCAAATTCGGTTAATTGTCAGTGATGTCTTGGTTTTGATTCTGCGTACTAGTCCAGCATGATCTAGCTCGTTTGTACATATATATTCAGAGTGTTTGCTCAATTCTGTGTTAATGAACCATCCAGGCCTGTATATCTACATATGTTGTTATTAGTAGTTACCAGAACTAAGTTATGTTTGGCTATAAATCCGTTTGATTCCCCAACACTTGCTGCCTCCAACTGTTGAGCAAACACATTACCTCTAAGGGATTATTAGTATAGTTGAACCAGGGGCAAAAGTGACTTTGTATGTGAAAAGTTGACACCGTTACCTCTAAAAATACACTAGAGTGTCATGTGAGGCATAAATTTTACATAAGTGGACATAGAAGGAAGGAAAAAGTTGGGAGTGTCACATAAGGCATCATATTTTAGGAGTAGTGTCATAGAAGGAATTCTCTCTTGTTTTTTAGGCACCGATGATTAATTAGGAATCTGGCGCTAGTATAATCAGTGCAAATTATTGCTCCCAAGCGGCCGGTGCTTTCTCCATATTGTAACTGGCAAAATGAAGAGATTTCAAGCGCCCGTGCGCCGTGGATGCTCTTATGCATAACGATAGGAGCTCCCATGACAATGGGCCTTGACCTCATGAACGACGATAGTACAGAAGATTAGAAGATAAGACTTTTTCGAGGTCAGCGCTTCTGCCACAGGGCCGACGCCGTTGGGACCGGGCCGGGCAAGTAGTCTTGGCGAGCCGGTGGTGTGGGGGTGCTTTGCTATAGTCCACGCCGGTGAGTGTTTGCATGCCTACGGGCGTTGTATGTATGTTAGCGTCTGCGTTTATACTGTGTTTTGCAAAAAAAAAAAAAAAAAACCTAGCGGCAACGAACGCCATGTGCCCACGGTGCACGACCAGAATACCCAGTGTCTAGGCGCTCTGCTCTGCTCACCGTCGGTTGGTGTGAGCGACACCGGGCACTATATGTCGGCACCATCGTCTTTTCGTCAAAGCGACCAACTCTCAGTCTGTTTCCAAGTGTCCAGTGTCGAATATATATCTCTCTCCGGATCTGTTTTCTTTCTGAGGAACTGGATCCGTTGATCATCTTGGAACGCCGGCCTCTGCAATTTTATAACTGCAGTGTAGCTGTCGGAGACTCTGAAGTGTCGTTGTCTCTGAGGCAAAGGAGCTGAGCTCCTCCTTTTGACTGAAGTGGTTGAGCATGCATGATTCGATGGAGTGGCGATCCATGCTTACTTCAGTAGTTACTTTGCTCTGAAGGAAACAATGGTCTCGACTTGGTTCTATTATATCCTAAAAAAGGGTCAGGGTCGTGATATTTTTTGCATAACGCGTTGTGCTAATTAATTTGGTATAGCCAATGGATAGCTAGCGCGTGTGCACTTTCTCCAGGACACCGAGGAAGGTAAGTGGCACTGAACTAACAAGAGGCAAGTTAAGATACATGCAAGGCCTTTTGTCTTATGCTGAGAAGGAAGCTACGAGGATGATCGTTGTTTCAAACAGAGAGAAATGGCCATTTATCTTCAGGCTGTTTTTAGAGAAAATCTTAAGGATGTTTATCAGAAAAATTTGCATGTTGTGCACATAAATCTTCCAGTGACTCGAGTTTTCCACTGGCCGGCGTATCACCCTCTCATGTTCCCGCACGTGTATTTATAGAGTGAGGACACCGAAATCAAAATCCGTATGTGGAAATTAGATTCTATTTCACCGCATATATGTATACACCTCTCGCCGTAAAATCCGTAATCATGTCCCACTGGAATGATTAAAACTTACATACCGATGAAGGTAGAATTAATCATAGAACAGACACTGCTCATACCCAAAAGCAGAGGTCGACACTCATTGTGTGCGTAGTTTCCGCATGAACAAAATACTACAGTACTCGTATAGTATACTAGCTAGCGTAGTGCGCGTGTCGAGGTATACAAAGGGTCGATCAGAGACCGGCCGACAGCGGCGCCGACGCGCGGTGCCGCCCGGCCGCGGGCGCCGGAGCCGCCGCCGTCCGCCGCGGCAACGACGACGAGGTCAAGGCGGCCCGGGGCTTCCCGGACGCGGTGCGCCTGAGCATCTGGCACATGCCCTCGGCGACGCGCTCCGCCGGGCCACCGCGCCTGAGCATGCGCAGAAGGCCATGTGCGCGTGCACGGCCTCCTCCACGCCCGCTCGCTTGCGGCCAGCCTCGTACTTGACGGACTCGGAGCACAGCCCGCACAGCCACCGCCCGCCGAAGCATGCCCTGACGCCGCCGACGTACTCGCCGGTGCACTCCTCCTCCAGCCCGCAGCACTCGCAGCTCACCACCGCCGCTAACTCCACCGCCTCCATGTCTTGGCAGAGTTGAACCACGTACGGCGAGATCTTTGGGAAGATCGATCTTCTTGCCTACGATCAGAATTTGACGAGTTCTGTGTTGTGCTTTGTATGTGCATCGGTAGCTTCATTTATACCATATAGCTCTGGAGCCATCGCTGTCACCGCGACCGGGACACCTGAGCGTAATGTTTCCAAGAAATTTGTTTTGTCACATGGAGTCGCGTACGTATAGTACTCCTGGTTACCGTGCTGTGTTGCTAGCTAGGCCGTTTACACTCGAGCAAACTTGTTCCTCGCTTAATTCAATTTGCCCTAATGCGGAGGGAACAGAAGAACATTTCGTTCATCCAGCTAGCTGCATGTTTCGTCTAGTTTGCCCTGACGAGGATAGAGAAATTAGCGGTCGCTGTATCAATCAATCTAGGAATAGATCAATGTGAGAATTAATGATCAAATTCACGCGCGCTTTAGTCTTCGAATCGGCCGCCTTTCATTGCTATTTCGTCACTTAGGTGTTGTAGAAGTCTTTCATGTATCCTTGTATTATCCCCCTTTCCGTTTCTTATTTTCTTGTTCAGCGGTTGTGTGCATCTTAACTATGCAGAGGCCGATGTGAATTCGTGTGGCTTGTATCGCCTTTAAGTTTAATCATTCGTATTTTTTCGACAAAAAAATAGTTAGTGCGCTAGATTAAAATAAATAAATCAAATCGAGGCCAGAAAAAATATAGCATGTATATATGAGCTCAGTATATTTTTGATAAAAAAGGAATATATCAACGCCAAGCAGATATCAATTATACCTGGTCTCTACAACAACATAATGTCAAGAGCTAGTCGATACATTAAATATGCACACAACTAAAAGAAAAAGAAAAAAAACTCGACCGAACTAATCAGCGAAGTAGCATGAACTATCACCACCAAAGGCCACGCCCAGACTACAAAAAAGATTCTCCAAGAACATCGCCTAAAAGAAGGGAACTGTGCACAAACACCGTTGTCGCCTGATCGTAAATCATGGGTTGTTACCCTGAAAAAAGTTCGACTGAAATCCAGACAATGCTTTCAACAAAGGAAACGAATAGAGAGCTCGGTATATATGTCAAATAAATTTCCTTTATCTTCCACCTGTATTTTGGATAATATTTAATCGTCTTCAAACTAATTATCAGGTCATTCAGGTTACGATTGTCAGCTGTTGTGTGTACCCCCTCCATGACGACATGGTATGGTCGACAGCCCCACCATGTCAAATAATACAGGAGTAGCCAGTTTCCTGCAACTGCAGAGTGTGCTCTACCACCAGGTCCACCAGACAAGCTGAACTGTCGTTATATCTTGGCACGTACCCAGCATTGCGGATATGTAGGATAACAGTATAACACATATCTTGGCCGATAATAGACGTGCGATTTGCGACCAGATTCAAGACCGCCGCATGCAGAGCGACGGTCGACGGTGCTGAGGGCACCTCCAACGGCGTGGCGCAAACGGACACCGAAATTGGTCCGCTTTTGTCCGTTTGGGGGCGGACCGCGGACAAGAGAGGGTTTGGGGTGGGGTGGCTCCAACGGCGTGGCTCATAGTTAAATAAAAAGAAAAAGAAAATTAATTTACATAAAATAGGTAGCAAGGCCCCACGGGCCAGTGACACAAAATGTACAAAAAAAAAGAAAATAAACCCTATTGTTGCTGGGTTAGGGAGGGGCGGCGCCGCCGGAGCTGCCGACGCCGCGGCCAAGAGCTCGCCGTGGCCGCTTAAGCGTCGTCATCCGAGAGGATGATGTACGGCGGCACCTCGTAGAGGTGCGCCGGCAGCCCTTGTGGCGGTGGCGTGGGCGGCGCCTCGGGCTCTTGCGGCCATGCCGGTGCGGGCTGCCACGCCGGTGCATCGGCAGGATCACGCCACGGTGACCACGGCGCTTGGCGGAGTCCCCAGGCCGTCGCCTCCTCGTTCTGCTGCCTTGGAGACGCGCGCTCGCTAGGCACGGCGGCGGGCGTTGCGGGCCGCACGGAGCTCCTCACGGCGGCGTTCGGCACGGACGGCGGCGTCGGAGGTCGGCCGGGCGCGCGCGAGCTGCTGGCCTCCGCATTGTGGCGGCCCTTGAAGAACCAGGCGGCCTTCTTCATGGTGGCAGGCGACGGGCGGCGACGGCTAGGGTTTGGAGTGGACTGGAGTGGGGTGCGGTGGTGGGGAACGGATAGGGTCCCCATTAAAAAGGACCGAGCGACGTGGCCAAAGCGGCCACAGTCGCTGCCAGGCGGGCCAGGGGCGGACTCGGGAGACACGTGCCGTGTCCGCGGCTGGACCAAACCTGGACCAGAAATGGGCCGCGTTTGGGGAGAAATGGCCTGTCCGCCCGACAAGTGTCCCTATGCGCCAGCCCGTTGGAGCGCCTCCCATGTCCGTTCGGACAAAATCGGACTGGCCTGCTCCGTTTGCGCCACGCCGTTGGAGGTGCCTGAGAGATGACAGTTTCTTCTCGATCGATTGCTTGGTCGATCTCTACAGTTAAAGGATCTTTCTTTTCATCAGATATTTATGCTACTACTGATGAAGGGAAGGATCGATCGAGCGTCGGCAGGTGCTGTCAGAGGTGATCAGAAGACTGTCTGGAGTGCATGCATGTATCATGTCTGGGATTCGCTTGGATACGTGAACATGTGATCGACGTGCGCCGGACACACTGGGAGCAGCGTTGTTTCTCTCCTCGGTAGGCACCTGATGAGATATTTTCCATGTCCCATGCGTGTCTCTGGATTCCGGCCGGCGGCCTCCATTGGCCGCCCCCGTCGTCATCTCTTAATCTCTTATCGTCTCTCAAAGTCTGTATGGTCGAGGTGCTTCTGCGTACCTCCATTCAGGAACTCTCTCAAAGGTCCTAGCTAGTGAGTATCTTCTTCATGGAGAAATTAAAGGCTAACAACGTGGATATGATAGATGATATATTTATTTTTTATGACGGAGTAATTAACAAGCTTAAATATGTCATACATGTTGCGGTTTTACATGTCATGTTCTGAATGTGTAGTTAAAAAATGTCGTAAGTGTATACGCAAACCTTCTCGGAAAATATATAAGTTTTATGGCATGTGCGAACAAATAAGTTTATGTGCCGAATTTCTTTTTAGAACACTAATTTTTTGTTTTTCTTTCTCGGAACATAATAAATGTCTTTCATTCATGAAACTTTACATGCACATAAACACACATTATACAGTTTTTAAAAACCTGGTTTTTTTGAATTATTTAAACATTTATTATTTTATGCGCTCGGAACAAAACACCCACCTGAAGAGCTTGCCTTTTCTTTCACAAAAACTGTGAATATATGGGGCACACTCTATTCTCAGAATGTATTGTGTGGGTATAATAAATATAAAAAGATATGTAAATTATGAAATAGTATCTTCACTTTGGAAAAAAATATATGAGCATTTCTGAACTTTAAACAAAAATAACAGTGTATGTATATTATATATTGTCATACTAATTCTCGAGTTGTGCACGTTGTTTGGAATTTGCAAACAACACCTTTTGTTGTCACATGAATACAAAAGAAAATTGTTTGTAATATCAACATATGATTGTCACGGTCTTCTTACACCTCGACAATATTGAAGGTAAACAATATATATGTGCATGCTTGTTCACCGGTATATTTAATAAAGTGAAGTCTCAATAATTCATGTTGATGTTACAATACCAGTGAACAAATAAAAAACCAACAGCAACGAAGTTAAGAAAAAAAATTAAACATAGTAGATCTTTTTAGATCGATCAAAAAGTCACCCCCTTCCATCAATAGAAGTGAAACCATCACATAGACACATGAAGGTTTCACAGGTTCAGCTTGAAGCTCAAAAGTAATTCTTGCTATTCTAGATGGTCCTCTTAATAGTCTTTAACCTTATTACAAAAAGTTCTCATAGAGAGGCTAAAAGGCGACAACCATGAGAACATAGCGATATAAATCCAAACGACAGAGCGGTCGGCCATTGATTGCTTCATCTTCCTAAGGGGAGTGGCACCCAGGTTAGGGAACCAACATTAACGGTCAAGAGGGAGACATCGGGCACATCATTGTCGTCTTCTTCCCCATGTGTTCGTGCCTCTGCTAGGAGAACCGAAGAGTTGTGGGTGGGGAGCAGAGATCTTTAGGTTGCTCAGGAGCTAGCCTATCAAACAACATCCTCTTGATGTTTGGGTCCCAGGTGCCATTTAGGCCGACATGGGAGTTCTTTAGCCAAAGAGAGAGCCATAAGAGGAGCTTATAGTTTCTAGGACAAGAAGTGGCATAATGCCAACATCTTTTCCATAGTTGATCCTGATTCAGCGAGCTCCACTTTTCACTGTCTGTGGCATAAAAAACCAGACATATTTGATGTCCAACCAAGGAGCGTTGTTAAACACCATAGTATTCCTAATTTTCCATAATCATATAGCATAACATAAGTAACAGAGTTTATTGCAAAATTCTTTTATTAAAGACCCAAAGCCTAGCTACTGACTCATAATTGTGACTTGTATGAATACCAAAGAATTCAACTAATAAACTCCAAGCGCCATATGCACTAATACAATCAAACATATGGTGGTGAATTGGTTCATTTTTCTTGTTTTGATTCTCTCGTGTCATAATTTTAGTATTTGGCACAAGCCAAAGAAAATGTGAAATTGGGGAATGTCGGCCCAGTGAAATCCAGGGTGTGCTGGGCCTGTCCTATACGGCCCTCGACACTTGATGGCCGATTTTTGCTAAGGACCAAGCCTACGGCTTGGAGAGCCTCGTGAGGCGAATTGCCTCGCGAGGGGATTTGAGGTAGCGGAGGCCTGCGGAGGCCATATCCACTGCTGCCCCCTCTTTAAGGAAATCTCCCCTGGGGAGAGGTCAACGCCGAATTCTCTACAGGGCATCCAAGCCCTCGTGGAGATCGCTTCGCTGCAAAGCAACCTCTGCAGAGCGCACATGGGCTCTGCAGCGGCCGCAGAGTGACGCGCGCCCCTGCGCGCGGTGACGACGACGCCGCAGTTGCCATTTTGGTGATTAAAGGGGTCAATAAAGCTGTGTCACCCGCTCCGGACTACAAGGATTTCCTCTTTGGTGATAAGGGGACCGGCCGGCGCTACGCTCCAAGGCCAACGTCACCGTGAGCACCCCCACGTTCCTCTGCGGCCCCAGCTGGCCGTCCTGCGTGGACGGTGGGTACTCTGCTACAGGAGTCAGCTTTACGCTCATGGACCGCGTCCATGGACGTCCGGGCTGCGATGCACCGCGCCCCACCTTCTGCGCCACGTGACAGCCCTACCACAGTGCGAGTGCACGGAGGGAGCACGGGGCGCCTATAAAAGGAGGGCAAGGTGCACCGTAGCAAGGGATCGCATTCTCATTCCAGCATCGCCACTTACGCGCAAGGAAGAAGAAGACCCTTGCTTCCCTTCCTTGTATACACCATTGCCAAAAGAGAGCCTTCGGCAAGCTCATTGTACTGTAACCTCTACAAGCAGTGCAATACAGACAAGCAGGAGTAGCGGTATTACCTCCACACGAGGGCCGTGAACCTGGGTACGGGCTGGTGTTCATCTCTGTCGTGATGTCCCTCCGCTTGCTCGACGAGCACCGTCGCCGTGCAGGTTGAGGGTTGTTGACCAACGTGTTCAGCCCCTTACACGAACTCTCTTCGTGAGCTTGACTATCCCTGTTTCGTGGGAGTCATTCTCCGACAATTGGCGCGCCAGGTAGGGGGCTGAGGCGCGTCTTCAACCTTCATCGACCTCTGCGCCATGGCAGACACTCGCGCAGCTCGCGCCACCCGGCGGGCGTCAGGCAGGGCAACCACCGAGCCCGCTGCCAACACCACCAACCCTCGCGGCCGTCCCCGCGCCAGCCGTGCCACGGGGCGCAACACCGCTGAACCGCGGGTGGAGCACCCCGAGGACGACGACGGCAACCACGACGACCGCTTCGACGACGACGTCGACCACGGGCACGGCGAGGACGCAGAGTCCTCGCACCCGTCCCAGCGCCACAGCGCCTCCACTCTTGGGCGTCCAGCGCCCAGCCCAAACACCGCGGTGCTCATGGCCGCGGAACTCTTCCGCTACCGTCCCACAGCTGAGGCGCACGACAACTGGCTCGGCCGCCTTCAGCACCTCGTCGACATTGCGGCGGCACCGCGCGCTGCTCCTGCGGCGTCGCGCTCTCTGGTGCACCACAACTCCGGACGCGCTGGAACCACCGCGCATGGCGCACCTCCGCCGCCGCCTCCGCCGCCGCCTCCGCCAGGTCCGCCTCCGGCCGCGGCGCACAAGGCCGCATCCCATGGTCGTCGCCGCGCGATTGTCAAATCGTGCAGCGGACACCCCCAGACGCGCGGGTGGAAATGGAGCGCCAGAAGGACCTCCAGAAGCGCATCGTGGCGGAGATCGGCCAGGCAGGGCGACAGAACCGCCGTGCTCTTCAGGGGGCATCGCCTCGTACGCCACAGGTTGCGCGGCCTTCACCCGCAACCTGCGGCGCGTCGTCTGGCCACAGAAGTTCAGGCCTGACCTCCCCAAGGGCTACGACGGCACGAACAACCCCATCGAGTTCTTGCAGCTCTACACCACCTCCATCCAAGCTGCGGGGGGAGACGACAAGGTCATGGCCAACTGGTTCTCCCACGCTCTCAAGGATTCCGCCTTGTCGTGGCTCCTGAACCTTCCCGAGGACTCCATAGACTCGTGGGAGGAGCTCTGCCAGCAGTTCGTTGCGAACTTCAAGGGCACGTACGAGCGCGCCCTCACTTACAACGATCCGCGAGCTGTGCGCCAGAAGCCTGGCGAGACCCTCCGCAAGTACATCCAGCGCTTCAGCCAAGTCCGCAACAAGATCCCGAACATCCCGGACTCGCACGTCATTGCGGCCTTCAGAGAGGGCGTCACCAACCACAGGATGCTCGAGAAGCTCGGCATCCATGATACCCTTTCCTCCGTGGTGAAGCTCTTCGACATCGCAGACAAGTGCGCCAAGGGAAGAAGGGCTCCTCTTCGTCAAGGTGGGCTCAACAGACGACCCTGTCGAGGGATCCAAGACCCAGAAGAGGCGTGACGAGACGAAGCGCAAGCCTACCGCAGTCTTGGCAGCTGAACCCGACGCCAAGCATGTTCGCGAGAACTCTCCAGAGGCTGGCAAGAAGGAGGTGGACAACCGCCCGTTCTGCATCTACCACAACAAGCGCGGCCATGCGACAGAGAACTGCTATGACCTCAAGCAACTGAGCAAGAAGCGTGAGCAAGAAGAGGGCAGCGGTGGCCGCGGCAGAGGTCGTGGTTACCGCAAAGGTGGACGCAAGGGCAACTTCCAGAGGCCTCAGGGAACTCAGGCGAATGCCGCCGAGAAAAACAACAATCTGCCCGACGAAGAGCCTGGAGGCTACCAGGCCCCCAAGGGTGCCATGGCATGCATCCTCGGCGGATCCCAGGCGCCCAAGTCGAACAACCAGTTCAAGCAGTTCGCTCGCGAGCTCAACGCAGCGCTTCCCGGGGTCGAGACGTCCCGCCCCCTCAAGTGGTCCCAGTACACCATCGCCTTCGACGCCAAAGACCACCCCAAGTCTACAAAGACGGTGGGCACCCTCCCGTTGGTGTGCACCCCCACCATCAACAACATCGCCGTCGGCAAGACGCTCATTGATGGGGGTGCAGGCCTAAACGTCATCTCTGTCGAGACCTTCGAGACGCTTCAAGTGCCCTACGAGTGGCTCATGCCCTCCAGGCCCTTCACCGGGGTCACCAGCGGCTCAATCTCGCCTCTGGGGCAAGTGAGGCTCGCGGTCACCTTTGGCACGCAGGAGAACTACCGCACCGAGCTAATTGACTTCGACGTCGCGCACATTGGCCTGCCCTACAACGCCATCCTCGGCTACCCCGCCCTCGCGAAGTTCATGGCCGTCACGCACCATGCCTACAACATGGTCAAGATCCCTGGCAGCGGTGGCACCATCACCATACGCGGTCACATACAGGACGCCACGCGCGCCGTCGAGATCGCCTACAAGGCCGCTGCCATGGCATTCCCCGCTGACGAGGACATGGAGCCTCTCGAGAGGCCCAAGAAGAAGAAACAACTGTTCACTCAAGAGCAAGCATCTACAAAGAAGGTTTTGCTGAGCACCAGCGGCTCGGGGGCTGAAGGCTCGGGGGCTAGCGTCACCATAGGCGCTGGCTTGCCTCCCAAATAGGAAAGCGCGCTCGTCGCCTTCCTTCGGGCAAATTCTGACATGTTCGCATGGACTCCGTCAGAAATGTCCGGTGTACCAAGGGAGGTGATCGAGCACCACTTAGCCGTGTGTCCAGACGCACGCCCTGTAAAGCAAAAAGCGCGGAAACAAGCCCCCGAGAAGCAAGCGTTCATCATCAAAGAAGTAGAGAAGCTGAAAGCAGCAGACATCATTCGAGAAGTTGCCCATCCCACTTGGCTCTCCAACGGTGTGGTTGTCCCAAAACCCAATGGAGGAGGCCGGCTCTGCATCGACTACACAGACGTGAACAAGGCGTGCCCCAAGGACCCTTACCCCATGCCAAGGATAGACCAGATCGTGGACTCCACCGCCGGCTGTGATCTCCTCTGTTTCCTGGATGCCTTCTCAGGCTACCACCAGATCAAAATGGCCAAGGAAGACGAGGAGAAAACAGCATTTCTCAACCCTTGTGGTGTGTATTGCTACACTTGCATGCCCTTTGGCCTAAAAAACGCCGGCGCCACCTTCCAGAGGCTCATGAGGATCGCCTTGGGGGCTCAGATGGGAAGAAATGCAGAAGCTTATGTCAACGACATCGTGGTCAAGTCTCGCGAGGGAGACACTCTCTTGAAGGATCTCGAGGAAACCTTCGCCAGCCTGCGCAAGGTGAACATCAAGTTAAACCCCGCCAAGTGCGTCTTCGGGGTGCCTTCAGGCAAGCTCCTCGGGTTCCTCGTGTCCCACCGCGGCATAGAAGCCAACCCTGACAAGATCAAGGCTATAGAAGACATGCAGCCACCTCGCCGCCTCAAGGACATGCAGCGCCTAGCAGGATGCATGGCCAGCTTAGGCCGCTTCATCTCCAAGTTCGGCGAGAGAGCCTTGCCATTTTTCAAAATCATGAAGAAATCCGGCACCTTCAAGTGGACTCCAGAGGCTGACGAAGCATTCAAGGACTTGAAGAAATACTTGGCTAGCTCACCAGTCATGGTAGCCCCCAGGGCAGGCGAGCATCTGAAGCTGTACCTAGCAGCCACCCACAAACTGCTAGCGCCGTCCTGGTGGTGGAAAGAGAAGAGCCAGTTCTCCCCAAGAAAAGCACTGCCACACCAAGTCCAGAACCTCCCGACGAGGGAACGGTCTCTCCAGACCCAGCGCCAGGCCCACAGCCTCAAGTCGAGCCCTCCACGAGCACTCCTGCCGAGGCTCCTCCACAGGCAAACCTCGCCAAAACTCCTGAGGAGCCTCCTCGCCAGGCTCAGAGCCGCAATCGCCCTTGGCGTCAAGCACTTACTCATAAAGGGTGATTCCCAGCTCCTGGTTAACTTCTCCAACAAGAGCTACACGCCTAAGACGACCACATGGCCGCCTACCTTGAAGAGGTCCGCAAGCTCGAGAAGCACTTCAGGGGCATGGAGCTCATGCACATCCCGCGAAAGGAGAACCAAGAGGCAGATGACATCGCCAAGCGAGCATCACGAAGGCAGGCCCAGTCAGCCGGCGTGTTTGAAGAGAGACTCTCCAAGGCGTCCATAAAGCAGCCACAAGAAGCAGCAGCCGCAAGCACAGACGAAGTACTCCCACCACCTCCTATAGGTGGGGCACCCAACTGCGGTCCATCCTCAGGGGAGCGTCTGCTGCTGGCTATGGTGCACCAAGAGACAGGCTGGGTTGACGAACTCAAAGACTACCTGCTGAAGGGAGTCCTTCCTGAAGAAGACGCGGAGGCAGAGCGAGTGGCTCGACAAGCCAAGTCATACTACATCCTCGAGGGAGACCTGTACCGCAAGCGCCCAAACGGAATTGCACTCAAGTGCGTCCCCCCCGAGGAAGGCCGCATGCTGATCAGAGACATTCACAGTGGAGAGTGTGGCCACCATTCCTCTGCACGCACCCTGGCAGGCAAGGTCTTCAGGAGCGGTTTCTACTGGCCCCAAGTGCTTCAAGATGCCACCACCATCGTCCAATCTTGCGATGCGTGCCAGTTCCACGCCAAGCAAGTTCATCAGCCTGCACTGGGACTCCAAACCATCCCGCTCTCGTGGCCTTTCGCGGTCTGGGGCCTTGACATTCTGGGACCCTTCCCGAGATCACAAGGGGGCTACCGTTTCCTCTTCGTGGCAGTCGACAAGTTCACCAAGTGGGCAGAGGTTGAAGCAGTGCGCAGCATACCGGCCAGGGCGGCAGTAAAATTCATCAGAGGCCTGGTCTGCCGCTTTGGTGTGCCTAATCGCAATCACCGACAATGGCTCACAATTCACCAGCGGCATCTTCAGGGCCTACTGCGAGAGCCTCGGCACCAAGCTCTGCTTCGCCTCGGTGGCTCACCCACAGAGCAACGGCCAAGCCGAGCGAGCAAATGCTGAGGTCCTCAAGGGCCTCAAGACAAGGAGCTTCAATCGCCTGAAGGGTACGGCAAGGGCTGGATAGACGAACTCCCGTCCGTGCTCTGGTCCATCCGCACGAACCCCACGAAGCCCACTGGTGAGACGCCATTTGCTCTCGTATATGGAGCTGAAGCAGTCCTCCCCACAGAGATCAAGCATGGATCCGCACGGGTCCTTGCCTTCAACGAGGACGATCAAGCAGACCTCCACAGCGACGACCTGCTACTCCTTGACGGGTTGCGCCGCCGTGCCGCCCTCAGGGCAGCCAAGTACCAGCAAGACCTGCGACGCTACCACAGCCGCCACATACGTCCGCGCACTCTCGAGACAGGCGACCTCGTCCTCAGGAGAATCCTCTCCAGGGAAGGTCTCCACAAGCTCTCGCCAATGTGGGAAGGCCCCTACAGGGTCTCCCACATCGCCAGGCCTGGCGCGGTACGCCTCGAAACGGAGGACGGCATTCCGGTCAAAATCCATGGAACATCGCGCATCTACGCAAGTTCTACCCGTGATCATAGTCACGCCAGACATTTTTTGTCTCTAGAGGGAAGCACACAACTTCACCTCCAAGCTTCACAAAAGCTTCTCCTCCCGAGGGCCAGCCCCTCTGAGCTCTCCTGATTACGTGCCGCCGCAGGCCGTGAAGAGTCTCAGCCACTGAATGTGGTCCCCATGCCTCGACATGGAAAACTTTATCTTGGTCACACCAAGTGTAATGAACCAATTCGTTTCTCGATGAAACATTGCGCTGAGGCGCCGCTATGTAATATTTTGGTGGTGAGTTTTACTTTTCATCATCTTAGTTCATTTCGCGCTTATATTCTTCCCCATGCGCACCTCGCGAGCGGGGGCTGAGTACGGTGACTGTGCCTCAAGAGCACCCCAACAGCACCGCAAAATCCAAAGGATCCGAGCTCTAGCACGTGAGCACGCTCTCACGCCTGTTACCTCCCCAAAGAGCTCTGGCCCATGGGCTTGCTCCCAAAACACGCCACCTCACCAAAGGACCTTGGTACTTACTCTCCTCGCGAGATACCCATGAGGAAGCCTATAAGCGCGCATGGGTGTTTACTACCATGTGCCGCTTTGGGTCTGCCTCTCTAACCAATACAGGGAACAAGAAGTCCTCCCCAAGGTCGAGAAGTCACGCTCCGACCCCTAGAAGGGAGCGCACCATCAGGGAAGCCAACGCCCTCTACGAGGCCAAAGTCTCACCAAGCTAAGTCTAGCGCTTGCGCTCCTCAGAAGTGTTTTCTCCCTCTCACGGGCACCTGTCGCCCCTCGAGCGGTTTTTTCTCTCTCACACTCCATGGACTGCTTGTGCGTCAAAGGGGAGCCCTCGAGCACCGCGACTCGAGAGCCCTTACCTCTCCAAGCCTTAAACACCCCCCGGCCTTGCCGAGTCACGCTCCGGCATACCGTAGCGGCGGTGTCATAGCGCAAAGAGACGGGTCCTGACGACGTAGAGCGAAGAAAGACATGGAACAGGGACAAAGGACCCTTCGAGGGGCACACACACATGTTTGCATACGATTAAAGTATCTTACAAGCCAGCGTGAATTAAAACAAGTCTTAAAACAAAGATAATTGCGCCAAGCGCATCTTGTTGCAGGAGTGGCCTAGGCAGAGGGTTCACCATCGCCGCCCTCTTCAGCCTTCTCTTCTTCGGCGCCTTCATCCTCCTCAGCGGCCTGCTCCGCCTCAACCCTCTTGAAGCGGTCGACGTAATCGTTGACTCTTCTCGAACCAAGTTGGAGAGCTCCCAGGCCAGATCTCCCTCGATGGGCTCGGTCACTGACTCGAAGTCGAAGCCGGGGTGAAGGCGCTGGAGGTTGGCGAAGACGCGATCGATCGCCACGGTCAAGAGCTTGCGACACTCCTCATCACCAACCTCGCCAAGTTCCGCCACAGGGCCCTCGAGCACAGAGAAGAGCTGATCGAAGTAGGCGAGGTATGTGGCGGCGTCAGCGTTCCCATTGACGGGAACAACAGGAGCATCCACTCCTAGCTGCCCCGCGAGAGTTTCCCCGGGTCACCAAGGACTTGAACACGCGCTCCCGCTGCTGCGTCAGGACCTGCGCCGCCTGCACGCTGTGCTCATCCTCTGCAGCACGCTCCACAGCAGGGCCTGCCTGCGCAGCCAGCTCCCTCATATCAGCCATCAGGGAGGCGAGGTCTTGATCAGCACGTTCACGAGCCTCTTCCGCGCGGCGACGACCGTCCCTGGCGCGCCTCACCCGGGAGTTCAGGTTGGCGTTCTGGTGCTCCAGTTGAACAATGCGGGCATTGTCGTCCGCGCGTTTCTTCTTGAAGCGGTCCTTCTGCTTCCTGAGCTTCCCGGTGTATTCTTCGACGACGGCGGAGCGATATTCTTCTTGCTTGGCGGCGGCATCCTTCTCAGCCTCTTCCTTCCTCGCGGCAAGCTTCGTTTGGACTTCTCTACAAGCTTTTTGTGCTGGCCACCTCCTCGTCATGCTTGCCTATGGCCTCGGCCAGTTTGCCCTCCCGCGCCTCCAGATCCGCGCGCTGCGTGGACAACTCCTTGTCAGCCTGCAGTTGCCGCTCTTCGCGTTTGAGCACCTCCGCTTCACGCGCCGCCAGTACTTGCTCACGGGCATCCAAGGACACGCGGTGTTGGTCCAAAGACTTCCGCGTAGCCTCCGACTCCGCGGCGAATTTCCCCTCGCGGTCGGCAAGCTCTTGGCGCTGAGCGGCTAGCGTGGTCTCGAGGATCGCCCGCTCTGAGGCAGCGGTTTGGCGCTCCACCGCGGCCGCCTCGCGATCTTCTGCAGCGGCCTGGCGCTCTGCCTGGAGTGGCTCCAGGGTCTCTTGAGCCTCGCGAACCGCGCTCTCGCGGACCTCCTTGGCGAAGCGCAGCGCCTCCTCTCGCTGCGCCTGCATGGCCTCGTTGTCATGGCGGCGTTGCTCCACGACCTCGAAGAAGCGGGTCCACGCCCTCTCAAGTTCGTCGTACTCTCTGGCGAGCTCGGCCTCCTCGAGGGCGAGTTGGGCCTCCAGCCCATCCAGGCACCCCGCGCCAGGCGGAAGGTAGAGCTGCGGCGAGCGCCGCTCCAGCTCGTGCCACCCAGGACCAGAGCCCGGGAACTCCCACGAGACATGGAGGCTCCCTCGTGCGCACTAGTTTCGAGGGTGGGAACCTCCAAACTTGGGCCGCGTCAACCTCGGCCTGGGGGCTGTGCGAGCCCTCTCCGCCATTGGGGCCATGGGCTCCAGCACCGTCGTTTTCAACCGGCGCCTCCTCTCGAGCTTCAGGGGCAGGGGAAGATTGCCCAGCCACCGTGGGGTCCGCCGCCGCCGAGCCCGCTGCGATCCCAGAAGAAGCCGCCGCCCCCTCAGCATCTGCGTTAGGCGGGGGCGGCGGAGGGACATTTTCCTCCATCGCGGCGTCGGTGCCTTGGGGCGGCGGGTAATCCTCTCCCCATCTCAACGTCAGCGCCTCCTTTCGCCGGCGAGCCACCCCGTTTCCTCCGCGGCGACCTCCTCTTGCCGCTCTGGTGGAGTGACGGGACGTGGTGGTGTCGGTGTGCGCACCACCGCCTCCTCCTCGGGGCGCGCCTCCGCGGTAGAAGACGAAGTAGCTGCTCCGGCCAGAGGCGTAACCACCACATGCCCTACGCCTTCCTCCGCCACAGGCTTCGTGGCCTCCTCCGCCACCGGCTCCGAGGCCTCGGTCACTACGGGATTAGCAACCTCTTCAGCTGAGGGCTCCACAGGCTCCTCGACGGTTGCCGAGGCCAGGCCCCGGACCTCCGCAGCCTTGCGGAGCCTCCGGCGTTTTGCCGTCACAAGATCCCTAACAAACAAACAGGGAAGGCCATCAATAGGAGAGCAAGAAAACTCTCGAAAGATGCAAAGACAGGGGCCAACGCTTACCCAGATGACTTGGCGCGTGAGTCGACCCACATCGTAGTGGATGACCGCCACGACCTCGACGAAGCAGCTCCAGAGCCGGGCCCCTCAGGAGCAGCCTCAGCTTTCCTTTGAGAGGGGTGCCCACTGGGCTCTTGGCGGCCCTGTCGTGAAAAGCCTTGGAGCGGGGGTCGCAGCGTCCCGCTACGGCCTCCTCATCACTGTCTTCCTCCCCCTCCGCGACCTGGCGCGAAGGGGCCACAAGGAAATCCTCGTCCCCGCTGGACGAAATTTCCAGAACATCTCCCTCTGGAGGAGCAGGTTTCGAAGAGCTCGCCTCCCCTGCCGAGGGATTCGCCCCTCCACAGGTGGCGCCCAGATCCTCGTCAGATGCGGCGGGTGACTCCGAGGCCCAGTCCTCTTCCACCACGGGCGCCGCGTCCTCCTTCTTCTCCTCCCCAGCCAGGCCCTGAGGGGTGAACTCCGGCATCAGCTCCAGGATCGCGAGGCGCTTCTTCGGGGTAATCTGATGGAGTGGCTTCGCGAGCTCACTGCGCGGCACAGGAACCTCCGGGGCGGTGAAGAGGATGCCCATTATGGAAGCTACGACTTCAGGAAGGTGGGAGCTGCAGTGCAGCCGCATTGCGTCCGCCGGGCCTGAATACATCCACATCGGCTTTGTGTGCTTCTGGAGAGGGGCGATACGGCGCCTCACGAAGTCTTCAGCAACCATCTGCCCGTGAGGCCAGCGTCGCGGACGAGCTTCATGCGTGCGACCAAGTCCGCAATCTTCGGGCTCTGAAGGGTCGCACTCGACCAATTCGAGTTCTTCAGGGGCGGCGCCTCAGGGACGTCGAAGAAGGAATTCTGCGTCTTGGCGTCCACGAGGAACCACCGCTGGCGGAAATCGTCCACCTTCTTCGTCACCCGTGTGACGGGTTTGTCGCCGTCCCAGGACATGGGGATGTAGATACCTCCCATCCCATCCGCGATGCGGAAGGACACACAACCAGACCGCTCGCCAGGCGCCGTGGAGCGGAGCGCATAGAAGCTCCGGAAGAAGGCCACGGAAGGCATCACCCCCAAATACGCCTCGCAAAGATATGCGAAGATGGCGAGGATCAAGATGGAGTTGGGGTGCAGATGCAGGAGTTGGATCTGATAGAAGGCCAGGACCTCCTCCAGGAAAGGAGAAAACGGCGGCACCAAACCAGCGAAAATGGTCGGGAAGAAGATGGGATATAGCCCCGCCGCGAGCTTGCCGAATCGCGCCGCCTTGAGAACGGTGGCGCCGTGCTCGTTGTTCTTGCCTGCGGCCATCAGCCGGATCTTGTCCAGCGCCTCAGCAGTGTGGATGCGAGTCCCCACCAGCGCCGGCGCGAGCTCGTCCTCCTGCTGCGCCTCGGCCGGTACATTCGCCATTGCCGCCTTGCCCTTCTTGGGACCCATGGTCGAAGAGAGAAGGGCGGCGGAGCTCGGTGAAGGAGGAGGAGCGTCGGAGACACAGGAGCGCAGGCGTCAAGAGCAAGGAGACGGGCGCGCAAATGATGCAGTAACTGCTGCCTGAACCGGCGCTGCAGGCTTTATTCCCCTCGAGCAGTTACCGAGACGTGGTGGGACCCCCCACTACGCCCATCATCTCCGAGGAGAACGTGTCGTCGCGGCGTAACTGCCCTGCACGTGTCTCAGGCCGGCCGGACACTTTGGGCCCATGACGTTCGCCTGCGTCCATGGACTACATCGTGCCCATCATGGGCCCGGGGGCTACTGTCGGCCCAGTGAAATCCAGGGTGTGCTGGGCCTGTCCTATACGGCCCTCGACACTTGATGGCGATTTTGCTAAGGACCAAGCCTACGGCTTGGAGAGCCTCGTGAGGCGAATTGCCTCGCGAGGGGATTTGAGGCAGCAGAGGCCTGCGGAGGCCATATCCACTGCTGCCCCCTCTTTAAGGAAATCTCCCCTGGGGAGAGGTCAACGCCGAATTCTCTACAGGGCATCCAAGCCCTCGTGGAGATCGCTTCGCTGCAAAGCAACCTCTGCAGAGCGCACATGGGCTCTGCAGCGGCCGCAGAGTGACGCGCGCCCCTGCGCGCGGTGACGACGACGCCGCAGTTGCCATTTTGGTGATTAAAGGGGTCAATAAAGCTGTGTCACCCGCTCCGGACTACAAGGATTTCCTCTTTGGTGATAAGGGGACCGGCCGGCGCTACGCTCCAAGGCCAACGTCACCGTGGGCACCCCCACGTTCCTCTGCGGCCCCAGCTGGCCGTCCTGCATGGACGGTGGGTACTCTGCTACAGGAGTCAGCTTTACGCTCATGGACCGCGTCCATGGACATCCGGGCTGCGATGCACCGCGCTCCACCTTCTGCGCCACGTGACAGCCCTACCACAGTGCGAGTGCAAGGAGGGAGCACGGGGCGCCTATAAAAGGAGGGCAAGGTGCACCGTAGCAAGGGATCGCATTCTCATTCCAGCATCGCCACTTACGCGCAAGGAAGAAGAAGACCCTTGCTTCCCTTCCTTGTATACACCATTGCCAAAAGAGAGCCTTCGGCAAGCTCATTGTACTGTAACCTCTACAAGCAGTGCAATACAGACAAGCAGGAGTAGCGGTATTACCTCCACACGAGGGCCGTGAACCTGGGTACGGGCTGGTGTTCATCTCTGTCGTGATGTCCCTCCGCTTGCTCGACGAGCACCGTCGCCGTGCAGGTTGAGGGTTGTTTGACCAACGTGTTCAGCCCCTTACACGAACTCTCTTCGTGAGCTTGACTATCCCTGTTTCGTGGGAGTCATTCTCCGACAGGGAACTTTTCTACTTGCCAAATAAGGGAATCCATATATTCAGAGAGAGCCACTAGCAATCTGCTCTAACTCATACCACTTCTCCATCATCCGTGGCGTGAAAATCTTTCTAAAGGAAAGTCTCAACTCGATTCCATCCCACACTTCTAAAATTGTGGCAGTCTTTTCATTACAAATGACATAGATATTCCAACATTGGACTGCTAGGGGGAGGTACCAAACCAGGTGTTTTTCCTAAATATGTTTCTCTTACCATCTCCTACAAAACATCTAAAACCAAATTTAATAGCCTTTGCACACTTTCATAACTCATTTCCAGAATCTAGAGAAATTTGGAATGTTGCTAGTAAAAATATTGGGTATATTAGTCCTATATTTGTGGTCAATGTTAATTTTTGAAACTTAGCTTCTCGTGAAATATATCTCTCTATCCAAGATCCTAAAGACATATATCAGTTTCCTGAAGGTTTGGAACACCTTAACTCCCAAAATCATTTTTCATACAAACTAATCTTCAGTTAGCAAGGTGTATTTTCATATGGCCTTCAAAATCATTTCGTGAGAAATATTCCATTTGAGTGTTAATCAACTCCAAGGCCATTCAAGTGCAACAGTATTGAACAACAATAAGGGAAATCCTGGGAAAATATCTAGTGATCCCACACCTCATATGATATTATGATACCACTCTTTAAAAATTCAATTTTACAGGTGTCAACAAATTTCGAAAAAATGATGAGTGTTCACAAAAATGTGTGTTTACATTCCCTAAAATTTTCAAAATCAAATTCTAAATACACACCGAGAAAAATAAAAAACAATTTGCTATGTGAATAGTGTCATTTTGTGACACTATTCATGTTGGTTTTGTCTTTTTTGTTTCTATGCGTCTATTTTGAATTTCGTTCTGAAAATTTTAGGAATCGTAAACACGACTTGTGAACACCCACAAATATTTTCAGATTTTTTTGAAACTTCAAAGTCTGAATTTTGAGAAGTGGATGTCATGGTAGCATATGAGGCGATATGCACCGGAAACTGCTTCTAATATCCTCTAAACAATACCATAATGTAAACTTCACAAGTTTGTATTCTGAGCTTGAGCTTGGACACGTCTAGAGTGGCCCACAAGACATTCCATTTTCTTGTTGCATGAGTAGATCACACTCTAGAGATCAATTAGTATAAAAAGGGGGCGAAAAAACTTTGGACGACAAATAAGATATTCTTCCAAATAAGAATCAAACATCAACTCAGGGTCTCAGGCCGGTCGCCGCCGCTGACAAAGGATCGATCAGAGGCCGGCTGACAGCGAGGGCGAGGCGTGAATCGCTGACAGCGACGGCGTGGCGAGGCGCGACGGTGCCCCGAGCGACGGCCGCGACGAGGAAGAAGACGAGGAGGAGGCCGCGGCCCGGGGCTTCCTGGACGCGGTGCGCCGAAGCATCTGGCACATGCCCTGGGCGACGCGCTCGGCAGGGCCACCGCGCCTGAGCATGCGGCAGAAGGCCATGTGAGCGCGCACGGCCTCTTCCACGCCGACCGGCGACGGCGTTGGCTTGCTGCGTCCAGCCTCGTACTTGACGGACTCGGAGCACAGCCCGCAGAGCCACCGCCCGCCGAAGTATGCCCTGACGCCGGCGACGTACTCGCCGGTGCACTCCTCCTCCAGCCCGCAGCACTCGCAGCTCACCACCGCCGCCGCCGACTCCACCGCCTCCATGTTTCCAAAGATCACGTGTGATCGATCCTGCATATGAAGAATCGAGAAGCTAGATAGTTTGTGATGTTTGTGTTCGTGCTGTGTGTTTGACACTGGGTAGGTTCGTTTATATACTGTTTCGGAGGAACACCGGCCACCTGGCTGTCGCCGTCACGGTGACCGGGACTTGAGTGTAATGTTTCCTGGGAAAAAATCTTGTTTGTCATACGTAATAGCCGGTCGGTCAGGTGGATCTAGCGAGCTATCAGTATCAGGTCCATTTGCTGCCTCCTGTTACCTTTTTCTTTTCATCAGGTTCTAGTAATTTTGCCCTGCCGAGAAGGGAACAGAAGAATATTTCGTACTTCCAGCTAGCTATAGCTGTTCCATCTAGCTTAATACTGCTAGTGTTAGAATTAATGATCAAACTGAGTTCCGCGCGCGTTAGTCATCGAATCGAACACAACTTGATCAAATTAAGTGCCGAGAAGGGAGTATTTCGTGACTTATCAGTTACCACATTTGGATTGACCTTGATTACTTCAAAGTCCGAGGCTGCGCGTTAGAAATAATCTCTGCCCTAGATCACAGGAAAGATCGACACAGCTGGTTCAGTACTGTACCTAGTTCCATTTCCATTATGCCCGTCCTTGCTCGTTTTGCTTATGTCAATGCGCAAGTGGATCGTAATTAACCAAACCTACATAAGCACGTTTCGGTATTACTTGAGCTCTTTCGAGCCTTTTTTTTTCGCTTGTCACGGTGTCCTTTCTCTAGTCTTTTTTTTTTCTTTTGATCTGGCATTGGCGGAGGCAAGGCAGACTCGAGGCTAAGGGTTTATGTGAGTGAAAAAGTAAGAATTTCATTGGGGATCATGCAAGATATTATCTTTGTTACTCGATAAGAAAGAAAGGTCATTCGCCGAGAAAAAAATGGGTTGTCATGCAGTGGTTTTAGTTTCTGACAACATGAAGTAGAAAACAGTTTTTGATGATTTATAGCGAAATCGCTCATGTCAAAGGATCCATACTGTGGTGATCCATTGATGCCTTTTCCTTTGACTTATGTAACTTTTTCCTCTTTCTCCCCACCCCTACCTTTGGGGAGTTTTTGCCCATTTCTTCCCAACAACACTAGTGTTTTTTTTTTTTTTTTTGATACAATACGCGTTACCATTTCATTCAAGAAACATGGTCGTACAGGACACGTACACACACACGAGAAAACACTGGAAACCCAGCTGTCCCCACACATAAGCACAAAGAATCCTGAAAGAAAGAGAAATTACAAAGTAATCCCTGGGATCCTCTGTGCCAACCACCATCGATCGCCGCTCGTCACCGAAGCCGCCGGAGCAACCACCGGACGAAAAGACGACGAAAACCACGAACCGAAGCCCGGCAAGGCCTCCTCGCTGACTAGCAGCTTTGTGGACCAGAAGAAAAGGCTCGCCCTCGGCAGAGCCTACATCTTTGTGGCACGTCGGCCGGGGCCAAGCCCCGAAGCCATCACCGGACTGAAGATCCGCAACCTCCGCTCGACGCCGTCGAGGAAGGAAGACAAATCCTCCCGCCAGCCTCCGCAAGACCGGTGCAGAACCAGACGAGCTCCAGTGTCCACCGACGCTGCCGCCAAGGACGACGGCAACCGGGACAAGCTCCTGTACAAACTCGCAATCTCCACTTCGGCGCCAGAGCGAACGCCATCGAAGCGGCGGAGACCGAGTACCAAAATCCACTTCGAGGACGTCGTCGCCACCACGCTGTCCTCGACCGGAAGACCAAAGCTCCCGATCCATCCACGCCCAGGATGGCCCCGGAGCACCTTTATTCGAAGCCACCGCCGCTGCAGAAGCAGAAACGCCGGCCGGCCGAAAAACTAAGCTACTAGGCCTACTAAACCTACAGCTATACGTCTCCGGGCGTCAGATCCGGCGGTCCCTTCCACACCGACGAGCACAAGGCCCTCGGGGGAGGGAAACGCCGGAGCCAACGCCGGAAATCAGGCACCTCTGTGTACGCCCTTACTGTAGAGGAGAAAGGGGACGCGAGGAGAAAAGTCGGGCTTGTCGGGGAAGACAAAGTTTGGGATCCCACAATTTCCAACAACACTAGTGTTGCGGTTGCGAAAAGCTTTATTTATGGGAAACAAATTTCCCATGACCTTTGAGCAATACAAAACATTTTAATTTTAAAATTAGCGTAACGATGAAAAATTACTTGGAATGGTAAGGAGATTGGGGCATCAGAGAAACATGGTTGACTTGTTGGGATAAATACAAGAAATATTTGAATAAGATTAAACCAGGAAATCAATATGACAAGTGTTTCTCAACAATGGTTCATTATATAAAAGGCAGCAAATGTATGCTTAGCTGTCGCTCTCTCTAGTGAGCCTCCAACCAGTGACTTCCAAGGATCTCCCGCATCTCCAACGTCCACTCTAGCATTAGGATGCGAAGGAGCCCCTTTAATTTGTTCGTCCAACAAGGTGATTGCTCCTTGTTTATGTTTGGGTTTCGGTTTGTTGTGTGCCGAGAGACGGTAACGGCTTTGATGCTATCAAACAAGTTCCTCCTGCCCTGGTCCCTCTCCGCAATGCTCATTATTGACTACCCATATTCTTGGGCTTGGATCCCATCTTGGTGGTGCTCCCTGTTGGAATTTTATGGGATGCCCGGCTTTTGTTCATGGCCCAATTAAATTCCAGATTTTGCACATGGCCCAATTAAATTCCGAAAATCTCATGGCCCATTTATATGGCTGGTTTGGGGACTAAAGTTTAGTCCCACGTTGCTAGTTGGGAGAGAGTTGCACCACTTTATAAGGTGAAGTGTTGTGCTACTTGGTGTGCTTGTAAGAACAGAAGACTCTCTCCCGCGCACTCCTCCGCCGCCGCTCACTCGTCACGTCACGACACGCCGCGTCGCGCCGCTGGTTGCGGGGGAAATTTGTATTGCTCAAACGTCATGGGAAATTTGTATTTCCCATGACCCGCGCTAAATCTCATTGGAAATAGCAAAACCGCATAGAAAAACCATTGCTTCTCAAAGCGGTATCCATGATGGCAACGTTACGGTGACTAGCGAAGGAAGAGAAGAGGGGAAAATGCGTCGAATAAATGAACTTAAGTCGCAAGTGGAAATAGACACCTAGGACATAAGCTTCTTCCCCATGTATTTTGGATCATATTTCATAATCCTCTCTGAATTACTTATGAGAATCTATACTTCTCATAAAGCAAAACCTCGCTAACTGCAATTATGGTAGTTTACCTCTTCATACAACCATTTTTACGTCGACATGATATTGTAGACAGGCCCCCACCACGTAGTACTGGAGTAGCTAGGCCGGTGCCCGCAAAATCGGCTACCATCAAACAAGCCGAGCTAGTGGTATGCCTAGGCAGTAAGAACGTACTACAAACTACCAAGCATTGCAAAATTGTTGGGTACACTAACACACACGTCGATCTTCACCGGACAATAGACATGGGATTGTCCAGGGCAGATGCAAGACGCGCATGGCAGATCAGTCCAACAACGATCCTTGCGTCGAATCAGCCCCGATCGATCATCTCATGTACACTCTATCGGTTGCTCGTCCATTGTACATGGAGGACTACATCTCTTCACTGTTGATGATCTCTTGCATTTGTCAGATAATATGCCATACATGGAGACGAGACATCGACCGAGAACTGGCTCATATGCGTGCACGCATATATGCTGGAGTATTATGTATGGATTTCTTATGGACATCGTGTCTGCACGAGACATGCTCGGGAGCAGCAGATATTACTCTGCCCAGTAGGCGCCTGATGAGAGAGTCGATGTCACGGGCATGGCCGGGGACGCCGTTCCCATGCATGTCTCCGGCCGCGCGGCGCGCCCCGTATGCCCTGTCACCCCGACGCCTTCTCATTTGGCATCACGACACATTATCCTATCGAACGCCCACTGGGGTGCCATCCCGATACATTATTTTTCTCCCTCTAAAGGTGAATAATAAAGATTGGAATGGGAGATTATTGATCATATCAATACATGCACAAGAATCTCCATGAAAAAAGGCAAGTTAGAGGAAGCACCCATCATCTTTGCTCCAATGGAAACAAATAGCATTGGTGAAAACACTTGCTCACACCGCATAAAGTGTATAATTACAAAATTTAAACTAACTTGTACGAGCCTATGTAGGAAGATCTAATATGATATTTGTTAGACTCTGTGCATTTAGAATTCTATGAAAATAATTGTGGATACTAAATACTATGGCACAAGCACACGAGTAGATATAAGTTTCACAAACTACTTCATAGTTGAATGTTATTTTGTGGTAAAATCATCTAGGCTTTGTATATTTTGGTGGAACTCAATTCAATGATATGTCTCAAACAAAAAAGAGAATACAATTCCACCATTGTGTAGAATTCTACATTTGCCTTGACATGTTTGCAATGCTAGTCTTTCGAATTCTGCATTGCTAGACTTTGACTCTTAGTATTAATCGTGTAGTATATATGTGGTTAGAATTAGTATTACTAGTGTAGTTATGTTGTTATAATTTCTAAATACATTACAAAATTTCCGATTAATATTGTATACTTTAGACCATATTGATGTAAATAGAAAATAGTAAAAATTTCGTATTAGGAGCTTCAATAAGTAAAAAAGATTAGTATAAACAGTTCATAAATAACATATCTTCTTAAAATAAAAAATACCATGATGATATCCAATAGTTCTTATAGATTAATGCTAATTTTGCTCGAGAATTTTTACCATTTCCTGATCCGGTATTTCAGTTAGAGAGAAAAAGCACGTCCATGAAACCTTTTAGAACAAAGGGACAAAGGATGGTCAAACAGGGATAGCGAACCATTGTGAAACAGATCGTTGGTGGAGTGGTGCTAGCTTGTCGCCCGAATGGGCCCCAACCTCGTCGGTATCCCAACCTCGTCGTCATCTTGGTTTGGTCAAGTGTTGTTAGTTGATCTCGAGTGATGCTACACCTAGGGGAGAATCCTACGAAACTTGTCTTATGGAATGAGGTGTCGAAATTTGGTTAAAGGGGTGGAGGGTTACCCTGAAAATCAGAGGGGATATTAATGAGGAAACAACATGTATGTCCAGAAACATTTTTTTTCCTGTAACTATACCCCGTAAGTCTAGAATTTCCAGTTGATGTCTCATATTGCAGTCGACCCAAACCCAACATGCTTTTAGTTACGCATTCAATGATTTATTCACAAGCCATTGGCTTGATCTTGTGTTGGCATATGTGGTTTTATATGTGAGCTGGTACATGATTTGAATCTTCCACGCGCCACTAATTTAACGCAGGGCAACAACCTCTCAAAATAACCATCCAAGCGTTTCGTTCTCTTACCCTTCCTTAGCTTTTGCATAAATCTGAAATTATATGTCGAGACAGATCTTATATACCACTCCATTTCTAAATATAATCATTTTTAGTGTTTTTTATCTTTTCATGTTTCGTACGTATCTAGACGTATTTTAGTGGATAGTTCGATCATTTTGCTCCATAGTTGGTCCATATTGCAATGTCTACAACATGGCATATTATGGAACAAAGGGAGTAGGTAATTGCACGTGCGTTGCAACAGAAGCATACATTTTTTCGCTAGATGAACTTCATAGAGAGTCAAGTAAATCCTAGATTAATTTATCTAGTAAATAATCCAAATGTTAAAAAAAATAGTTTAATTTTGTTGCATAAATTTGTTAAAAATGAAATATAAAAAAAATCTTTGAAAAAGAGTATCCAAGTTTGCTCAACCTACCTATCAAGATTTCAGATATTTCTCAACTCATAATTTAGTAGACGAACTACAAATATGTGACGCATTCTGCAATTCACTATGCAAAGGGATTAAAATCCATATTGGTTATAAGTGATAATTACTCAAATTATCCCTTATAAACAAAGAGCAAATAAAGGACCAAATTGGTAAATAAAAAAACCTTTAGAAAGATACTCGTATTCAATTTGCAACAAAAAAAATGAAATGCTAATGCAAATTTAGGGATTCAAAGGTTGTGCTTGGCCATGTCCTTCTGTAGTTCTATATACGTTTCTGAGTGAGCCACAAGACCTTCTATTCCATTGCTGCATGAAGTAGATCACTTCGTCGAAACAAAGAATCAAATAGGTGCGACAAAAATTTACGTTACAAGTAAGGTATTGTACCAAAAAATTGTTTGAAGATATGATACGAGGATACTTCTCAAATGCTAACATATCCGTCAAAGAAGGAGGCATCGAACGGATCAGGCATTGACAAATCATGTGTATGTTTCTTGAAGTCTCTGAAACTAGTCCAAGTAAACCTTTTGAATTCAAACCGAGCATCGTGGGAAGCCCTGTCTTCCAATTGTAGCTGCATGTTTTGATTAGCCCTCCATTTGTCGCCGCAGTCGTCAACGACTCCAAATTCCATTATCTCTAGCACCCTCGCATTCAAAACAAAGAACCTAGCAAAGTCGACTTCGAGGCCCCTGCCATAGTAGACCTTCAACGCCACCTTCTTTAGATGGAGCTCAAGGCATTCAGTTGGATCATCCAGTGAGGCATACTTGCGCACATTTTTCGTTTTCTCCGGTCGGGGTAACTTGTTTCCATAAAGAGGATCTTGAAACCTTCGTGGGTCCAACTAGCGAAAGAAAGAAGAAACAATATAAATACAACAGCAAACAAATTGGCAACAGTTATGGTTGTTGATTAGGATCAATCAAATGCGCATTTGACATTTCTAAGCATGCTAGCGATGGAAAATGTGAGTACTCACAATCATATACAGAGTCTCCAAGCAGGGGAAGCACTTGAGGAAGTCGAGAACCGCGTCTAAATCAGGAGCAACATAATCAAGAGCCAAAACCTTCACGCTGGGCATTGTCGTTGTTAAGCTGATAGCAATCATTTTCTGCAACAACAACAACAAAAATATACATATCAAGAACAATAGCCCGCATATGATTATCGATAATGCACTTAAAACTCGAAATTAGTAAGACTGTCAGCCTGCAATAACTACCTGAAAAACTGTTGTGTCAAGGTGGAGTTGTGCTATGCCGTGACTCAGCGAACCCAATATCTGCAGTTTGGGAGCCGAGATAACCCGGATGATCGCCGAACCATGTTTCGGATTCAGTGGCAGCAATCTGTCGAGGCAAGGGGCGTCCTCGACAACCAGCTCATTGACATCCTCAATATCATCACCGCCGTGTTTCTCTTTCTCCCACGGAGCAAGGAATCCAATGCTCCTGAGAGTCGGAGAGGTGACGCGGAGGCAGCCGACACCCACATTCATCTCCAGCAGGAGGCTCTCCAACGCGGGGCAGCCGGCGAGCATGGCGCGAAAGGTCTCCTCCGTCAATGTGACCCTGTGCAGGGTGAGCTGCCGGAGGCACGGGAAATCCACGGTCAGGTTGGGCGGCAGGCGGCAGCATCCGAACCTGGCGACGCGGAGCGCGGGCGCGAGGCGGAACACGGACGGCGGCAGCGTGGTGCGGGAGCGCTCGTAGCTGTAGGCGAGCTCGAGGTCCCGGAGGCGCGAGAGGTCCCGGGAGCGGAGCCATCCGTCGATTCTGCCGTCGCCGGCGTCGTCGTGGATCTCGCGGGGCGTGGTGTTGGTGTAGTCGTGGCGGGTGGGGAGGGGGCAGATGGCGGTGAGCGAGATGCGGCGGGCGGGGCCGAGGTGGTCGGAGAGGATCCTGGAGACGTCCTTCTGGGAGAGGTTGCGGCCGTCCCGGTCCTGGAGGTTGAGCGGCGCGGCGCGCCAGACGGGGCGCCACCGGCGGGAGAGCGCCTGCGTGCGGCCGCCTTCCCTCGTGGAGAGGAGGGAGACGATGGCGCCTAGCACGTCGTCCGGGAGGTTGCTGATTAAATCGACGCGATCGCCGCTCCCCGATGGTTCGTCGCCGTCGAATCGCCTCTCGGAAGCCGCCGTCGTCGCCATTGGAGGCCTGATGCTACACGCCCGAGTTGCTTTGGAACAGCGAGACGGCGTCGGCCCAATGGGCTTAAATCTACGTGACACTGGTGGGTGGGTCCCACGAGAGAGGCAGCCATAAACCCTAGTAATCCCCCACTCTGAATCTCCCTCCCCGCCTCCGTCGGTCTCGCGCTCGATTCGAATCCGACCGCAAATCCACGCTCGGCCCCTGCTGTTTGCCGCCATGGAGGACACCGCGGTCGAGGAGGCGGAGGTGAGCGGCGCGGCCGAGTTCGCGCCGGCGCTCGTCGCCGCCCACCCTTTCGGCCGCTCCGTCGCCGTCGCCGTCGGGCCCGATCTCCGCGTGTTCGATTTCCAGTAAGGAATGCTCTCTTTGCCTCCTGTAAAATTACTACGGTGTTCTTAGATTTCAGTGGAGACTGGGTAGTAATCTGAGACGAACCTAACTGCTGTCCCCATGTCGCATTTGTGAAAGAGTGGCTACTGATTTTCTTGAGTAGATGCGTAAAACGTTACTGTTGACTTAAAAAAAATCTCAGGTTGTACTGTAGAATGCATATACTATTTCTCAGTGTCAAGTTTTGTTTTAGTGCATTTTGCTTGATGAGGGCTGCAAATGATGACTTGTTTTGTGCATCCAGCGGCGGTTGTGCAGTCTCGCTGTCAGATGATTCTGGCGGCTGTGCTCATTCGGATGCGATCAGGGCTGTTTCGTTTGGCGCTGGCGGTAAATTGTTCGCATCTGCGGGCGATGACAAGCTTGTCAAAGTTTGGAAGACCGATTCATGGCGCTGCATCCGCACTATGTAAGTGCTTCTTTTATTTTCTCAATGTAGCTAACACGATGCGGACACCAAACATTGCACCCTTTATTTGGCATGTATTCAGTCTCTAAGTTCTTTTCTGTGATATGGTGTATATTTGTATGAGAACCCACTCCTTATCTTTGGTTAGCAGACTTTAAGAAAGCAATGAGCATTGTGTTAAGAACAGTGCAAATGTACATTATCATTTTTTAATTACTATTAAATTTTTCATGCATGGATATGATTTCATTTGCAATATTTTTTACTTCTGCAGAACTTCTGAAAAGAGGGTTAGCGCAGTTGCTTTTAGCAACGATGGCCTCTATGTTACATTTGCTGATAAATTTGGTGTAGTTTGGTTAGTTACTTTGGGGGAAGATGGTGAAGGAAAGGTGTCAGCTGATAGTAAACCTGTGTCAGTTTTCGGTCACTACTGCAGTATTATTACTAGCATGGTATGGGCCAACTTTCACCTTAGATCACGTCTGATTTATTGGTGCCTCCTATGTTTTATTCTATTATAAAAATGATGGCATATCAACTGTCAAAAATGATAAACTGCAGTCTTCGCCGTGTCACACTTTAGTTTTCAGTTCATTATCTGCCTACTTATATCATTTGTTTTGCGAACGTAGAAATTCTCACCAGATGGACGGTTCATTGCCACTGCTGATCGGGACTTCAAAATCCGAGTATGGAACTTCACTATTTTGCATTAGTTGTCTTGGTGGAGATAGCTCTGAGTTATTCATCTTATGTAATTAATTATTTTGTAGGTTACGTCATTCCCAAAGAACCCCATGAAAGGGGCTACCGAAATACAGAGCTTTTGCCTTGGACATACAGAGTATGTTCAGTTCACAGTGTCGTCTTTTTTCACAGTAATTCTTGCAATATCTACACGACTTTGAATTTTATTTGATCATCTCCGGGTTGTTATAGCTTCATAGCTAAAAGTTGCAACATAGTGGTTGGTGTATTTGATGATTGAGGTGATTACTCATGCAGATTCGTTTCTTGCATTGCCTTCACACGCGTTTCAGGAGGATCGAGCTTTCTATTATCTGGAGGCGGCGATTCAACGGTGTGTACATATTTATTTGTGATCTGACATGTTGCTTCAGTAAGCTTACTCAAAGCCTCTTATGATGTTGTTTTCTTTTTCTATTAAAGGTTAGGCTATGGGATCATATAAATGGCTGCCTTCTCGATACATATGATGTCAAAGACAAGGTAAAAGCTGAAAGATTTTTCTCAAGCTTTATCTCAGTTCGCAAAATTTCAAGTAATTCTTTACTTAATTAGTTCTTTTAAACTAATTTCAGGTGGGAGAACTCTCCGAGCCAAATGAAACTGAAGACAGCAATATAGCCATAGCAGACATATGTCTTGCAAATGATAACTCACTGGTTGCTGTAGCTATGCAAAGGTAAGCTTGAGTGATGGCATCTGTTCAACAAGTAATAAAGTTTATGTTCTTAGTAACATGGCGTTTTTTTTCTGAAACACCACAGTTTGAATGGCATGATGCTCTTAGCATGTGATCTTGTAGCAAAGAAGTTGTCTTTTCTAAAGGTATGTCTTTGGCAAGCATTCTTATGTTATTCAGGGCAACTGATTCGGATACAAGGGCATTGACATAATTTTGTTTTAAAATGAGAATTCTCCTACAATTACTACTGCTGATTATCTGATGCTGATCAATGTCTCCGCCTTGATTCCTAGAAGGCTACCCTATTCACTTGTAGGGCTTGGTTCCAGGATGTTTTTTCATACCAGTTCTAGCATCTAGCAGCGGTAGCCGTACTAGACTCTTGCTAGTTATATATACTTATTTTTTCTAGCTACGAAACCTAGCCCATACCTTTGCAGTTAAAATAACCAGTACAAATACGTGTTCGCTGTATCTTAATATGTGATAAAACTTAGGAGCACGAGATACACAAATGAGGATGCATTTCTTTTGTCTTTTCTTTCGTGTTGCTTGCCAGTGAATATTCAGGCGAATCCCTTAAATAGGCAGTCTCGTAATAATCTTGTATAACAGTTTTTAGCTAAAAAGGAGCAGGTGATATGGCTAACAGAAGAAAGCAAGCAAATTCAAAGATAACTACGATTGGGCTGGTTGTTGTGCACCGCTATTGGCTAGTTCCTTTGCCGCACCTGACCATGAGACTATGTTGCATTCCTTGCATAACAAATATTTGGAGCGGCTTTACTAGACCTGCTAACTAGTCAGAGAAATTGAAGGATTTGATACTTAAATAATAAAATGTCTTATGTCCTCTTGATGCATCCTCGATCTGCTAATTGGTAATTTGGTTGTGTTCATCCGTCATGCTCGACAAGATCTTGACATAGTATTATTACAGAAGCCCGGTGTATTTTTGTAGCATCCTGATGCATTAATAAAGAGCCCATGTCGAAAAAACGAAATAAATTTCTTGTCGACTTGCGGCCTAATAATCTCTTGTTGTGCATGGAATTGTTCAGAAATCATGTAACTTAAATTTTCTGTTTGCTTGCAGGTGATTAGAACAGAAAAGAGCTACATTCCCACTAGCTTAGCTTCCAGCTGCTCAGAGGATCTTCTGTGGACTGTCATGGGTGCATCAAATATGCCTAACCAGTCTGCATCCCAGCTATTAACCCGTGTAAGAGTCATGCCCCGCTTCCAGAAGGATCTGCAAGCCTCGGCTGATCAGGACTCTGCAGCAGTCGTCTTTGCGGACTGTGAAGTACCGCATGGCGAGAAAGTTCTCTTGGCGCTGCAAGGAAGCCTCGACTCCTCAAAGCAAGAGGAGGTGCTGGCGGCGGTGCTCGCTGCCCTGAAGGTGTCGATGCACAAGATGCTGGTGAAGAAGAACTACTCAGAGGAGCGCAGGGAGCAGAGGAAGAGGGGCAGGAACGATAAGAAGATCAAGGAGTAGCTTTTGTTGGGGCTGAAACAATACCAAATTTTAGAGGTCATGTTGCTGTGTTGCACTGTTGTACCATCATGATGAGAGAGCGCAAGAAAGAAATGTATTGACAAGTTGTAACTTGTAAGAGTAGGTTCAGGTTCAGCAACCATTTTCTTGTGACAAGTTGTGCCGTGGCGGCTGCTTCAGTCGAAATGCCGCGATGCTTTGTTAATCTGTAGCCCATGACTTCTGTGCGCTGCAAACTTAAATGTTCTTGACCGAAGAATAATACTCCCTCCGATCCATATTAGTGGGCATAGCTTTGTTTAAATTCATATGTATCTAGTTAAGTATTTAGACTAGATACATGTGTATCTAGACAAAGTTGTGCCCACTAATATGGATCGGATGTAGTAATGAAATGCTTATCATTATATATGAAGCGGGTCGTGTGTCAGAAAACGACTTCAATATATCAAAATGCAAAACTTATCATACTACTATATATAAAGGGAGGACAAAGCCTCTCAGCGCGCGTTCCACTGTAGCTACTGTAGCTATCTACAGTAGCAACAGTGGCGAATCTTGCCCGTCCGCTCACGGATCAACGTCCCACAGCTGCCCCGCCACGGTGAACAGATGCACGCGGCACTGTAGATGCACGCTTTTTGGCGCACGGAGACACCTCGCTCAGCCGGTCACGTCCGGTTTCCCACTGGGCGCACGAAATTTGGCGCGCGCCGCCGCGCCGGTCACGGCCGGTTAACCACCACGCGCACGAAAATTGGCGCACGCTTCCACCGACTGTCAGCCAGTCACCCCTCCCGCACGAGTTTTGACGCAATATTTTGCATTAACCACCCCGCAAGGGACTGTTTCGCAATTTTTCGAAACGGCAGGGACCTCGCTGAAAAGGCGTAAACACTCGCGTCTCTCTCCTTTCCTCTCCCCGCGCGGCGCCGGAGTTTGCCACCGCCGCCGACGCGCTGGCCCGCCTCTCCGCTGCTTCCCACACAGATCGAACCACACCGAAAGATTCGCCGGCGTTCCCTCTATCTCCTCCGCGAGTCTTGCTTGCTGGGACGCCGCGCAGGCGACGTAATCGACGCCGTAATCCGTCGTAGCCCGCAGCTTCCGCCCGCCGCTTTCGCCCGCTGCCGGCGACGTTCCGGCGACCCAGAGGGGGCGGCACCGCCCCGTAGGCCACCCCGCGCCCACGCGCACTCACCGCGCCAAGCCGCGTCTCCCACCGCGCGCGGATGCGTCGCCGGCGAGCGGCGACCTCGCCGTGGCCACGATGGCCACCGCGGGCATCTTCCTTACGTCAGCCTGACGTCCCTCCAGAGCCCCTTCTGTCAGCTTTCTTTAAAAAAAAATGAAAACACTTCTTCAAATACTTATCTGCCAAATATAAAAAATATATGAAAAAATGTGCAGGACAAAAAAAACTATTTATAACAAAATAACTAGCATGACTAATTTTTTTGAAATAGCCACTATTTGAATTACAACCATATTTGAATTACAACCATATTAAAACATTTAAACCCATATTTCAAAACTGAGTCTTCGAAAATTGTAAAATTATTTCAAGACTTATCATTTCCTAAACATCAAAATAATTCAAATATTAACATCTTTCCAAATTGAACACTTTTAATTTTTTTTTGTATTGGTCAACATTTGGACAAATTTGTGGACAAGATACAAACATAGAAAAACATTTAAATCCAAATTTCACATTATAGCCTTCTAAAATTTCAGCATTCTTTCAGACCTCATAATTTTACAAATGTGAAAACAAACCATTTCGTGCTAATTTCCCAATTTCAACAATTTTTAGGTCTGAATATTTTTTGAAACGTTAACTTCCTAAAAAATCCACTAATTTGTAAATTTGAAAAGTTTTCGAAGTGGACGGTCTCGAAATTCTATTTATAACAAAATAACTGGCATGACTAATTTTTTTGAAATAGCCAGTATTTGAATTACAACCATATTTGAATTACAACCATATTAAAACATTTAAACCCATATTTCAAAACTGAGTCTTCGAAAATTGTAAAATTATTTCAAGACTTATCATTTCCTAAACATCAAAATAATTCAAATATTAACATCTTTCCAAATTGAACACTTTTAATTTTTTTTTGTATTGGTCAACATTTGGACAAATTTGTGTACAAGATACAAACATAGAAAAACATTTAAATCCAAATTTCACATTATAGCCTTCTAAAATTTTAGCATTCTTTCAGACCTCATAATTTTACAAACGTGAAAACAAACCATTTCGTGCTAATTTCCCAATTTCAACAATTTTTAGGTCTGAACATTTTTTGAAACGTTAACTTCCTAAAAAATCCACTAATTTGTAAATTTGAAAAGTTTTCGAAGTGGACGGTCTCGAAATTGAATTACAACAATATTGAAACATTCTAATTCAAATTCGAAATTTCAGTACTTTAAAATTTCAAAAGCGTTTCACACCTAAACATTTCACAAACATCACAATAATTCAAGCCTTAATAACTTTACAATTTTCGACAATTTTTGAAACCTTATCATTTTAAAGCATAAAACTACTTATTTATGACATCTAAGTTTGAAAAACTCAAATTTGACAACTCTAGAAAAAACAATTAAGGAAAATATACCCATACTGAAACATTTTCAACCCAAATAGCTATACCAAAACTTCAAAATGCCCACAAAAAAAATGTCACAAATTTTAACATTCCAAATTACTTCAAAAAAAATTAAAAAAAATGAAAATAAAAAAAACTTTAAAACATATCATCATTCCCACATTTAAATTTGCTAAGTATTTGGAAATACGATAAAATATTTCAAAAAACTTATAAAAAACATAATTACAACACATTTGAACATTACAATTTGGTAGAAAAAATTAGCTCTAAAATATAAAAATATGAATACCACAAATGTAAATATTGGAAAATAGCTATACCAAACTTATCTCCCAAACAAACATAATTAAATCAGCAAACAAAATTTGACAGATAACATGTTTCAAACAATTAAAAACACTTTATATATATTGTTTTAACGTATTTATACATTTTTCAAAACCTACTAAATGCTGCACAATCAATAACTTAAATTATATTCGTCAACAAAATATGGGAAATATGGGAAATATAACACACAAAAAAATGCTGACTATTTATGCCGTATGATCAAATTTCAATTTTAGATATTCTAAAATTTCAAACATCTTCCAACTCTGATTATTTCATAAAAGTAAAAAGAAATCGAATCTGAAAAACACCCCAACTCGAACAATTTTTAAAAACTAAATAATTTTAAAAATTCAAATGTTTCCGAAATCCACTAATTTCCAAACCTACACAATTTCTAAATGCACACATTACCAAATTTAAATTTTATGTACTACACAGGCACGACATTACCGCACTACACTTACCACTATCTATAAAATATCTATAATAATTTTATTCGAAATCTAAACAATTAATAAATGTATTTTTTTTAAATTCCAACAGTTTTACAATCTGAACAATTTTTTAAATGAGGATATTTTCAAATATGAATTTTAACACACGGGCGCGGCGTGTCGACGCGCCATCTTGCCTAGTACCATATAAATCAGGTTCAATCTACACCAAAGTCGCCTGTCCAAGATAATCAAATACACGTATCGCAATCGCATTATAATTACTAACTAATTAGACGAGTTCGTTCTCGGAACACATCGAATTGCTGTGGCTCGTGCAATCAGTTCGGCATGTAGAACGGCGTCTAGCTCGGCGTCTCTTTTATTTAAGTTTTTATTTAATGTTTGTACTATGTAATCGGCAAAAACTGTTAATTTCGCCTATAAAGTCTGAAATTCGTCTAAACTTTATATTTCTCCAAATTTGATTTTTTTTTTAATGCTGGGCTACCGCTTGGGTTCGGCGACTGAGAAAACGGTCCCACAGGGTTCAAATTAGCGTCGTTGCCTCCGGCGGCCAAATTTAGCGCCGGAATTCGGCCTGGGGCACAACGGCTGGAAATACCATAACTGCGTCGTCCCTGATTGCTTCGCCGTCGTTATCGCTGAGGCCTGAGCTCTGGACGGATGGATGGATGGATGGGAGGGTGTGAGAGGATTCTGTCTCTTTGCCGTGACGAGACCTCCGATATGACGGCGGCGAGGACAAGGCGTTTCTGCTCCTTTGCCCGGCGACGCGAAAACAAAACAAAATGCTTCCGTGCAATTAATCATCGCCTTTCATCTCAGCGTGACGCCTTGTGTCGTCTCTGCCGCCGCACATGTCGTGTCTTGCGCTCGACGCGAGAATATTTTCCGGCCCGATCGCCGGTTTGTCGCCTACGCCTCCTCCTCCGGCCGCCAGCATCCACTTGAAATTATCTACAGTAATACCAACGCGTTTTTTGTATAGTTCGCCGTGCTGTGGATTCCCAGTGCTCCAAACGGTAATCGGCGTGCGAACACAGTGCATGGACGAAATGATAATATATTTTTTTCATGCAATGGACTAGGGATTTGAGAATGTACTGTACTACTCCATTATCCGGGCCGGCCAATGGAACGAGCTAGGGGTGCCAATCAAGGGAACTTATTCGTATACCTAATAAAAACCCTATCCGGTGGTGGCGATTAAGAGATGCGAGGACAAAACACGGTTGATGAATGAGACGGATAAGAGTTCCCCACAAGAAAGCTTGAAATTCCCCACGGCCAAACTGTCATCATGATGGCTGTATTTGCTTTGCTTTGCTGCCTTCATATGTGTTCTTCTTCCAGATTGCCACCCCGATTAAAACCATTTTTCTCCCTCCTCTTTAGAGACGTAAGTAGTACTCACTCCGTCCCAAAATAAGTGTCTCAATTTTGTCCAAAAATGAATGTATCTAGACATGTTTTATGTATAGATACATCTAATTTTAGACAAACTTGAGACACTTATTTTTGAACGGAGGGAGTATAAACAATGTTATCGTCTTCAATCCGGCCGGTCCGTCCTCTTGGTCGTGGCGGCCTCCCGTCGCATGTCTTGTGAGTGACGGTTCTTCCTTCTTTCCTTCTGGTTAATCATGATTTGTGAACCCTAGTCGCATGTCTGTCCTGGTTCTTCAGTTGCGGACGTGAACTTGGACGTACGTACGTGGGGATATTGGGCGAGTTCTGTCGCGTAGCTCCGGTCGCGCGTGGCCATCCGATCAGAAGCCGATTCTCGGCGATCCAAAATAGTCCCTCCGTTTTTTAATATAATATGTTTTAGCTTTTATCCACATGCACATGCACACAAGTGTATGTAGACCCATTTTTATGTGCATGTTAATTCATTTTAGTGTGTATATAGACAACATGTGTATCACCTAAAACATCTTATATTAAAAAACGGAGGAAGTATATAGAAAGAACAGGTTCTAGATCAGCAATTTCGATCAGACAGCATATGCACCGCAGCAAGAACAAATAGACATACTCCCTCCGTCTAGAATTAGATGTAGCTAAAATGAGTGAATCTACACACTTAAACACGTCTGGATACACTCATTTCAATGACAACTAATTCCGGACGGAAGGAGTATCTGTTTCTCTGTCGAGTGGCCGACACGTATGAATCAGGGATAAATAAGAGGACAATTAGAACTGATCAACTACTCGCAGGTCCCGAGTGTTCACAATCCAGCTAATTCGTAATTACTAATCAACTAAGCGCCGCCGCTGCAACGATTGCCTACGCAACTCAGGCTCGCGAAGGTCGTACCGGTTCCTCTCTGCATGGATCACGCACGGAGTTAGTTTAATCGCTCCATCAGCTGTAGTACGTCTTCTTCAGTCCACTCCTCTGATCCCGGGGTTTCCACACTTAATTTGTTTAACATCAATCGGGAAAACCGCTCATGGACCCTTATCTAGGGCTGAACAGCTCCCACATACCAAACAATACATGAATGGGCCAATGGTGTAGCCATTAACAAGCGCTACATTGGCTCACTTGCCATCAAATTGGGTATTGTAGTAGCAGGCCAGAAAAAAGGAATGTACATCTATAACTCTAGCGTGCTATATATATGATGTTCGAAATAGGCATTGACTATGTAAGTTTTATCTAACTGCGTTGGTTTTGACCGACTATATATTGAAATGGGCACACAGTTTATGCATGTTACACAAGTTTTCTTGTACTGTAGAAATCTCTACTAGATAGTTGCTAGATTCATACTCCCTCCGCTCCAAAATATAAGACTTTCTATCCTTTTTGACTTTGTCGTATGTAGACATGTTTTAGTGTGTTGATTCACTCATTTAGGAATGAACCAGGACAAAATCAGAAAGAGAATTAAGGGTGTGTTTGGTTGAGGGGTATCCCCTAAGTGGTAGAGGTAGCCACTTTTTTAGTGGTTGCCATATGTTTGGTTGGGAGGGTGGGGGTGGCAGGGGTATCCAGATTCCAGGAATATTCCTACTAAATGGTGGTTGAGCTTGTCCCTCCAAATCGGTGGGATATCGCTAACCACTTCTGCCTCCGGCGTTAGGCTCACCCCGAAAAGTTTTTTGCTCCGATTTTATCCCGCTGACCGCCTGCGGAACAAAAGAAAACCCCAAATCTTATCCCCTCCGTCGCTCGTTCTTGCTAGTTACCGCGGCGGCGCCAGATCAAGCAACCGTGGCGGCGCATCGAGGGTCACACGGAGCAGTTGGTACATCGCCGACGGTGAGGCGCACTGCTCCCTCAAGGAGGCAGCAGGTGATGGTGCCCGTCCTCCATCTCTCCCCGTGCCTCTCACGCAGGCATCTCAGCTAGCTTCAATGGCTTTCCGGCCGCTCCGATGTGGGGTGCGGATGGTACTGGGACGAGGCGCCGCTGGGCGGCTGAATCGGAGCGAGACGGGCACGCGCCGGCGGCAGCTAGAGGATGCGACTAGCTAGCTTTCTCTCGCCTGCGGGGATCCGTTGGGAAAGCCACGACCTGAGCTTTTTTCTAGTTGCATTTGCATCATGATGGATTAGTTCTGCTGGCCCGAGAGATGCATGTGTTGCATTTGCATCGAGTAGCACGATTCAGTGCTATATTAGCTTAGTTCATGTCTACACGGTAATCTCACCATCTGAATAAAAAAGGTCACCACAACTACTGATCCACTCACCATCCTTTCAACCAAACAAGAAAATGGCTACCACTAACCACCTCTCATCTAACCTAACCAAACAAAAAAAGTGGTTACCCCTAACCAGCTGGTTGGTGGTACCCTCATCCACAAAACCTATCCCCTGAACCAAACACACCCTAACTGGCTACCCACGGGCCACTGGGTTACCTACCCAGCTACCTGCCCACCGTCCGATGCCTTCATTCTTGCATGGAGGGCTGAGAGTTAAGCCTTGTATAACATTACAGTTTAGTGGCTGATTGGCATTATTTGCTCGCAGGGCTTGTACCTGCTAGGATACGCGAACTGTTGGGGTGTTTTATTCGTGCAAAAAAAAATTTTTTTTTATAAAGGGCTTTTATTACTTAAAAGGATTAAGCGTTACACCCGGCCTCTGCATAGCTAAGATGCACACAGCCACCAGTCCACCAACCAAGTCTGAGCATAAAAATAAAAAGGCGAATTACATATCAGAATGAGAAATTGTAGATCCGCCTAAGGAACCGGTAGGTCTATCCGGAGATTATGTTGCCACCCATGCCGGGAAAATAACTCCATGGCTGCAGCCTCCAGTCTCGACGCCACTTCCAAAAATAAGTCTCGGTGCTCCACACGCTGCAGAGGTGACCAAGCTCGTAGGGTCGCTGTGCACCGGTAAATAACCTGCATAAGAGAAGCATTTTTATCATTAAAAACCTTGTCATTTCTACATAGCCATAGCGACCAAATAACAGCAATCGCCCCCACCCTACAGAAAAGTTTGAACCTAGGATCCACCCCATTTAACCAGTTGCCGAAAATGTTAGCAACAGAACTAGGTGGACGGCTATGGTACGACTGCACTGCGCACGGCTTCATGCAAGAAGAGGATAGACGCAGACACACATGCAGGATGTAATAAATGAAAGAGGAGAGAGTGTTTATTCCCGTAGGATCACTAGTCTAGATCAAACCGGTAGGATAGATCGATGAGGAGGAGGACTTGTACCTTCTCCTTGTGCAGACGACCCCGGTGCGCCGGCCATGGTGGAGGTGGCCGGCGATAGCAGGGAGTGGCGTCGGTGGTGGTACTTCCCGTCGCTCTCTGCGCAACCTAGATCGGCTAGGGTATTGTCGGTGGGGTGTGGCGGCGCACGTCGAACCTCGTAAAGCGTGCCCCTCGGCCCCCACCAGTCTTTATAGCGCAGCGCGACGGGAACCCACCAACCATGGATTGGTTGGGCGCCCCCGATCAGGGCGCAGGGATCAGGGTCGTACGACCGTTGGGTGCGCACGGGTAGGAGATCAACCTAACATTCTCCCCCTTGATCTCAACTTTTACTTTTAACTATGTACTTTCTCTTTACTTGTTTCATCACAGATCAATACATAGAGCATGTTTCATCGTCACAGCTCAATTGCCGATAGAATCAGACAGCTACAATATGTCTCTTTGTTTTAAAAAATTTCTGTTCCTTTTGGGCCTCTCATGATCCAGGAATCATAGGCTTTCCATTAAACCCATGCCGGCTACGTGTTCCATGAACACACTGGGTGGTAAGCCTTTCGTAAGCGGATCCGCAAGCATATCCTTTGTCCTTATATGCTCGAGACTTATAGTTTGATCCTGGATTTTATCTTTCACAACATAATACTTTATCTCTATTGGTTTGGTAGCATTACTCGACTTGTTGTTGTGAGCATAGAATACTGCGGGCTGGTTGTCACAGTACATCTTTAGTGGTTTGTCAATACAATCTACCACTTTCAAGTCGGGTATAAATTTCTTTAACCATATCACCTGCCCTGTGGCCTCATAAGCTGCTATAAATTCTGCATACATCGTGGACGATGCAACTATTGACTGTTTGAGCTTCTCCACGAAATAGCCCCTCCAGCGAGAGTGAACACGTATCCTGACGTGGATTTTCTATCATCTCTGTCTCCCGCAAAATCTGCGTCTGAATACCCTCTTATCTCTAGGGAATCAGATCTTCTGTATGTTAGCATGAGGTCCTTTGTGCCTTGCGCATAACGCAATGCTTTCTTTGCCATTTTCCAGTGCTCTGGGCCTGGATTCTCTTGATATCTACCGAGTACCCGGTGATAAAAGCTAAGTCAGGGCGAGTGCACACTTGTGCATACTGTAAGCTTCCAACAGCCGAAGCATATGGTACTTTTCATTTGATCGATCTCGTACTGGTTCTTGGGACATTGGAATTTCCCAAAACTGTCGCCCTTGACTATAGGTGCAGGTGTGGCACTACACTTATGCATATTATACTTTTTAAGAACCTTTTCAAAATATGCCTTCTGCGATAGTCCTAAACTCCATTTTTCCTATCTCGGTGAATTTCTATGCCCAAAACATATGATGCTTCACCAAGATCTTTCATATCAAAATTTGAGGATAAGTACTTCTTTGTTTCTTGTAGTAGACTAACATCACTGCTAGCAAGCAAGATATCATCCACATACAAGATTAGGAAAATATATTTCCCATTTTAAACTTTGCATAAATGCAGTTATCCTCAACATTCTCTTTAAATCCAAAACTTTTAATTGTCTCATTAAACTTTAGATACCACTGTCTAGAGGCTTGCTTTAATCCATAAATGGATTTCTTCAGGCGGCATCCCATATCTTCCTTGCCTTCCATGATAAAACCCTTGGGTTGTTTCATGTAAACATTTTCTTTTAAATCCCCGTTTAGAAATGCGTCTTTACATCCATTTGATGTAGCTCTAAATCAAAATGTGCAACTAGTGCCATTATGATTCTGAAGGAATCCTTACATGAGACTGGTGAAAATGTCTCATTGTAATCTACCCCTTCTCTTTGTGTAAATCCTTTTGCCACAAGTCGTGCTTTATACTTTTCTACATTCCCTTTTGAGTCATACTTAGTTTTGTATACCCATTTGCAGCCTACTGTTTTGGCTCCTTTAGGAATATCTTCTAAGTCCCAAACATCGTTGGAACTCATCGATTTCATCTCTTCTTCCATTGCCTCCACCCACTTCGATGAGTGAGGGCTTCTCATGGCTTCTTCATATGAAGTGGGATCACTTCCATATGAACTATTCTGTATTGTAAACTTTATAATCATAGAAATAGCTGATCTTTTAGCTCTTTTAGACCTTCTAAGGGCCTCATTTTCTAAAGTGGCTGCTGCACCTCCCTTTCATGCTCAACAACGGGTTCAGTCGGCTCCTGACGGACAGGTTCCGGATCTTCACCCACAGTTGTCACGGGTGGAGTTACAACAGGTGCTTGCACCTCAACCTCAGGATTGTCGGTGCAGGTACAACAGGTAGTGTGAAAAATGGCTCCTGAATCATCGGAAAAGGTGCGCACACCCTCTTCTCCTCAAGATCAATTTTCCGAGCTACCATGCTCCCCCTCATCATTTCGTCCTCTAAGAAGACTGCATGTCTCGTTTCTACAAACTTTGTGTATCTGTCTGGACAGTAGAAACGAAAACCTTTTGATCTATCAGGATAGCCAATGAAGTGGCAACTGACTGTTTTGGGATCTAACTTTGCAATATTTGGATTAAATACTTTGGCCTCAGCTGGGCTCCCCCACACTCTGAAGTGTTGTAGAGAGGGTACTCTTCCTGTCCACAACTCGTACGGTGTTTTGGGCACCGACTTGCTTGGTACTCTATTGAGAATGTGAATGGCGGTTTTAAGCGCCTCCATCCATAATCCCAATGGCAAGGTGGAGTAACTCATCATGCTGCGCACCATATCCATAAGTGTACGGTTACGCCTTTCAGCTACTCCATTTTGCTGAGGGTCGCCCGGCATTGTATACTGGGCCACTATGCCAGTCTCCTGTAAGAACCTCGCAAAAGGTCCAGGGACTTGGCCATATGGAGTGTGCCGACCGTAGTACTCCCCCCACGGTCAGATCTCACTATCTTTATTCTTTTATCATGCTGATTTTCTACTTCAGCTTTGAATATCTTAAATTTATCCAACGCTTCAGACTTTTCTTTGATTGGATAAATATAACCATATCGGGAGTAATCATCTGTGAATGTTATAAACGAGTCATAGCCATCCACACTTTTCACAGGAAATGGTCCACAAATGTCAGTGTGAATGATTTCTAGTGTTCCTGTACTTCGGTTTGCACCCTTTTTGATTTGTTTTACGTACTTTCCTTTAATGCAATCTATGCATTGTTCTAAGTCTGAGAACTCTAATGGAGGAAGAATTTCATTTTTAACTAGACTTTCTATTCTCCCCCCGAAATATGGCCCAAACGACAGTGCCATAATTTCGATGAGTCATGAGTTCTCTTTCTTTTCTTTTGTTCTTTATCCGCGCGGAAACATGCTCATTCACTTTACACACAGAATACACTTTTTCACGTAGGGATAATAAATAAAGCTCATTGTGAAGTAAAGCAACACCCACATGAGTATTATTACACCATATGGCACACTTGCCATGTCCAAAATAACATTCATAATTATCTTTGTCCAAACGTGAAACACTAATCAAGTTTCTGTGTAATGAAGGAACATATAAAACATCTCTAAGCAGAATCGTGAATCCATCAGCTAACTCCAGGGAGATGTCGCCGACAGCTTCAACGTCTGCTTGACTCCATTTGCAACTTCAATGCATCTTTCGCTTCTTTGCGTAGTCCGCGTCGAATGGAATCCCTGTAATGAATTTGCAACATGAACAGTTGCACCTGAGTCAATCCACCAAGTAGATTTCGAAAACTGTGTATACAAGGATTCATTTACAAAGGAAACAATGTTGTTACCTCTCTTTGCCATTATGGACTTTAGCCAAACAGGGCAATCTTTCTTGTAATGCCCAGTCTTCTTACAGTGGAGACATGTATCTTTGTCCACTGGAAGAGACTTCTGCTGATGCTGATAATGCGTGGGAGCTTTTCCATGTGGCTTTGAAGGGGAACCATTGCTACTTTGATTGTAGTTCTTTTTCTTATTATCCTTCACATAGTTCAGAGAACCACCATGTGAAGCTTTAAGTCTTTCCTCTTCTTGCACACACATGGCTATTGTCTTTTCAATGTCCCATTTTTCAGGCGACATGTTGTAGTTGACAACAAAAGTGTCAAACTCTTGGCAGTGAAGCCATAACAGGTGAACAAGGAGCAGGCTTGAGCTCCAAATCATCGTCCATGGGCTTAAGCTTAGCTGCCATGTTGACATCCTCAGAATGTGCTCTCTTATGCCATGTCCACCTCCTGTGTACTTTTCTGTCACCAGCTGTTTAGCAGCTGGGTAGCATATACTTTGAAGAACCAGTGAACTGGCTCTTTATCTTTTCAAGAAACTCCCTTACGGAAGCACACTCTGCAATTGAGCCCACAATAGCGACCTCAATTGTGTTCTTTATGAAAGCCATGCACTTTTTATTGGCAGTAAGCCACTTTTTGTTTTCGAGGGTATACGACATCTCCAATGGAGCATAGTCCCTCTTCTTTTTCTCCCAACAGCATCATCATCTTTGTCATCTCTGACTGGCTCTGTAGGTTTGACCGGCTGTGGAGTGTCCACAACCCAGTCCACCTCAGCACAAACAAGCCAGATCAACTTTCTTTCTCCATTCGGAGTAGTTGTCACCTCTGAGGGTTGGAACATCCTTGATGCAGCTCATCAAGTAGTACCCTCCTGAAAAATCACATTGAGGTGAGAACAAAACAACAATTGCATGCAATAATCCAACGTTGGTCAAAATTAAAACATACAACTGTTTGTGCAATTAAAACTATATCACCGTTGGGCAGAAAATAGAAATAATGCACATATAAACACAAAAAATCATGATTATGTTATTAACAACGTTGGTCATAAAATAACATAATCATAATGATTTCAAAAGTCAATTTTAAACATGCTCTTTTAAAATTTACTCTCACTTTTATTCTTTTTAACTTTTAAATTTCATTTTACTTTTGACTATTTGCAGCGGAAATAATTCTATCACAAACTTTATATTTTCCAGAAACATTTCTGTCACTTTTCTGTTTTTCTAAACAAAATTTCGTTGGATAACTTTGAATAGAAAATCTAGATTAAATTTGCCCAAAAATGGACAAAAAAATAACAAAAAAAGTTTCTGGAAAAATAACAGAGAGTTAACTGTGAAAAAACTGTGTTGGGCCGTATTCAGAGAAAACACGGCCTCTCGGCCCAGTCCACGGCCTGTGAGCGGTCCAGCCCAGCGCAGCGTGGCCGCGTCACCTTTCGGCCCGAAAAGGCTCGCGGGGAGGCTAGGGTTCGCTCCTGGCCGTCCGATGGCATCGGACGGTCCAGCGCGAGTTTCGCTCGAACAAAACGGGGAGCTGCCCCCACCCGCGACGAAAAACCCTAGCCATTTCCTCCTTTTGGCTCCCGCAGCCCTCTGCGCAGCCGGGACTGCGTCGCCGGCAGCCGGCCGTCGTGATGGCGTGCCGCGCGTGCCGTCGCCACCCTTTCCCCTCTACTTTCTCCTTCTTCCCCACGGTCGAACGACGACGGCAGAGCGAAGACGGGGCCCCTGCTGCTCCCCTTGCCAGTGTGCGCGAACTCCCGAAGGAGAGCGCGCCGCCGTCAAGCGGCGTAGCGGCTGTGCCCTTTGCCCCCGAAGGGGTGGTGTTCTTCGTCCAGATGCCCCTTGCGGTGCGCATCTGGATCGAGAGGAACAGGCGCGGCCTTGCGGCGACGCTCCTTGCCGGCGAGCCCGAGGGCCTTCCGGTGAGTTCTTTTCCCTTTTTCTTCTCTTTTGGATTTAGGGTTTCCACGGGAGGGGATCTTTTCTTTTGCTTTTCTTTTTCCGATTTGCTTTTCGATTCAATCTACACGAGTAGGATCTAGAAACTAGTGGCTCTGATACCAATGTTTATTCCCGTAGGATCACTAGTCTAGATCAAACCAGTAGGATAGATCGATGAGGAGGAGGACTTGTACCTTCTCCTTGTGCAGACGACCCCGGTGCGCTGGCCATGGTGGAGGTGGCCGGCGATAGCAGGGAGTGGCGGCGGTGGTGGTACTTCCCGTCGCTCTCTGCGCAACCTAGATCGGCTAGGGTATTGTCGGTGGGGTGTGGCGGCGCACATCGACCTCGTAAAGCGTGCCCCGACCCCCACCAGTTTTTATAGCGCAACGCGACGGGGGCCCACCAACCATGGATTGGTTGGGCGCCCCGGATCAGGGCGCAGGGATCAGGGTCGTACGACCGTTGGGTGCGCACGGGTAGGAGATCAACCTAACAGAGAGTGGTGGTATCGTAAGAGCATCTCTAACAGAGCCCTCAAAAGCCACGGAACCTTAAAATAACTGCCAAAGACGGTTTCGAAACCTTAAAAACAGACATAGCAGTCCCCTTAAAATCCGCGGACCCGTAAAAGTTTTTGAGGGCACCCGTGAAATCGGTCCGCGGAACCGTCAATATGTAGTTTTCGCGGCCCGACGGCGGCGTCCGCGAGGATGGGCGGCGGCGGCGACGTCCGCGAGGAGGAGCGGCGGCGGCCGCGGCCGCGAGGATGGGTGGCGGCGGCGCGGAGGTGCCCGCGAGGAGGAGCAGCCGCGGCGGCCGCCGCAGAGGAGCAGCCGCGGCTCGACGCCGAGGAGCGGCGCCGGCAGCCGCGAGGAGCGGCGGAGGCGCCCCGGAGTACTGCGCCGGTCCGGCAGGAGCAACTCGCGTTGACCAGCTCGTGGGAAGAAGATAAGGGAATATTTCGGAATATTCCTTTTTACAGTTTGTATATACGGTTTCTGCTATTTTCGGACAGCTTTTAGCCTCTAAGAACATCTCTAGCAGTACCCGCAAATGGCCGAAACCCGCAAAATAACCGCCCGATGCGGATTCGAATCCTTAAAAACGCAAAGAGCAGAACCCTCAAAACTCCCCGACCCGCAAAAGTTTTTGAGGGGACCCGCGAATCCGCCCCTCGGAACGTCAAATTCGGAGATTTAACCGCCGAACCGAGGGGCGCCTGCATAGCGTCAAAACAGTTGGCGGGACGGACTTTTCACCACGCGCCTCATCCCCATCTCGCCGCCGCCAGCGCCGCCGCCAGCGATTCGACCCTTTTCCCGGCCGCATCTGCAGGCGCCCCGTCGCACGCAACACCCCCCCCCCCCCCCCCCCCCGCCGCGGACGTACCCTACCGCCGGTTTCTGGCTCGCCCGCCCGTGGAGAACCCTCTCCGGCCAAATCTGCGCCGCTGCCGCCGATCTGTCGGTGAGTCCATCTCCGCTCGATTCTCCTGTGTTTTCGGACGGAGTACTCCGGTAGTGATATGCGGTACCCGTTTCAGATGGAGTTGAGCCCGGAGGAGGAGTTTTTGCTGTCGGATTCGTCCTCCTCCGACGACTCCGACGTGGAGACGCTGTTTGAAAGCCGGCGGCAGCAAATGGTGGTCGCCGTCCTCGCCGTCAAGGAGTTCGATGACCGGTACGCGAAGCAGCGGCAAGGATCGAAGGTTGGCCGCCTTTGCATACCACGGAACCGCTTCTACGGCAACCAGCTGCTCATGCGGGATTACTTCGCCGAAATACCGACGTACCCGGCTCACATCTTCCGGAGAAGGTATCGTATGCGCCGTTCTCTTTTCGTGAAGATAGTAGAAGCTTGCGAGGCAAATTGTCGCTATTTTACGCGTCGACGGAATGCCGCGGGTTTGTTGGGATTCAGCGCATATCAGAAGATCTCCGCCGCAATGAGAGTCATTGCATATGGCGTCCCGGCTGACTACGCCGACGAGTATCTTCGTATTGGTGAAGATACTACGATCGAGTCCGTTCGTATGTTCGCCAAAACGATTATAAAAGTCTTTGGTTTGCCGGGCACATTGAATGATATCAATGTGTTGCAACGGTCTCATCTACTACGAAGGCTAGCTAGAGGTGATGCTCCGGCTTGCAACTTCACTGTTAATGGGAATGAGTACACAAAGGGGTACTATCTTGCCGATGGTATTTACCCAAGTTGGACTACATTCGTGAAGACCATCTCAAATCCAAGAGGCAACAAGGAAATTGAATTTGCAAGTGCTCAAGAGGCATGCCGAAAGGATATAGAGAGGGCATTTGGTGTCTTGCAATCTAGGTTTGCCATAGTTCGAGGCCCCGCTCGTTTTTGGGACAAGAAAACTCTGAAAAACATCATGACTTGTTGTGTGATTCTTCACAACATGATCATAGAGGATGAAAGGGACTTGGACTTGGAGTTGTCCTATGACAATGTTGGTAGCCGCATGAAGCCTGCTAGAAACCCAGATCGCATCAGAGCTTTTCTTCAGACTTACCGTGAGATAGAGGATGCGGACGCACACACCCAGCTGCAGAAAGACCTAGTTGAACACGCCTGGCAGCGGCATGGGCAGTAGCAATTTGTTAAATTCATTTGAAGCATGTTTGATTCAAACAATATTTTTATTCTACAACATTTCTTGTATTGAATTATTGTTTAATTCGTGTGATTCAAACTTTTATTGTAATACATTATTGATGAGGATTCATAATATCCTACTATTGTAATATGAATCTTTATAATTTAGGTCTAATTTATTTATCATTCCATTTTTATGATATTCTGCCTATCTTGCTGTTTTGCATATGCAGTTTCAGAACGCCGCGCGGCGGAGCAGAACCCGCAAAGCAGAACCGCAAAACAGAAGCAAAAAACCGCGAGTTGCGCGAACTGCAAAACTGTTTTGCGGGTTGGCCATTTGCAGGTACTGCTAGAGATGCCCTAAAATACACAAAACACGAACCTTAAAACATATTTGAGGTTCCGAGGGATACGGTTTCTGCTAGAGATGCAATGGAAGACATGGAGCCGAGACACCAAAGACGTTGAGCTCACGTCCTTCTCATTCTCAGGGCCATGGGGCCTCGCTTCTTGCCCTCTCGCCGACACCAAAGATGTTCAGCTCACGTCCTAGATGGCGACGGACATAACAACGACTGGAGATGGCGGCTATTGTCCTAGGTGAGAGAAGCAGTCAGGGGCGACGTGGGACGACGACGGCGGCTCAAGTCAGCTCGAAGTCCGGTGACGCATCGATCGAGGAGAAGCTCTGTTTCAAACCTGACGAAGCTGATGCGACGAGCGGAGGTGCCGTAGCAGGCTGGCCAGGAAGAACAGCGGGGCAGGATATTGTCTCAACATCGTCGTCTCTAGACTCCTACAGTCCTACATGCATTCTATCCAGACATGTGCAATGACGACCGATGGGGATCCATAGAGTAACCGGTCCTCTTCCCGCTTCTCAACATCGTCGTCTCCAACAGTCCTACGTGCATTCTTATCCAGGCAGGAGAGAGTGGTGGTCTGGTTGGTTCTAAGGGCACCTCCAACGGCCCGACGCATACGGACAGCCAAATCGGACCGAATCTGTCCGCTTTGGGCGGACGGCGGACAGATTCTGGGCCTTTGTCCGCTTTGGGTTGGGGGTGCCTCCAACGGTCCGGCGCAAAACCAATTTTTAGTTTAGAAAAAAAAAACAGATTGACTCTTTGTCAAATTTGAAACAAATACGGATACAATGACATTCAAATATTAATATGAAAATATATGTCAAACAAGCATGACATAGACATAGTTCAAATGAGCCATAGTTCAAAATACACATAAATAGCAAACAATAGAAATTAGTTTGACAAATAAACAAGATGCAAATCAAATATCACCACGCTCACGAATGATCTTTTGCTTCTTGAGCACCCAAGCTCTTGTCTCCGGGTCCATGGTGGTCACGTCGGCCATCATGATCCGGTTCTCCTCGGCCATCACCGCGAGCTTGTTGCGCTCCGCCTCGTTCTTGATTCGGTCGGCTTCTATCTCAAGCTTCTTATTTTGCATTGCAACATAGCATGCCAAGGCCTCCTCCTTTTCTTTGCGTTTCTCGACATACCTTGTTTTCGAGCAATCCCTTCAACGTTGCCTCCAATTTGGCCACGGCTTCCTCGCGCTTGGCATCTTGGGCCGTGGACTTGTGTCCTCTCGGCCGCACTGCCCGGCCATTTTCATCTTGGCCGAGTTGAACCTCTTCATCATCTTCATTCGCCCTTTTCTTCGACCCTTTCTTCAAAGAGTTGTATAGCTCGATCCACTTGGGGCATCCCTTGATCATCTCCCAACAATGCACCAAGTTGAACTTGGTCTTGTACACCTTCTTGAAGAAGTCCATTGCTTGAAACCCAAGGACATCAATGCCAACCCCACTCACCTTCCGGGCCTTCATACGATCATAGGAGGCTTGAAATTTGCTACATTCGGTTTGAATGTGTGACCATCTCTTGCTAAGAGACCCCTCATTTCGATCATTCTCAATTTGGTAGGGACGCAACTTTCTTGTCTCATGGAAGTGCTTGTGAACCCGAATCCAAAACATCGAGCCCTTTTGTTGAGCACCAACGGTGGCATTTTGGCTCACCGTCATCCACGTCTCACAAAGGACTTTATCCTCCATGTCCGTGTATGACGCCGTGCGGGCATTCCTCTTCTTGAGGTTGGCGACGAGGTTGGCGTGCTCCTCATCAAAGTCGAGAGGCTCATCGTCAATTGAGACACGCTCGGCTTGTGTCTCACCTTCGGGTTGTGTCTCACCAAGGCCAGTTGAGTCTTGTGTCTCGGCGTCTTCGGGGTTGATGAAGTTTGGGCCGGTGAACATCATGTCGTCCATGAAACATTCGTCATTGGTGACCTCATCGAAGAAGGCCGGGTTGGACGGCGTCATGGACGGCTCCTCAAAATCGAGCACCCGAGGGTCGGGTATGGTGCCCGCCTTCAACATCGACCGGCTCTTCGGCTTGCCGCGCTCGCGGCTGGCGGCCGACGTGACGTTGAGGTCGATGGGGGGCGCCGCAGGGCCTGCGGGGACATGTGTGCCCACCTCCGGTGACGCCTCGCGGGACCCGAGCCGCGATACGCCAGCCGCGGGGACAGCCGGCGAGGCCGTAGAGAGAACGGGGGACGCTGACCTTGGCGGCTTCCCTTTGGCGGACGAGGCCGAACTCGCCGCCGAGGCCACGACAGCGGGGACAGCGGCGGGAATGAGGCCGCCGAGGAGAAGCACCGCCCGGGCCGCGGCTTGAGTGGCTATGACGTCGGCCGCAGCGCGGGCCTCGATGGCGGCCATCCGCTCCTTCTTGGCGGCGACCAAGGCGGCCGCCGCTGCCGCGGCGTCCTTCAGCCGCTTCTTCTCCCTCCGCCCTTGCCTCTTCTCGGACGCCGGCAGCCTCTCCTTCTTCACCGTCAACAGGGTGGCGCCGGTAGCGGCGGAGGCCGCCGAGAGTCCGTCCTCCATCGTGGGCGGCGGCGGTGCTAGGGCGGCGGCGGAGGGTGGGAGAGGGAGAGGGTTTGTGTGGGAAGGGGGAATCTGTGGCTGGGCACTGGGCCAGGCGCGGACAAGGGAGGACAAGGGCGGACCGAGAGGCTGTCTGTTTTCTCCCCAAACCTGGACCAAACTTGGGCCAGGTTTGGGGCCGAAAACCTGTCCGCGCGGACAGTTGTCCCTTTGCGCCGGGCCGTTGGAGGGGCTCCTCTGTCCGGAAGGACAGATTAGGACAACGCCTGTTCATATGCGCCGGGCCGTTGGAGGTGTCCTAACTGTTCGTGGGGATATATGGCTCCATCCTCGCCTGGTACAAAGGCAGAGTGTGGATCATAATGGAAGAGGAGAGAGTGGTGGTCTGCTCACCGACTCTCCTGCTTGAAAATCCCAGGAGAGAGTGGTGGTCTGCTTGGTCTCATTAAATATGGCGAGAAGAACACATAAAGCGCACCTCCTTGTCAGATTGAATAGTGGCTCTACCAATCCAACGAAAGCTTAGCTAGTACGTCTAGAGGTACGGTATGTACTTGCTCTGCCACCGGCCGGGCGCGTCTTCTGCTACTAGTCTCAAAGCATGCTTTAATTAGGCGTGACAGCCATCTGAGTAGTCATCTTGATGCGTCTCTTGGACGGTTGGACGCAGTCGGGTAACGCTCCGGGGGGGAGACCAAATCCACTCTCAATCAGAAAGGTTAGAAAGTATTACAGTATATTTTAGAACGGATGGAGTACAATCTGAAATATTCTACCATGTTCTGTAGATATTTCAGCATAGAATAGGGCAAATAAAACACATTATAATATACCAAGGGCATTAATTAATTTGTGGAGAAATGTGAATACATTGGTTTGCATAGATTGATAGTGAAATCCACTCTAACAAACTATTTTCTCAAACATCACGGACTAGATTTAAAAAATTACAACAAAACTCGATTTTACAGCGCTTGAAATACATGTGTAATGATATAAATATAATTATTTAATAGAATTTTACATTTACATGGGTGTATTTACATACAACACAATATCAAATGATATATCAAAAAATAATGCACATTGAACAACTAGTTGAATAATGACTAAGTAAAAAAGTTCAGTATAAATGGAAAATAACGTTAACTCTCATCGGGTTCATTCCTTTTCAAAACAAAATGATTGCATTGATCTTCATAGAGCCATGAATGAACCATGCATGTTGCTTTGCATCGCCGGTCGGCGGTCGCCGCCCTATTGGGAAGAGGACGATATCTTGGGTTCCTACGTGCATGGGTTGGCTGAGGAAGCAAACCATGCCGGAACAATGGCCTCTGAGTGGCATCACCGTTTTCTGCGCCGCACAGGATGCAGCCACAGTTGCACCTAGAGAAAACGATGAAAATATAATAATCAAATAAAACGATGAAACCCATACAATGCGGCTGAGAGCAAATAATGCACATATCCTAGTGGGCGCTAAGGTGGCTCACATTGCTGCCGGCGACAAGTGAGGAGGCGGTGCCGAGGCGAGGCTTGTGTGCCTTGTGATTTTTTAACCAGTTGGAGATGTTCTTCCTCCTCTTTGGAGACATATGTGTTATCGACTTTTAATCCGGCCGATCCATCCTCGTGGTGCGCGCCCTCCGAGTGAATATCTTGTGAGTGACGGTTCTTCGGGTTAATCATGAACCCTGGTCGCATGTCCATCTTGGTTCTTCCATTGCAGACATGACCTGGGATCCTGGGCTAGTTCTGTCGTGGAGCTTCAGTCGCGCGTGGCCGTCCGATCCGAGGACAATGCTCGGTGATCGCAAATATATTGGAAGAACGGGTTCTGAATAAAGAATGTCGATCGATAGCGTGCACCAACCATAGCAAAATAGACATATATCTGTTGTTTTATACATAAATACACAAATCCGTTTTATTAATAATCGAGAGGAAAGGTGGCAACACATACGAATCAGGTATAAATAAGAGGCCAATTAGAACTGATCAAGTACTCTCAGGTCTTGAGTCTTGACAGTCCAGCTGACTCGACGATGGCCCACGCAACTCAGGTTCACGAAAGTCTTATTGGTTCATCTCTGCATGGATCACGCACGGAGCTAATTTAATCATCGCTCCATCAGCTGTCTTCTTCACTCCACGGAGCTAGTTTCCGTACCTACTCTCTTCGTTCTACGTAAAAAGGATGACTTCTATTTATGTACATACGGATGTATCTATATGTAACATGTCTAGATACATCCACATGTAGACAAATGGAAGTCATTCTTTTTGAATGGAGGGAGTACTTTGTTTACATCAACTCACGATTTTTTTTTTCATACTTCGCGCGTAGTATTAATCTTCTATATCTAAATAGCAAAGACCCACTACAAGTAATTCTCTCAACATGCAAGGTATCCACCTCATCATGCATCCCTAAGCAATCCTAGATTGACACGTGTCATCAAATCTGCCACCTAATTAAGCAAATCTTCCACCTAATCACATAATAAAAAACTGCACATTCGGCAGGTTCAGTTTTGTGGTGTTTTCTTTCCTCTCTTAAATTCAAGCCACCATGTATTAGTTGCGTTTATTTTTCCATAGTGTGTAACTGCAGCCCACCATAAACCAATAGAGCCGGTTAGTCTTCTGGAAATACCACTTATTCAGCACTTTAAGTACCGAACGTGTTCATGCTTCTCTGCGTTCCGGTCAGTTTTACCTCTTGCTCTATATATATAACGATGTCAAGCAGGCAGCTCAAATTCATCACCCAATCTGCCATCTGCCCTCTTACATTTATCCTGATTATCTTCACCGTAGGCCACTGTCGCCTGCTCAATCACGTCTGGGCATGCACGGCGACGCGGCCGCGAGATGTGCAGAAGAGGGTAGATTAGATAAGCACTAGCTAACTCTGCAACACTACCATCCTTGCACGAAATAGGTCCTCGGTCGAGCTGCGCGTGAGTTGGATTTGAGCAAACGTTAGCTCGCCTTTCCCCTTTTCAGTTCTAATCTCCCTTAGCTTGATTAATTAGTTTTGACTAATTCTTTTTTATATGAGTTTTGACTAATTTATTGGTCAGCTTATGTTTGTATTCAGAAGTTCAGACCAGATCAGGTTCCCAAGAGTCAAGAGACAGAGCGTCATTTTATTTTTGATCTCAAGGATGATTCGTGTAAAAATTTCAACATACCCGCACAGGGTGTGTTCCGTTCAGGATTTAGTTCTACCTGCATTGACAGCATGCCTATACACGTAGTATTGGAAAAGATTAACCATCTACAATGGATTGTGATGTACTAATTATAGCTGACCATATGTACATTGTTCCTGCATTGCATAAAAACTCTATCCCCAATCCTCTAACTTCGTGATCAGCAGGCAGCAGCAGCATGGTGTCGGCTATATGGTTGTCTCCTCCTGTTTCATCTACTAATCCCAACATATTCTAAGATATCCCATGTTTGATGTAGTTGTTTTTTCTTTATCAACTTTCCATCTCATTTCAGACTTTACAGATGGTGGGAGCACCAGGCACCGGTACATCAGTCATGCCCCTTGGATATCTCAGTTTCTACTTATTGCTCTTCAGCAATGAAAGTGAACCGGGAAGAAGCGATAACAAGATCAAGATGTGATGGTACTCAACAATTTGCGGTTGTAAGAGAATCCTCAAACTAAAAATTACTCCTAAATACTTTCCGAATCTCTCATCAATTATCAAGAAAAGATGTCCGGTTCGCGGCCAGGACTTGATTAAAAGCAAAGCCAAGTAAATAGAAATATGCTTGCACTCCAACATTATTAATTTGTATAGAATGATCATGTTATTCTTTCCATACATGAAAATCATCTCTAATGCCCGCTGCAACGCGCGGGGCATCAACTAGTTAATTAAATACAACGGCACGGCTGATCATTGATCAAGTCCTTGGTGACAAAAAAAAATACAAAGACCTGTCATCCTGTCACTGCACTGTTGGTGCATGTGCGACGATTTTGCTTGCGTTTTCGACAGTTAGACTGACAGAGGACAGGTTAATTAGGTTTAGGTACCCTTCCCTACATCTTCACCCCTCCAATCAATCTGGCAAGGAAGAAGCCGTAGCGACAGCATGACCCAAATGTCAGCAGGGCGATGGAGATTCCATGCCCTAGACAGGAAGGCATCGCTGCTGCATTGCGTACCGTATCCTTGTATCCTTGTACGCGAGGCCATCGCCATGCACGGGTATTTGCCGCTATCGGACATGGCCCGTCGAGGTCACTCAGAAAGACGCCATGAAACTTGTATAGATAGCGGCGCAGCAACGGCAGTTGGTGACCCGACAGAGAACGGCGTGCCCCGATCCCGTCAGGCTGTCACCGTACGCCCCAAACTTATACTAGTGCTAGTACTCCAGAAAGAAATGAAAATACTAGTATCATGTACGACGATGCTACTCAAGTGCGAGGTCCAATAATTGGAGCGGCTCTGCCGTACCCGCCGGTGGCAGACACGGCTGCCGCTCCCGGCAAGCCGGCGTGGCAGCACCGGCATGGGCGTGAGGGCCGGCCGGCGTGCAGTCCGGGACGATTCCATCCTACTGGTGCAGCTCGACGTTGTGCCTTCGTTTTCACCGAGGAGAGTTTTCACTCTGCTTCTTCTTCTACCTCGAGAAGGAGAGTTTATGCATTAGGGACAAGGATGGCGTTGTTTCTTAATGATAATTTTGACTCTGGCTTGATTGATTAGGTGAGCCGAGTTACTGTCTTATCTCTCCTCTCTAGACTAATCAATCTGACCCACACCACACGCCTGATGATGATGTTAAAAACAAGGGAATAAAAACACGGTGACCCACGCGCACAGGCTCTCTCTGTGGGGGCTTCATTAGCCCCCAAATTCAGGTGGGTCAGATGACGATGATTTCCGTCGTTTTCCGGCGTGGCGTCGTACCGGGGAAGACTGCTGCGGCACGCATTGAGAGAAGCCAACAAATTAACCCGAGCCAGGGAAAGGAAACGGTCAGGACAATGCAATTGCGTTCGTCGTTGTCTCGATCTTTTGTTTTTCTCCGAGCGTACGTTTTTGTTAATAAAGATTTTGCTATTTTCCAATCGATTGGGGTCTTATTAAGTTATGTTCAGTTTATAGAAATAGATTGGTACATACGAAAATCGCCACTGTCGGCATTTACAAATTGACCTATGTTTTTCTCAACCTCACGGTTTGGATTAGATCCGGTCGTGCGCGTCTAAAAATTTAAACCCTCAAGTTTAAAGTAGGTGAGTCGTGAAACTCCGCTTTCCGTTGACACAGTGGGAGTTGGGACATGTCCACGCTTGCGATTTTCAGGTTGTCGGATAGAACCGAGGAATTTCAAGATGGTTATAAAAGACGTTATAACTGGATGACCAATGTTGACGGGTGCATAATCTTAGATGGGACGTATACGGGTGCACCAATTTCAGTGCAAAGACGGTGTGTAATTGGTATTTATTGATATTAATAATTCCTTTGTCAAAAATATACGAAAATCGCAATCGTCACTTAGATGCTTTTTCAAAAACAAGGTCACATCGTTTGGTATGAATATCGCGGCAAAGAGTTCAGTTTCAATATGGATCGGGAAATATTACCACGCGTCCTTAGTTCGAACAGAGTATCTTGAGGAGTGTATAGTGAACACATAATATGCTTTGCCGAGTGCTCCATGCTAGACATGGTTCTTAGCCTTGCACATAGACACTTTGTTGTACTCCATTTGTTCTATAATATAGGATGTTTTAGACATTTTAATACGGATCCAATACGGAGAAAAAATGGGTGAACTACCTACTAAAATTACATCTAGATATACGAATCAGAGAAAAGCTAAAAAAACTATAAAAAAAAAACTTATATTTATGAACGAAGGACGAAGGACGTATGTTAATATGGATACGACTCCTATCACAACTCGTTGGCAAATCTGAATTAGCCCTTAGAAATGCTAGGGTGAAACAAAACTACAACTCACTAAATAGAGAATACAACTAAATACTACTTTTGTCCCCAAATATACAACGTTTTGGTGAGAATATATACACTTTGAGATACCATGCATAATAAAAATTATATCCAAGCATTTAGCATGCAATAAGATAACACTAAGTGATGGAGCCGGCCAGCTTATAGAACTTGGGCAAACAACGAAGGTACCGACCCTGAAACCACTGACCGACCTTCACATCTCGCAAAAATTCGGACAATGTTCCTCGGTTGAGCCCATATGGCCACCTGGTGTCGCCGAGAGCTGGCTCTGCCATCGGATACAATCAACTGAAATTGGCTTTATAATTATAGAAAGACAACTTTTTTTTAGTTTTTCACTAAGTGAATTTGGTTTGTAGCTCATTGTTCTCACAATGAAGCCTAAGGAATACGCGTTTTTCAAAACAAAATCGATATAGAAAGACAACTTTCTTTAGTTTTTCACTAAGTGAATTTGGTTTGTAGCTCGTCGTTCTCACAATGAAGCCTAAGGGATATGTGATTTTCCAATAAATTTGGATGGCTTGAATCCTAATTTTTCTTTTCTATAGGCCTTTTGGATTGGAGTTTCATAAAAAGTTTGGAGGATTTTAACCCATAGTAAGTTTGGAGGATTGGATCGTAGGATTCCAGCCTTCAATTTTTTATGAAATTCATTCCTATTCCCTACATTACAGAATCTTTGCGGGAGCTCAAACCAAATTTATTTTATTTTGAAAAGTCCAATACACATTCACTCCATGTCTGTCTACTATCTCGTTTCCTGCAAAAATAATGCGTTTCTTTTCCCGTGCACCATGAAAAGTCAGATCTTACAAAATTCATGTGTTTTGATATCATGTAGCGATTTACAGTACATAATATTTCAATCTTGTGCCTTTTCTATTCCTACGTTTTGGAAATCATGCGATCCAAAGTGGCCCTATAAATGTCCTTTGGAGAATAGGGTCGTGGTTAGCAAATTCCTATGTCCTCCATTTCATATGAATCTCAACATAAGCTCAAAACTCATTTAGCGCCTCTTTTATTCGTATGATAGAAAAAACGTAAGAATAGGAAAAACACAGTATTGCAATGTCATGCCTACGTCAATCCTACATGATATCATATACACCAGTTTGTTTGATTCCATCACCGAAAAAATTAAGGATTTTGAAAAGGAGGTTTGAGTGGTGCTAGATTTGCTATTAAATTTGGTGAAAATGATTTCTTAGAACAAATTCCTATGAGATTCAGTCCTATGAATCAAATAACCACCCTGGGGGAGAATCCTAAGGATTTAAAATTTTCCAAAATTTCTATGCAAATCCTATAACGTATTACAAATGATTACTTAGTAAAAAAAATCTATAGATCCAATCCTACAAATCAAGCGACCATCTTAGGAATAATTTCCAATGATTCCATTGCTCCAAAAATAATATGAATATGAAATTCTTTTGAATCAAAGGAGCCCTTAATGTTTTGTTTGACAACTTCAATGTACCGACATTCTCTCTTTCTCTCCCTCCCTCAGTCCTCTAGTATGCATGTGTTTTCAGTCTTTAATGTACAACATCAAAGGCGACTCCGAAAAGAATTCGTGTGTTATAAAATCATATGATGGTAGTGGAAATCAGCCCCATTCTGGTACCATAGGGGGAAATCTTATTGCCTCCATTTTTTATGAACCTAAACACGAGCTCAAAACTTGTTTTTATGTTTTGGTTGACATTCTCTCTACTCGATCCTCTAAAATTCACATTTTCCAGTCTTCCGTTTATGTACACCATCAAAGGCTAATCCACATATCATAATCTGCCTCAGTTACAACACTGCACTCTCCAAGATGTCCTCATTTTATACATCCTCTGCCAAGAGAATGGTCATTCTTCTATCTCCAATGCATGCAAACGATGCTACGAAGTATTTCAGGAAATACTCTCATTTGGCCTTGCGCCTGGAGCCGAGCTGTGTCTGCTGCATTTTGTGCTTCAGATAGTTGGGTCCAAACAGTACCGCCGCTGTGTTGCAAAAATGTGCGTGGCTTCAATGGCTGTGGTTTCAGACATACGAATGTAATCATCCAATCCGGAGCTCCATATGATAGAAGAGCATCAGTGCATTTTTCAATTGGTGAGAATCCAAAAAGTTGGGTGCAATCTTTTTTCAGTTCGAACTAGTCACCATAGTCCCGAATACCATGCAAGATGTTCATGAACACCTCCAAAAAGAATTGTATTGCCTCTATTTCATATGAATCTTAACACGAGCTCAAAAGTTGGTTTATGTTTTGGTTGACAACTCAGATGCATTGGCATTCTCTCTGCTCAATTCTCTAAAATTGACGTGTTTCAGTATTATGTTTAAGTTCACCATCAAAGGCTGCTCTAACAAAAACTATTGCGTTTTGGGATCATAGAGAATTCACTCACAATATGTGGCATTTCAACCTATGCATTTTCTTGTTGCTAAATTTTTAGATTTTCACGGCCGAATAGGCCCGAAGGAGAGGAGAGGGAACATGCTCAGATGAAGAAAGAGACCGACCATTGGATTTTTGTATCATCGAGTTGTGAATCTTTTAATTTCTGGAGAACATAATGTTGAATCTTTTCTATAGTACGAAGGGATCAATCATTGAATCTTCGTGACCGAGCACCGGCGAATTTGGCCGCGCTCCGCTGCACCTCCCATAGGTCGACAGCAAATCTACCTGCCGTTCAGGCGTTCAGCAGCGTAGCGCTGGAATCTGCCGCTGTGTGCATAGCGCTAATTGGGTAGGGTTCGCCGTCGCACACAAATTACACAACCAGACACCGAGGCCAGTGAAAATCAAAAACGACTGGAAAAATAAGAAAAGAAAGTTGGGAAAGATTGGTAGTAGTAAAACTGAAGATAAGGACCGGTGGTTTTGGAAGCGAGCACACACAAACCAAAGAATGACATCCCTCGAGCAGCTGAGAGCCCTCCTTTAAGATCACCACCCTCCCCCATTGCCATCTCCCACACCCTCTCCCTCTCGTCTTCTTCTCGCCCGGCGGCTTCTGCCTAGTGCTGTGCCGTGACACTCAAGATCGTAGCCTCGTAGGTACCAATAATTGAACGGCAGTTCGCTGCTTGCTCTGTCCTGCCGAACTGAATTGCTGCGTTCGTGCGTGCAGAGGGGTAGTGCAAGGTTCGATCTTTGAGATGTTTCTGAGGTCCAAGGTCCAGGAGATGATCCTGAGGAGGAGGTCCAGATCGATGAACGGCGCGCAGCACGCTGGCAACCCGTCGACGGCTGCGTGCGTCGACGGCAAGGGTGCACGTTCGCCGTCGTTCGCGTCGCCGAGGCTGCTGCACTGCTCGTCGCTCCCGGCGGGCAGCTGCGCCACGGCCGGCGCCGGGAGCCCCCTGCGGGACTCCAACGACACGATGGCCTACTCCATGAGCCCGACCTCCGTGCTCGACGCGTCGGCGGCCTTCGGGTCGGGCTCCGACGGCGGCGGCACCGGCAGCAAGCGCCGGCCGTGGTGCGACGGCTGCGCGGGGCCGCACGGGCTCGCCGACGCGCTCGAGTGCGCCCACGACGGCCAGCTGCGGAGGAGGAGCATCCTCGCGGGCAAAGTCAAGGCGCCGGCGCCGGCGCCGGCTCTGGTCCGGTCCTGCTCCCTGGACCGCCGCGTGGAGTTCGGGGTCAAGAACAAGAGCTCGTGGCTGCCGCTGCGCGCCGGCGGCGGCCGCAAGGCGCAGGAGGAGGATGCCGCGCCGGCGCCGGACGAGGTGGAGATGGAGCCGTCGTCGGAGGACTACACCTGCGTCATCTCCCGCGGGCCCAACCCGAGGACGGTGCACATCTTCGGCGACCGCGTCGTGGAGGGCGACCACGGGGAGACCTCGCCGCGCCAGATCAACCTGCCGGAGCCGGCGCGCCTGGAGACAGAGGCTTCTTGAGCCTATGATGCCATCCATAGCACCTTGATGATCCATGCTTCCGTCGGTAAAGTAGTACCAAGTCTCGGCGATGCTGTCACAATCAATCATGTGGTATTTCTTCTTTATTATTACTAGTTCAATATTGATGAGATGATCAAGTAGGTAGACGCCTCTTCGATCATGCGATGATCATCACATGGGCTCTTCCTTGATCAGATGATCAAACAGAGATGGGTTTTGTCTGTAATAGAAATTCTTTGCTACAGAGCACACATTTGTACTGCTACCAGAGTATGATCCGAACATGTAAATTAGCTGCTGAATTGAAATGAAATGAACTACTAGTAGTATCAAACAAATGCACTGAGTTTCTTTCTTGGTACTTTGAATCCTGACAAGAACACCTGATCAGGAATCTGAGAACAATTTCCCATGAAGCTAGTTGCTGAAATCAATCAAGCTAGCTAGGCTAGCTACTCCCATGCTCTACAAGATGCTGCTGCATCTCCAATAATAGCTATAGTTTTATTGCAACAGCAGCAGCAGTGTCACAGAAAGGAGAGCCCAAATGATTGATGTCCCCTGGCGAGGCCACTTTTTTTTTTTTGAACAGGGGCGAGGCCACTTGAAGGGTGCCTTGTCCTAGTCAGGGGCCCGGATTTGGCAAACGGTTGCAGCGACCCACTGTGGGCGGTGGGCCAGGCGCCCCCTCGTCTCATCTGATCCGATCCATCTCCTCCGGGAACGACTTGCGCTTCAGCTTCTTTTTCGTGACCACGATGGCGTTGATGCCCACTCCTCTCCATCTTTTCCTTTTATTTTCTTCTCTTTCTTTCTGGTGATCATTGCAGCATGCCATCAGCTGATGTGAACTGTGGTGGGTATCAGAGGGTTTTCAATCCACTTTCTTGCAGGGCAGATCAAAATCTACTACTATGTGTGATGATCGGTGGTAGGGAAGAGTGGAGCAACTGGACAGGGATTCTTGAGAAATTTTAGCTTCAGCTTGCGCTGGAAGATTCTTGTAGAATGGTTATTTACTTCATAATATGATTGTGGTTTGGATGGTGATGTATCTGGGAAGTAAAGTTGTGATGCTGTTCAGCGGAAATGTTTTTACTTGCTGTAATGTTTATGTACACATGTTGCCAGAACTACAGATGCAGCAAAAGAAAGAAGTATAGACGCTGTGACCGAAGAGAAACCACATCCTGAGTCCAAATGAAACCTGATATAATACTGTCCACCAAGACAAAAAAAAATCTCAAAAAGCTTGCTCTAGTTCCAGTTGATGTTAAGGATGACAATTTTATCCATGGAGCCGGGTATCCATGGATATCCGACCCGATGGATGAAGGTTTGGAGGGCAGTTTTTGTCCATGGATTTCATGTGGCGGATATCCGCTAACTCATGGGTTGGGCACAGGCAAAGATTTTTCTCCACGGATATCCAATGGATACCCGACTGACTTGTGGGACCCACATGCCAGTGAGTTATGTATTTTTTCCCCACGACCATCTCTTAATATTCTTGAAGCCCAACTCACCAATGACCCAAATTCACGTAATTACTAATTAATGCTAACTTGTAATAAGAAGTATTGGCTATTTTCGTGAGATTGAGATGAGATTATGTATTTTATGGTGTGATTTGTTTGAGATTCTACATATTTTAAGTACTTTGTTGTTGAATATTGTTGATTTAATACTCCGATGCATTACTCGTGGATATCCATGGATATCCGGTGGGTTTGGATATTAGGCGATATCCATGCCCATGGATACTTTCGTGGGTGGGCAATAGTGATGCTGATGGATTTGGATCTGGTTTTGGTATATCCGCCCGAACCCCCCGTTGCCATCCTTAGTTGATGTACTGAGCTGCGAGAATGATTTTGACCAGGGTGTTCATCATCATGCATCTGCTCCAACAAAACATCTCACCTAAAACCACCCCATATTAGTCTGACAAAACAAAATGAAGCCCCGTACAAGGGCAACAGCAGAGGATAAAATTTAGTGTAATTCATATGCAATCTACTTAATTAGGTTGGAGAAAGCATCAGACCAAATAAAGCTAATGCTATTTGTCCTCCATGTTGACCAAGCTTTGCTGTGGTGAATGGGTTACAGCCACTAATTTGACATTAAAAAACCACCAGTAGCCGAATCAGCAAATGCACATGATAGAACATTCAGAAACTTGAATACTGATGTGCCAACAGACTTGCAATCCATTCAGTTTTACCAGCAACAGATGACAGAGGGAAGTGGCCATGATGTCAGTTTTGATATTTACAGTTGACTAGACACTAAGTCATTTACATGCAAGCTAGTGTTCTCAAGAATAGCGGTAAACAAGCATTAACATACTGAAGTGAAACTCTCCACATCCTAGACTAGATGGCCGAAGGAAACCCAGATCTCAAGCCCAGATATGAATATGATTCTTGTCAGCTGTAGCAAGAGGTCCAAACCCGGACCATGCACTTGAAAGAACCGGTAATGAATGTCCCTCCAGGATGGCCAGCGGCTGCGGCACATCCTTCTCATCCTTCGGTTTCGGCCATATGTAAACAGACCCATCGGAAGAGCCAGCCGCAATGCAGTTTTCATCTGGGCTTATACAAGGTCTGCCCCAGCTGCCAACCATTTTGTTACCCGGGGCCATGAGCGTTCCACAAAATTCCACTGTCACCGTTGGCATTCTAACATCAAAGAGCTTGTGCACATTCTCTCTTCCACTTGAAAGAACATAATTTTTGCTCCGGGATACACAGACTGAGGTGACATCAGTATGAGCTTCTACCATGGCTGAGTTTTTTCCACTGCGGATATCGTGGAACTGAAGGGTTCCATTCCTATGACCTGAGCAAATGGTATCCCCATGGATGAAAGCTAGCGAGTTAGGGGTGGTTCCTGACATTATGGTGCTTTTACAGAAGCCAGTCTGGAGATCCCAAATCTTGATAGTACGGTCACTGGATGCACTAGCAATAACCAAGCTTTTCACCCAGCTTGCATCTACAGAAGAAACACTTTTTGTGTGACCAGTCAGAGTGTGACGAGGACGCCCCCCATTAACTTCCCATACAAACAACTTGTTAGAGCTACATGCGGCAATCACAAACTTGTTATCATTGGTCACAGCAAGATCATTGACAGATCCCAAGCAACCATGTAGAGTGGAGGTTAAAGCACCAGTATGTGCAGACCATATCTTGACAGTTTGATCCTGGCCACCACTGATTAGCTTGTCTGTGTTATTCTGGAATATTATAGCTCCACACCCACCATCATGAGCACGGATGCTGATTCTGCATGTAGATGGGATTGCTGTTTCCATGATGTCAATGTACCCAGCTTCGGATCGACGAATGATACCATCAGCTTCTTGTTCTGCATTGTGTTGTATTCCGCCAGCGCCAAGCCCAGCTGCCTTTAACTTTAAGACCATCTCCTCATACATCGCATTGGCCTGAACAATTTTATCCACACCACGTAAAGCAGCAGTTCCTTGGTACATACTAACACCACGTGTACAATTATTGATTTAAATCATACTGAGTAAATAAAATATCTCTGACAGCTAAAACAACCATAACTCCATAAGCAACTTGGTTCCTCTATTTCCACTCTTGTTACAGAAGTGAAGTGAAAGAGTTTGAACATAATTACATATAATAATTCAGAAAAGGGTCAACCTTGCCGGACCACTTGTATGGGTTGAAATGGTCGAGGGGCAAATATTTGAGGACTGTTACAATAAAACAGTAATTTACAAGGAAGGTTATCGTGTAAATTTAAAAAGCTGAAGCATTTTAACAACAAAAATTCACATTTAGGTGGAAGCGAAAGTACACCAACATAGTGCACCAAGTCTCTTGTGTTAGTATCATGGTAAGCATGGTGATGTTTGAAGTTTCTCATGGCAAAGCGTAATGCTTGAACAATTTTCGATTTGTATTACCTTATACTGGAAACGTGAAGCCTTAGCAATAAAAAGAGACGACAGGGGGTACCTCATTAAGCTTCTCTGCCTCAGCATCTTGGCTTGCATCAACCGCTCGACCAACTGTGTGTTCTCATTCTCCACACCTTTAAGCTTCGTTAGCGCCTGTTCAAGCTCAGCTTTAGCCGCCTGGTGCTCCTGAATCAGAAGACTCAAAGCATTCGTCTTTTCTTCAAGTGACTGCTTTAGCTGCACGTTTTCTTCGCTGCAAAGGTTTCATACAAACATCAACGGTGATGTTGTCCACAGACAAACTCAATTAAACAGTAGCAAAACTACCCATCACATAACATCCAATACCTAGTCTGCCCAAGCTCGCTCTGCAAAGTTGCGCTCAGCGCCTCCTTCTCTTTGAGCAGCGACTTCGACGCTTTCCCCTCTTCTATCTCGGCAACGAGCTGCTCGGACAGACGGGACTGTGCCTTGTAGCACTGCTGCAGCTCCAACTCGCTCTTCTCAGCCTTCTCTTTCCACTCCTGAGCCTGCAGATTGGGGTCAGAAAACCAATCAATGCACACAGAGGAGACCACAGCGGTTGCACGTACGTGAATTAGTACAACTATTTCGTGGATTGCTAAGCTAAATTTGTTCTACATTGTGGTTACACTACTATATTTAGCAACAGCCGGAGAGAGGAGTAATCAGCTACACATAGCCGACTCCATCAGCGCATCTCTTTATGGACTCTATATGGACTTTATAAGGCTCGAATGCGTGTTCATTAGTGACGTCAAAGTGCCCCGATTCGATCGAAGCTCGGGAGATCAATAAGTAAGAACAGGCCAGACAGATTTGTATCTTACGTGTGCGGCGGAGGGGCGTTTGATCGCCTCCATGCCGGGGCGGTGGGCCTCCACCTCGAGGCGATCCCGCTGCCGCAGCAACCGCTTGACGCGCCCGATCGCCGCCCTGCCGGCCTCCGCATCCGCCATCGTCCTGCGCCAACAACAACAACAACTAAATCATGAAACCTCAAGCGAAAAAAACGAAGGAAGCACGGATTAGCTCCTTTTCTCGAAGAAACCTCAAGTTCTCGCGCGGAGTCCGTCGGCGGTGGCGGCGGAGGAGGTCGCGTGTCCGGCGGCGTGGCTTCTCGGCGAGGGCGACTTGGGCGTTGGGCGGAGGGCAGGACTGCAGGAGAAGAAGAGGAACCCGATTGTTTGGCGTCCGGGCCGCGAAGTGAGCCCGATTGGATATGGATTGTAGTTGGACACTCGTAATGTGGGCCCGAGTCGGATACGAGTTGGACTTGGACCCGAACTTTGTGAAGCCCATTCTGAGAGCATATTGGGCCGAGATGCGAATGGAACGGAATATTCCGGCCTTGGTGACCAGAAAGAGAAAGAGGCGTCTCCGCCTCCCACGCCGGCGAAATCCACGGCCGCCGCTTCCGCCTTTCCTTCCCTTTCCTGTTTCCTCCACACGTTGCGTGCTCCGCACGTAAGCGCATTGGCGCCTCCCTCCCCCCTGCGTCGCCGGGCGGTCTGGTGCTGGTTCCTCGCCATCTGCCATCGAGGGGACGGCTCGCAATGGCGGTCGCCGCGCTCCTGCGCCGGAGGGCGCTCTCGTCGTCGTGCGGCCATGGTCAGTGTCCGCTTTCACTTTTATGTCGCGTTAATTCCTGCCTGGGCGTCCTGTACTCCTGTGCGTGCGTCGGTGCGTGGTGTTTCGTCAGCTGCTGTGTTCGTCGCGCGCGCACCTGCACGGTGTGTGTTCGGCGGAATGCCAAAAACTAGAGCGCGGTATGCGGCACTATTGGTGTCAGCGATCGGTATCCTTTTGAAGGTCAGCTTCATGCTGCGTGTTTGATCGGACAAGGGGGGCAGTCAGAGTCGGGGAATGTGCTGCAGTTATCTGGGAAAGTGAGAGGAATGTAGATACTTTCTCCCGTTGATTGTGCCTGCCTGCCTGGCTGTTGTTCTGATGAATAGGTTATATAGCTATGGATTTTAAATTTTTGTAGAGTACTGCCTCAGTTCCAAAATAGTTGGCGTCCTAGAAATTGTCCAACCAAATTTCCTTAGCTTTGACCGTCAATGCATCAGAAGATTACTAAGATTGTTCAAATGGACTAATACTATTGCTTCATTATATCTGTCATGGGAAAACATTTTATGACTACATAATCAATATAAAAAATAACGCGGTTGTAGTTGCATCTTGGAGTGAAACGCCATTTATCTTGGAAGGAGGGAATATAACCTTGTGTTCTTATGATATTACTGTCTGACAGAATAAAAATTCTGTTTGGGGTGAACATGTTATCTACGAAAGGAAGCCTAATTTATTGTGATTTGAACAATCCTACTCACTTCTGTAAGCACATTCAACTCCGAGCACTATCAGTCGCAGGTGCAGCTTCTCTGCATGCTTCTCCCGCCGTGTTAGGTGGAAAACACAGAGTCAGGGAGATGGCGCTTGCGGCTGTGCGTTAGTCACTTGCATTGTGATTACCGATGTGGACTGTTATTTTGTTCATCTCTGCAATATGCTTTATTTAAGGTGTCAAGAACTTTGGTAGGTTTGGTCCATTGTAAAATCTTATCATTTTCTAAGAATTTTGTGTAACACTTTTTGTGTACAGATGTTTATATCCGCTGCCTTCTCTCCTATTCTGATCGACATTCCTTGGCCAATTCTGCCAATTTGAGATTTTTGAGGGGCAACCACAACTCTGGAAAGTTCGATTTTACTGATATGACGTAAGAATACATTCTGTTCTTTTTAATAACCTAATTTCCAAGTTTCCTCTACATATTTTTGGCAGTGTATAAATTTGTGCATTATGTACCATATCTTGAGGGATTCCATTTTAAAACAGTTGTCCCGTGCGGGGTGCTGGTATCCCACATTATTCTTGTTCTAGTTTAAATATGACAACTGTTGACACAACAGTGGTGCACATGTCATTTTAGTTTCAACTAATTTTCTTAAGCAATCGTCATACCAAAGTGCAATGTAAGTCTTCGAGATTAATTATGTGCCAAGATATGCTGTAAAACTGTGTTTGTTTTCTCATTTTCTGTACTACAAAGACTTGACTAAGTTCTATGCTATATTGAATAACAGCCATCCTCATTTGTGGTACCCTAATGCCCGAGAAAAGAAGCGTAAGGTATTTTTACATGTTGGTCCTACTAACAGTGGGAAAACATATAGTGCTCTCAAGCGATTAGAAGCGAGCTCTTCAGGTACTATTTTGCACTACCCAGTGAAAGTGAAAGATCATAAAGTTGAAATGAGTTCTCTGAATCATAGCCCAATGTTGTAGGCGTGTACTGTGGACCTCTAAGATTGTTAGCACGGGAGGTAGCAAAAAGATTAAACGAAGCTAATGTCCCTTGTAACTTGACTACTGGACAAGAAAGGGAAGAAATTGATGGTGCAAAGCATAACTCAGTGACGGTTGAGATGGCTGATGTGACAACTGAGTATCAGTGCGCTGTTATTGATGAAATTCAGGTATGTGAAGTGACCCACATTTTGCATACTTGCTAGCAAGATGTATATTCATATTATTTAAAAAAAATGCCAATTCTTATTACAGATAAGAATGTAGAGACTTATCGAGCTATTTTTTTTTGCTAAACCATCCGACTAACCATATTTTCAACTGTATATGAAGTATTGTTTGGAATGGTCCTCATAATTCTCATTTCCTTTGCTTTGACGTAGTAGATGGTTGGCTGTAGAACAAGGGGTTTTTCATTCACACGTGCACTTCTGGGGCTTTGTTCAGATGAGCTTCATGTTTGTGGTGACCCAGCTGCTGTTCCTATTATTCAGCGATTGCTTGAAGTTACTGGCGATGTGGTTACGGTAATTTAACCAAACCTCACCTTCTGATGTTCATATATATAGTATGTACTTTCGATCTGCTACACACATGATAGTTGTCAAATTGAATTGTATTAAGGTTGCCAGTTATGTTCCTCTGTCGGGATAAAACTAGTTATATGAAACTCGATTTGTTCACATGGACAGAGAACTTAGTCCTTTGTACAAGAGGAGTATAGACAATGTAGCACTCAATGTCGTAGGATACATTAGTAAGTATCACGTTGTCTCCCAGTTCAGACAGTGATTTTCTGAACATATCATATAGTACTTTCATACATGATTTCATGTGATGAAATCATGTAAATCATGGATAACAACATCAGTCTATCTTAGGCCTTTGCCCAGGGTATGCTTTGTGTCCTGTTACTGGTGTTGTACCAACGATATTTACTGAACTTATTCCTAGTGTATCATAAGTTACGCTTTGGCATGTACCAGTTTATGCCTTTGCCCAAAATTTAATTTGCAGACCTGTTATGTAGTAAGTAGTAACACTAATTTAGGACCTCTAAAATGAGAACCTGGCTAGTACTTATTTTCAGGCTAATTCTCCTGGTGTCCTGATGCAAACATCTTGAGAACAATATTTCACATAGCAAAATATCCTAATATGTTGGGTCTATGTTGCTGACCAGGTTCAGTATTATGAGAGACTATCTCCTTTGGTTCCTCTGAAGACTACACTTGGATCTTTCTCTAACATCAAGGAAGGGGATTGCGTGGTAACCTTCTCACGGCTTGAGATATATAAGCTTAAGGTTGGTATTCTTCAAGGTACTATTGTAGCCATGCTTAGTTATTTGGGAACATATGATAAATACTATTTATCTGATTTTTTTGACATTTCCAAAAGATTAAAATTTAAGGATACTTCAATGTCAAATTTATTCAGCCTATCAGCCTATCTGGATCTCAACATGTAAATTTGGAAATGATCAGACCCCTGTTCTGATTATCTCTCTACCCAATTTTAAGTTTTTAACACTGCACTTTTTTTATCTCTCCAGAAAGAGAAGGAAGGGACAATTACGGTAGCAATGGGTTTTTGTGATAAACTGTACGCTGTGGCTGTGGGGCTGTTGCCTCACAGTCACAGGTCAAAAATAATAATTTTCGGTAGCATTATGTGACAGGATAGATAGTCCCGTTGATCGCCGATACCAGCCCAGCTGTTTTTCACAAATGCAATTTGATGAAACTTGTTACTGTATTCTACTCCCTCCGTTCTAAATTAATTGACTTGGTTTTGTCCAAATATGGATGTATTTGTACTTGTTTGATGTCTAGATACATCCATGTGTAACAAAATGTGTGTCAATTAAATCCGAACGGAGGGAGTAGTTAGTAATAGTCCAATAGTCCAAAAAAAAAAAATTACTTTTCCATAATATACATGCCGGTTGAATATTCCAAAGAAACTTAAGCGGTTAAAATAAAAACGCAAACCCATGGCCTACTCAAAAGAGGAACCAAATAAGCCAGGGCCTCCAGTACTCCAGTGATAGAAGCGCTGCTACTGTCAAAAAAAGTTGGTCCGGTGATCCTGCGCTTCCTAGTCTAACCCGAGGAGAACTTGATGATCACAGTGACATTACTACTTACCATTGTTAGTTATACCCATGGTATGTGGCTACGTGCCCAAATACATGACAATGATTTTCTTTGAATAAAGAATACATGACTCCTATGCATAATTCTGTTGTTTTACGGACAAGATAAAGTGAAATCCGAAGTTTCAGCTACCTTTCTTACACTGAATTTTGTCACATGCAGAAAAAGGTTGAAATGGCGGGAAAGCATCTTTGCTCTGTAGTCTATGGCTCTTTGCCGCCAGAAACTCGAACGAAACAGGTAATTTACTTACATTGGTATTTCCTAGTATTAACATATACCTCATTGTCAATCATGTATCCGTAGGTCCTCATATTATTAGAAGTAAGGTGAAATATCGCACTTTCCATTTGAACATATTGATATACATACCAGCACATCTAGCTGAATATTGATTGACAAATAAATATGTTACGTGATGGTTGAGTCACAACCATCTGAACCATAAAGCATTTTTTTCAGTTATGAAATCTGTATTATCAATGCTGCTTTAGATGCTTTGGAATTGAGTGTACTGTTCAGTGTTAGGTGGATGGATTTTCAGTTACTGTATCGTTTCTTTTTACCTGCTATTTGTGAAGATTTAAATCAGCACCACTTTTTTTCTGTTTATATAATTTGTTGATGCAACACGCCCACAACTCTTAGCCAGAACTAAGAGATTAGGAGTTATGGTTGTACGCACTAAGTTCATTTGTTTGCTTGTCTTACTTTATTCTTGGCGATGACATGATTGTTTGGATAAATTTGTTAATCTGTTCCCTAAGTTTGCAGGCGACGATGTTCAATGATGAAGCCAGTCACCTTAATGTGCTAGTGGCTAGCGATGCTATTGGAATGGGTCTTAATCTGAACATTTCTAGAATTATTTTCTCTACACTGAAGAAGTTTGATGGTGTCTGCACCAGGGAACTTACTGTGCCTGAGATCAAACAGATTGCTGGTATTATATTTGTTCTTAATTGTTTCATCCCTGGCAGTTCTCTCTTCCCTGCATGTCTCATTCTTTTTTTAGGCAGGGCTGGGAGATATGGGTCTAAATTCCCAGTTGGCGAAGTGACCTGTCTAAATGCTGCAGATCTCCCATTACTACACTCATCTCTGAAGTCACCTTCCCCCATTATAGAGGTGTCCACCGATTACCCAGCTGTTATATATATGATGAAACTTTCAGAAGCTCTGTATGAGTCACAGTTAGTAAAGCTAACCACAAATACTGCATTACTTTATCTGCAGCGCGCTGGACTTTTTCCCACATTCGATTTATTGTCTGTGTATTCACGATTGCAAGGAACCGACTTTTTTCACCCTATATTGGTAAGCTAAACATACCATATTTCTTGGTTTTTAAATGCATTGATGCAATCACAGAGCAGTTTCATACTTTTATAACATCTTAAGGGTGAATGGCAAAGCTAAATATTATAGTAAAAAATAATTGATAATGATAGCATTTTGTTGTGCTAGTTTGGATGTACAGTGGGTTACTATGATATTATATGGCTATCAGAATATTTTCGCAACTTAAGCTTCAAATTTTGGTTGTTGTGGTTGGTGAAATCAATTGTGTTGTACAGTAATTTAGCTTTATTTTGGGTATCTTGTTGTACTTGTTTGGACTTCATCTTTTTTCGAGAAAACACAAAAGCCTTTGCGTTCATTTCATTGAAAAGGTAGAAGAATTACAGCAGTTCGAGCCTCCAAGGAGGCGGTTTAAACATGAAAGAAATACATCAATGAACATCCCAGGTCGTGGGGAGGATGTCTCCCAGTCCAGTGGCGCTGGCTCTGGCCCAGAGGGCAGCCTCCTCTTTGATCTTGGCCACTAGGTCTTCAATTGAGCGACGGGCATCATCGAACACACAGCTGTTGCGGTGTTTACATATTATCCAGGGGATCAAGAGCATGGCGGTAGCCAATCCTTTGCGTAGCGGCTTGGGCGTAGCTTGTTTTGCACGCAGCCACCAGGAGTGCAGGGAGACTGTGGTCTGGCGGGAGGCAGGGCAAGGGCAGCCATGACAGGATTTCATGCCGAACCTGTCACGAGAATGGGCAGGCTCTAAGCATATGCGCCATGGTTTCCATCTCCTGGTCGCACAACAGGCAGTGCTGGTGGTGCTGTAGGCCATGCCGCCGGAGGTGCTCCGCAGTCCAGCAGCAGTCCTGGTCCGCCAGCCAATGGAAGAACTTGACTCTGGGGGGAGCCCAGCACTTGCAGATCATCTTCCAGGTGTTTCTGGTGATCGCCCCGTGGAAGGTAGCTGTGTAGCAAGAGCTTGCCAAGTAGGATCCCGCGTTCCACTTCCAGATTAGACGGTCAGGCTGGTCTGTGAGCACAGTGTGCTCGATTTCATGCCACAGACATTGCTTGTTTACAAGTCACAACCATTATAAAGTAGAGTTTACTTTTTCTCTATCTACCTCTTGTTCAAAAATGTCTGCATTCCCATTAAATGTATCTCAATGTTTTATGCCTATTTACAGCCATTTCCCCTGGTCAGGGCTCAGGGATATGTGTCAACATTTTTTTTTGTTCTGCTGCAGGAACGTTTCTTGGAGAAGGCTAAACTGTCTCCAGACTATTTTATTGCTGATTGTGAAGATATGCTGGTATTTTATTTTATTAAATAACACATTTTCTCTGTTTGGTCAAATTATCTACAAGCTTACATCTAGAAAACGAAAATAAGATCCGACTGTGTAACTGCCTTCTTGTAAAAAGGCAACAACTCAGCTTTAATATTTAAATTAATACTGGTAGACTTTACTGAATTTTGTAAAATAGATTCATGTGTGCTATGGAGTCATGGGTTCAGTTTTATTTAGTCACATCTCTTCCTCCCACTGTTAACAGAAAGATGCTGCTATTGTTGACGAGTTACCTCTCGGGCTGTACGATAAATACCAATTTTGTCTAAGGTGATTTACTATCATACTAGGCATATCTATCGCTGTGTTATCATAATACATTTTCTACATTATCTTTGCTCTATATCTGTTGTCAGTTTTCTGACATCCTACCACTTTCTGACACTTCACTGCAGTCCGGTAGATGTGAATGATGATATATCTACTCAAGGATTAATTCAGGCAAATATTTCTAACTTGATGCTGTTCATTTCTATGTTTTCGTGGAATTATGAAACAGTTGTACTGTTTTTTTTTTTTCGAGATGCAGTTTGCAGAAAATTATGCAAAGAAAGGCATAGTTCGACTTAAAGAAATATTTACACCCGGAACACTGCGAGTGCCTACAACACATAATCAACTCAAGGAGCTTGAATCAGTTCACAAGGTTAATCTATCTTTTGTTTCTAAGTACAAATTGTGTCAAAAGAGAATACTTGTAGTCTTGTCAGGGTTCTTGGGAACACATATTAGTTTGTTCTTAAAGCTTATATTAAGCCAAGGTAGTAAACATGTGCATGTGCATTGCCATTCCATTGTGAATGCAGTTGCCTGCTATTTTGCATTCATATAAACCTTTTCGTACTAATCTTAATGGAGTGTATTATCCCGTATGGTCCTATGAAAGAGACATTAAATTTAGTGTATGGACAGGTTATTAATAAGAGTGAATTCCACTTTTTACCCTCTAGTTATACATTTGTGACAGTAATTACCCCATCTGGTGAAAAAGCGTCTAGATTACCCATTTTTAGAAACTTCGGACCCTTTTTTTCTTATGCATTTCTGCTGGGCAAGGTGCAAGGTGATGATTGAGTCTCAAAAACACCAGGACAACGACGAGGAATTGAATAGATGTTGAAGAGAAGACTGGACATTATATTCGATAGTACCGTCCGATCTTTACACATTTTGATGCACCACATGATCCTAAGATGACGGTCTATTCTAACAAAACATGCGGAATGCCAAAATGGCGGTAAACCGTGTTAATTTTTTCATATCTGCTGTGTATTTCTGATTTTGTTTCACTAAATGGGGTAATAAGTGTCAAATGCGCAACTGTGGGGTAAAAAGTGGAATTCACACTATTAATAAAAGGAGTTTACTAGTGGGTTGTTACTATGATGTAATTACTGCCCATGATGCATGTAGCAGTTAGTACAGACTATCTTATAGAGCCAACCTCTTGATTGGAGTGCTGACCCTAGAACTCCTTAGGAGATTATACTATGCTTCTCAAAACAGTCGTGGATCCATAATTTTAGAAGTGGGGGGAGGGGAGGAACCCCTCCTTTTTTGTGTGTAAAAGAAGCATAGTCTGTTTATAAGTGTACCCTGTGGGGATCAAACCCCACTGCTCCAGAGCATAGGACAACGCTCCCACCACTGAGCTAGTACTCAGTTCTCGTGGATCCATAATTCTGTACTTGCAGGATCTAATATGTCCTTACATAATTCAGTGGGGGTTTATCATTTATTCTGTTGCCTTGGGTCTTCATGCATATAAGATGAGCTTTTTGTAAAAAGATTGGGTTAGACACTTTGATCTCAGCCAACCGTTACTTCCGAAGAGTACGAGCAAGATTAGTTATGTAGCTTCCATCTCGGTACACCACTCTCGAGACTATTTCTAAAATGAGACTAACGCATTTGTGATCACTTCAGGTCCTAGAGTTGTATGTGTGGTTAAGCTACAGATTTGATGACTCTTTCCCAGACCGTGAATTGGCGGATTCCCAAAAGTCAATCTGCAGCATGTGAGCTCCATATAGACTTTATTTTCTCATCATTTATTCATAAATAATCTGGGGGTCGAATTGGTAATGTCAGGTTGATTGAAGAATATCTTGAGAGGTCAGGATGGCAGCAACCAGGACAAAGAAGAGTTTTGCCTAGTCTGCGGAAATTAAGCCAAGAATATGATGCACCACGATTGTATGATATATCTCTTCTACAAACTTCAGATACTATTTGCATTCTAAGAGGGGGATTACTAATTTACTATGCTAGAATTGTTCTTTCGCTAAATCCAGCTTTCTCAACCTACTGCTGTTTTCACAAATATGCACTTAACTCCGACCCCCCTTTTTGATAAGCATGGATGGTTCAAACATAATTTATCATGCATCTATTATCAACACATGGCATTTTCCTCATTTTCCGCATTTTACCTTAGAATAGTTTTTCGCTATGTAGTTGATTTTCTCTGTGAATGGTTATGAATTGCACTATGTGTGCTTCCTAGTTCTCATGTTTTTGTTTTCCTTTTCTTCTGCTTTATGTTTTCCTTTGGAACATCACCAAAGAACTAGCCATGGACAGGGGTGCTTGGAAGCTAGCTATCCATGTGCCAGAACCATGACTTGGTTTCGAGATCTTATGGGTTTCAACTCTAGCCTACCCCAACTTGCTTGGGGATGAAAGGCTTTGTTGTTGTTGTTGTTGTATGTTTGGTTGGAGGATGTATTCACTGACTTGATATAAACAGCATTGTGCTAAATTTATAGAGGCCTTTAAAAATTTAGGGGCGGTCAATTACTGCATCATGTATATGGTGTCACTGTTATATTGTGCTGTCGTTACAATATATTTGCATGCCTTTCTCTTGCTGTCTGCCTCTAGTGCACCTTGACCCGATAATATTGTTTGTTAACACTTAAAAGACACTATTGCTAAACTTTCCTCTCTACATCCACAAGATAATGCTGTTACATAAGATTGGTGATATAATATCATTGATTTCCTTTTTCTTAGAACAGTTGTTTCTTTATGTATTTTTCCAAAAATCTTTAGAGTAACCATCTTGAGGTTAATGAACAGGCGCAAGTATTTTCCAGAAATCGATGCAAGATCAAAATAGAGGCCGGTACAACAAAAGGTACCTCACCACATTCAGTCAATATTTGAGAAAACGTCCATCTGGCTCTTCGTATTGAATACATGATTGCTGACAAGCGGTGATAAATAACACCTCTGGGTGGAGAGTATTTGGTCTCGTCTTTCACCGTGGTCATTGAAGTTGACCTGAAGTACTCAGTGTGGCAGCACATAACATACATCATCCATCCATAAGATTTTGTATTTGTTCTTTCTAGAACTTTCATGTACCTAATACTAATGGAACTGTACATTACAAATAAAGCATGATATGCAAGGCGTGAAGAACCATTTTTCTTATTGCATGGCCTGAACTGATATATGCAATGTGATAACTTGCATGGGTGTCTTGAGTTCAGAGAAAGCGTGGTTGTAAGCTGGTGTTCTATCAGAAAAACGCGAATGTGTTGACAGTAGGCAAGGCATAAATATGCTGGCAGAACAGTTGAAGAAAGGCTGCTGATTTTGTTAATGCCAAGTCTGAATGTTGTCTATTTGCAGCTACACATATTTATCCTTTGTACTAATATCCAGTTGCTTCTCCGTGAACAGCCTCTACAGGGCTTGCAGAACACATTTTCTCTTCTTTACAGCAAAGCTTTCGCGTTATATTTTTACATTGCCATTGAACCTTGATGAAAGTGCAGCTAAGGAAAAAAGCTGGCTGTATCTAACATGTATTTTGTGTATAATTTTGTATTGGAAGATAAACGCTGAGAATGGCCAAAACTTACAAAGCCAAAGCCAAACGAGTTGCAAAGCTAAGCTAACAAACATGAACCGAAAACCTGAGCTAATCTGAAAAACAAAGGCAAACAAAAGAAGCAAAAAAACCTAGGCTAGGCTAAGAGACAAGCAGGTAACAGGGGGTCTTGCATGCTGAGGCAGTCTACTTCGGGCGTTGGCGCCCGTCAATTTCCATTGCACTGCCTCCAGCAAAATGTCATCTGTGAGGCCCTGGCAATCTGGAGTGCCGCCAGATGGTGAAGGTGATAGCCAGTGAAGACCCTATGCCATGGTGACCATGCACTCTGCCGCTATCTCCAGACACTGAGGAAGTCATCGCCAGCCTCGGGAACGATCGCCTGAACCCCATGCTCGGTCAGAACCCAGAATCAAACCTGACGGACAAAGACACATTCAGTTAACGGGTGACAGATTGATTTCATGGCCTGGTACATAGGAGGCTCTGACGTTGGGTGTTGCAGCTTATGACATGACAACCTGTTCGCCATCCAGTATCAATCTGCCACAGCCAGCCAACAGAAGAAATTCAAGGGCGTCCAGCAGTCGCAGCTCTGCCTCCAGAGCGGCAACTCAGACTGTTCCCGAGAAGAACGTCTCATATGCAATTTTTCTTTATACTGCCCAGATGCCATCCGGCGCCAGAGAAACTGGTCCTTTGTACCACCAGCCAACTGGATTTGGTCGATGAAATCGGCTAGTTTGAGAAGTTCCCATGATTCCCTGCACGTTAAGGGCAGCGGAGATGCCGCGTATCCAGCTGCCCTGCTCCAGCACTGTGCAACAGAAAGGTTGTTCACCGTGAGCGTGCTCACTACCACGGTACCACCCGGGCCGCTCAAAATCGGGATAACTACTAATGCATTTCCATGAACAATTTGCTCCCGTTTGTTCTAAGATTCGTGACTAGAAGTGTTTGACAGTACAGCACAATGTTGTCCGGCAGCACCATCCTTTCTCAAATAAGAGGAACCAGTGTGCTTCACAGCAGCTGCTTGCATGAGAAGTTGAACCTTTTTCTTTGTTGAATGCAGATTCCCCTTATAAAACTTCTCCATCACAAGATCAAATGTTTCTTGCTTTGGCGTAAAACCCTTCAGCACCATCTCTTCCAAAAACAGGCAAGACTGAGCAGGCTTCCCGTTTCGGCATAGCCAACTTACCAACAAGGTATAAGTGCTGAAATCAGGGGTGATGTCCTTTTTAAACATGTGGCCTATAAGGAACAGAAGTATCTTCATCCATTGTCTTTTACAGCACAGCTTCAGCAATGGGGTGTATGTCTTTATGTCAGGCTTGCATGACTGAACCTCCATCTTAACCAGCAGCTTCAGGGCATTCTCTGCCTGAGAGTTGTCACAGGCAGCAGAAATCAAGGTGTTGAAGGTAGCAGCGTTCGGGGGAATTCCAGTTCTGCACATCTCATCAACCATAGAGTTTGCATCCTCCAGCCTCCCTGCTCGGCCGAGTATATAAATGAGAGAGTTGTAGAAGGAAGCATCTGGGGCACAGCCATCCCTCTTTACCTTGTCAAATACATCCAAAGCTTCTTGCGTTCTGCTGGCCTTTCCTAATGCATGCATCACAATCGTATATGTGATAATATTTGGAAGGCATCCTTTGGAGCGCATCGTGTTTAAGATGCCATAAACCGTCTGAAAATCTTTCTCCATGCAGTATGCTTCTATTAGGCTGGTGTAAGTTATGACTGAAGGACTGAACCCATGTTCCTCCATCTGCTGCATTGTATCACGAGCTTCGTTCAGCATACGTGCCTTGCACCACCCATGGACCAATGTGTTGAAGCTACTCTCGTCAGGAGGTATCGTCCCCCTCAACTCTTGGAACACACCTCTTGCACGCTTCACGCTCCTCTCCTTGCACAACGTGTCCAGGAGCACATTCATGGCCTTGGTATCTTTGACAACACCAAACCGGTCCATTTTATAGAAAGCTTCTATGGCGTCGGTCCACCTGCTGGCCCCAGCAAGCCTTCTCATCACCTTTGTCATCGTTGCCAACGACACCAAACCCCCAGTCTCACCCATCTGACTGATCAAGCCCCACATCAAATCAAACTGTTTAAACTTTCCCAGTATGTCAACCATCAAGTCGCATGAATCAGCAGTGTGGCAGTATCCCTCCTGAGCGCCTGCCCACATAAAGAACCCGAAGGCCGCCACCCAGTCGCTGCCGAACCTCATCAGGATCTTGTCGACCATGCGGCCTGACACCCTGACAGGGCAGCAGTCCATGGCTATCACAATGGCCTCCGGCGACGCAAAGCGAGAGCTCAGGATCCTGCTGGCTTCATCTACATCGGCCTCGAACTCAGCGTCCTCATGTGAGGCAGGCGCAGAACAGCCAGTGGATCAACAGCGGTCTGGAGCTGCCTCCATGGCTCTGTGCCTCCACCGAGTCGTACGTGATCGGGAGCACAAAGTCGTCGTTGTCATCGTCATCAAGAGAGCCGCCGTCCTTCTTTGGGTTCCTGAACCAGTCGGGCAGTCCGAAGCCCGCGGTACAGAAGCGCGAAGGGATGTGGTTCCCTTTATGTGGCCGGAGCTTGCGCGGCGGAAACACCGTAGCCTGGCAGCACCGGCGCATTCTTCAGCTTGGAAGACAGAACAGGCAAATCGTCGAGCACCTTATCCGCACGGCCACGCAGTACCGTGCTAGAAGGGCCCAACGTCGGTGCTAATCTTGTCTCGGGCACGGGCTCCGGCCGCTGGACATATGGATCACCGCCGTGGAGTTTGGGGGAGCTTGGCGGCGACGCGGCCGTAGAGGCGGCTGCGGCTGGTAAGGAAGAGCTTGAGCGGGGGAAGGAGTCGCGAATGGTCTGTAGTGGGCTGGTAGCTAGACGCGAGGCGATGCGGTGGGGCGGGCAGTGAGAGGGCGACTACGCAGCAGGTGCGGCGTGGTCTAGTCTGACTGGCGTGGGAGCTCCTATTTGTCGCTTGAAGGGACGCTGCTACCGCCCGGCCCATTTTAAGGGCAAGTCTTCTATCTTATTTTTTACTTGATTTGCAAAACTTGTCTCAAGAAAAACTTGATTTGCAAAAAAAAAATGTTTACTATTTATAAATTAAGTTTATACTAAAAAAGGTGTATTGTGAAAAACAAATGTTCACATGTTGAAAAAGATGTTCATACGAGTATGGATAAATGTTCATATGTGTCGATCTCCATATGAGCATCTCTTCTTCGAAGCTCACCATCAGAATCAAAGTTGTCGGTCTTCTACGTGATGTCGACGGTTTGGCATGGACCGGCATGAGCTTCACGAGACCGCTACAGCAAGGTTTTCTTTGGTGGTAGGTCTTCCGTGATGTCAGAGTTGGCTCGAGGAGTGATGATGATGACACTAACGGACAACCTCAACGACGATGTGTGTGTGCAGATTGTGTTGATAGGCGGGTTGGTTGTGTGTGCCCACGAGACTGACCTGTTCAATGACAGTCAACTAGCATGTTTGTGACGGCTTTTGCTCGGTTTCCGCTCATTTCCTGAGCAAAAAAAAATCTACTTAATTAATGAGATGAGATAGAACTATTGCCTCCGTTTCGGAAACAAAATCCACATGGATATGGAGCTACATTTAAACCCGGTTCTGGAGGTATGAAGAGGAGGAAAGAGGGAACCAACCGAAAGGGCCATGGTGGCAAATATGCCATCCTCCAGAACCCAAGAAAAGGGAGTTCTAGCCAAGTCCACCAAGACTAGTCCACTATTATATCAGTGCTGCCAATGGAAAGAAAGAACATGCGCAACTATTATGTTGTCTGAGTAAAATGACTGTACCTAAATTTTGAAATACAGAATAACTGTATTGTGAATAAAACGGAGGCAATAGTTCTATCTGTATGGTTCTTGCAGACTACTGCTACAATCCTAGCAATAGCCTAAGCAAGATTAATAGTACTACTCAGCGGCCGTTCGCATTATGTTAAAAAAAGACACTTCAGCTAAGGCCTACGTCTACGTGTATGGCTCTTGCAGACTACTGCTACAAAATTCAACAGGTGCGGAGAAGTTAAGATCCACAAAAAGATCCAACCATAGCAGATGCACGACACACGACCAAGCGTTACGCAGCAGTCACATATAATAGCAGAAATGTATTATTAAAACTTCAGATCAACAGTCAAAAGCAGCAATACAGAAACATCTCCTCACAACCTCGACTGCACACTAACCATCATCCATCCATCAAAACCCATCATGCTAATACATAATGTTCTGACTGATTCAGATAAGAGCTAGATTCAGATAAGAGCTGAGAGCCAAGTTACATTGGATACAGATGCTACTGCATACTTCTAGTCCGATACAACAGGCATCTCACATGATATAGATTTTTAGCCATAAGCATCTGACATTCAGTAATGCATCTTACTTTTCAGATCGGTCAGGCAAAAGCAGCATTACAAATTTCTTCTTACAATCATCATACATCCATCGCTCCAACTACTAACACTACCAGTGGTTCAAGATAACCAAGCAGACTTTCACAAGCGACTATCAGCAGCCATCTACCACTGCCATGAGGAGCAGCAAACCTATACTGGAATAACAAGAATGAATATGAGCAACTATACTGCTGTCTGAGCAAAATGCATGCTCCATAAACTGGAAATGCAACTCTTACAAATTCAGATCAACGGGCAAAGCAGCAGCATAGAAATATCCTTTTACAACCACGACTACACACTGACCATCATCCAGCCATCACTACCCATCGAACACTATATTGTCCTGATTGATTCAGTCAAATTTCTAGCAAGCAGTAGGCATAAGACACTAAAAAACTTCTGCTCCCAAACATCCAACAGGACCTACAATACGCAGGCGGTTTGGTTCATATGCATGCTAAACAAGCAGTCCACTAGTATACTCCCATCAGTCCTGCCAATGGCAAGAATGAACATGCCAAGTATACCATTTTTTTTTTACCAAGTTGCCAAGTATACCATAGTCTATTGTATGTTCCTGAAACTGGAAATACAATGCTCCTTGAACAGGAAAGAGAGCTGAACAGCAACTACAATCTTAGACATGGCTAAATCAAGATTACTACTCAGCAGCCGTTTGCATCAGGTTAGAAACTTCAGAAAAAACCTATAATTCGTGCAGACTGCTAAAAAAAATCAAAATCAGGTGCAGAACAGTAGGGATCAACAAATTGATCCATCCCTCACAGATAGCCAGATACATAGGGGACAACCAGAGCAATAGGAACACATATAATAGCAGAAATACAACGCCAACAATTATGATCCACAGGCTAGTGCAGCACAAAAAAAACATGACCAAACACTAAACACATTACATCCATCAATCCCCGTCACTACACTGCCCAGTTGCAGTTTGATTGAGATAAGATGTATTTGATTCAGTTGCATACTACTTACAATTCACGGGGGCAACTTGGGTAGGATCTGACTTTAGATAGTATCTATGAGATCAATTTTTTTGAATGGACAAACATGTTTAAATATTTTGAAAAAATGACAACACACATCTTTATTATATATGCAATACCAAAAATTTGCTGCTTCAAATTCGACCTATACTTAGAGAGGCAAAAAAGAGAAACTTTGGTGTGGATAGTGTAAAACACTATTCACTCAAAGCTGACACTTTTCACAATATAATTTAGCCTTTTTATTTCTCTAACTGCAGATCAAATTTTGAGCTGAAATATTTTGGAATTATAGAAACAGCCCGCAGTTATGTGTGTAGTTTTTTCAGATTTTTAAACAATTTGCAAATATAATTTTTGTGACATGATCCTATGATTGCACCTAAAGAACACATCCTATACAAGTATCCCCCTACAATTCACATTGAGCAGCAAGAAAAGGAGAATTATAGAAACTAGCAAGCTCAATCGCACCACCTCATGGATCTAGAGAATCATATAGGCATAGGACATTCATCAAGCAGAACAAGAGAATTAGGCGCATATCATAGCAAAAATAGTGCATCATTACAGTTATCCGTGAGGCAAAAGCATCACCACCAATTCCTTCTTACAAACCATCATCCATATATTTATTTAACTACTAATACTACTACTAGAAAACCAAGCAGACTCCGAAAAGAGATTGCCAGCCACCATCTATCACAACAGCCATGAGGAGCAGCAACTACAATCTTTTTTTTACAGGAGCAACTACAATCTTAGCAATGGCCAAATCAATATTACTAGTAGGCTAAGTGCACCACCTCATGGATATACAGAATAATGTAAGCATCGGACATTCATCAAGCACAAGCCAGAGCATTACGCATCAATCATAGCAGAAACAGTGCATCAATACTATTCAGATCCGTGAGGCAAAAGCAACACCACAAATCCCTTCTTACAAACCATCATACATAGATTCATTTAACTACTACTAATACTACTACTACTATAGAAACCAAGCAGACTGTCCGAAGCGATTGCCATCTACCACAACAGCCATGAGGAGCGGCGAACCTAAGCGGAGGTGAACTTGGTGACGGCCTTGGTGCCCTCGGAGACGGCGTGCTTGGCGAGCTCCCCGG